>JBBBDQ010000532.1:3905000-3907500 GCA_037127315.1 Ascarosepion bandense | reverse complement strand
CAGTTTATCCATCGCAACCTACATTTTATTTTTATAATCATATCGCCCCAAGCAAGGCATTTTACTGCCACTGTTTTGCAGGGGGTTACATAGGAGGAAAATTATGAGAAAGAGTGACAGGTCATAGGGGATGTCAGGAAGTAGGTAAGAGAAGGATGAGAATACTGATGAGAGTGGAGTGGACTTAAAAAGAGCATGAGAGAGAGGATGCAGGTTAGTGAGATAAAAGATGACTATTGACTTTACATTTAAATTCTTGGAAGGGAATTCCACAGGTGGAAAGTGCGAGAAAAGAAGCTGTTGGAGTAGAATTTGCATTTACAATTTATTGGTTTCCAGTAAAAGGGTAGGACCTAGTTGTTAATCTTGTGGCTTGAGTAAATTCATATATAGGGGGCTCCAGTGAGCTAAGTTCATCAGAGAAGAAAATATATATAGTCATCCACAGTCAGATCTGTTTTGCTGTATCACAGCTCATCAGTACAGTTAGACAGCCAATTGCTTTTTTGCTCAGGATTGAAACCCGACTGAATTGGCGTCAGTCGGCGATTCTACCTCTGAGCTACGGGTGCTCAGTAGAAGGGGGCAGACTTTTTAGCGTGTATATTATCATTATACATGCCTAATAGCTGAGAGTGTTCTAATTCATTGCTGAATGAACGATGTGTAGATGCCAGAGTAGCTACTGTTTTTCAAAGTCTACCATTCTTCCAGGAAGCTCAATCAGGGTATAGTTTTAAGATATTCTACATTTATGGGTAAAAGTGCTCAAAATCAGAGATAAAGCATGCATAGATATTAGGTTGTCCCAAAAGTTTGTAAACACTTGCAAAAAATTGAAATTTTACTCACAAAAACAACAAAAATTATTGCTCAAAATAAAGACCATCATTTTCCAAGACTTTCTGTCATTGATCTGCAAGCTTGCAGATCTGGTCAAAGTACTATTCAGCCGGCTTCGAATCAAAGAATTCTTGACATACTTCCTCTACTTCATCAAACAAGTCAATCAGCGGCCCTTCAGAATGTGTTGTAAGGGATAGGGAGATGTGGAAGACCACGATAGCTTACGTCCTGAAAGGAAAAGGCACATAAAAGAAAAAGAAATTAATATGCTCTGGTACAGTTACCTGAACCTCAATGCAAAAACCTTGGAAAGCCAAAGTTAACATAAGAAGTAAACATCATTGTAGGAAATAGCAATAGAGGGAAAGATTGATGTTCGGCAGTCAGAACTCGCAATATTTTGCAAAGTAGCAAAAGGAATAAATGTGAAAAACAGAAGACTATCAAAAATGAAACTACAATGAAACTACAGGAGAAAGCGTGCTAAGAGCCACCAGGAATAGGGAGCCGTGGAAGGACATGATACATGAAAGGACAAGGAACATAGAAGATTATATTTTCATAGATGGCTTGACTAAGAAATTATAATGTGGGTATAAAATGAGGGATCAATTCTGTATTATACTCAATATATAAACTGATCCCTCATTTTGTGGTCATGCTATTTTCTAAACATTTATATTCTAGATTTATGTGCTTGAGCAGCTGGATGACAGAACAGGGGCTGCGTGATGTTACAGGGGAAAGCGTGCTAAGAGCCACCAGGGATAGGGAGATATGGAAGGCCACGATCGCCTACGCCCTGAAAGGACAAGGCACATAGAAGAAGAAGAAATTAATATACTCTGGTACAGTTACCTGAACCTCAATGCAAAAACCTAGGAAAACCAAAGTTAACATAAGAAGTAAGCATAAATCATCATTGTAGGAAATAGCAATAGAGGAAATGATTGATGTTCTGCAGTCAGAACTCGCAATATTTTGCAAAGTAGCAAAAGGAATAGACGTGAAAAACAGAAGATTATCAAAAATGAAACTACAATGAAACTATGTAAGAGCAGCAAAGGATGATCCTAAAACAACGTATCTAATTAAAATCACAAAACAAAGCATTGCTACATATCCCAAATAATAGTTTGCCACTGAATTACAAAAATATGATATGACACATTTTGTCATCAAAAACCATCAAAACAACATTTCGGATTTCACCAAAGGCTATATCCAAGGTATACTCACAGCTACAAACAAAAAAACAAATCACATCTCATAAGCAGCTTTTGCCTGCAAAATGACAAAATTCTTTCATTAATTGCTGGCCTTACATTGCATTGAAATCAGATTTTACATTTTGTCATTCTTCTTCTATGTGCCTTGTTCTTTCAGGACATAGACGATCATGGCCTTCCACATTTCCCTATCTCTGGTGGCTCTGAGCACACCTTCTCCTGTTACACCATGCAATCCTCGTTCCGTCACCCACCTTATTAGGTCCTTCAAATATGTTATCCGTTGCTTTCCCCTGTCTCTTTTTCCCTTTATCTGGCCTGTTAGTATCGCAGATATATATATATATATATCTCAAAGCATAATTACATGATACAGCTTTAGCCAGGAGGGGTCTTCTGTTTTTAATAGTATTAATAAATATTAA
>JBBBDQ010000532.1:3577500-3900000 GCA_037127315.1 Ascarosepion bandense | reverse complement strand
AGCTCAAGGGGGCCTGCTCCCCAGGCAGTATCTCACTCTCAAAAGTTGGGGCTGGGTCAAATACCCAGCATTCCCAAAAGTGGAAGTGCTGAGAGGTCTTGGGAATTTTTGCATGTTGTTGCCATCAAACCCACTTTAAACTTTGAACTCATGTCACGTCCTTTTGTGATGTGCATGACCTGGTAAATACTATAAATCCATGATGATTTTATACCAAGAAAGAAAAATTGAGTTAGGGTTTTTTAATCTTTTATTCTACATGAACTCAGCAGAATAATCATTCATCTTATCATGATTTGCTGGGCCATGTCTTTTGTTTATTTTTAATTTGAATCTTTACCAAATCACATTTGTGGGAATTATGTCTGGGGATTAAAAATACATTTATGCTATGAAGAGCTTCACTTGTACAAACAATATTGGAAGTAAGTTCACCATCAGGAAAGTTCTTCATCATCATGAGGAAAGTTTACCGCAAGGAAGTTTCAATTTGTGGAAAGTTCATCGTGAAAAAATGTTAACACACTAAAACTTCATGTGAAAAAAGTTTACTGTTTGGAAACTTCCCAAATAAATTCATTAGATTTTGTATCTATTAATTTTTGAAATGATGTATCAATTTTTTTAAACTCAACTGAAAGCCTATGTTACTGATACTGGGTGGATTTGAACACTCGTTCTAAATTTCTTTGAAGATAATTGCATCCCTGAGCAATTGAGAGGGGTAGTAATATCAAGTATTAGAAACCCAAGTTTTAATTCTTAAATCCAGTCAGTCAGTTAAGTGCCATACGTGAAACATGCTTGGGCGATCATGTCTTGAAAGAGACATGACTGACTGGGCAGAAGATTAACCTGCAGTAGGTTGCCATTGCTTTCTGCAGTAGACTGGTTGCCAACCAAGGCTATAGAACCCAATCTGTTCTGTTATTTAACCCATAAATGGAAGGAAGAGATGGATTAATACCTTTCCCAAGGGTATTTGCGCGTAAGTGAAGGCAATGAATTCAGCCGGAATTCGAACTCGGCTCCCTGATTTCTCGTTCTGAGCCGATATCCAATGCACCACAACGCACATCCTACCATTTTAATTTAATTTATTTTTAAATTAATTAAATTAAAATGGTAAACTTTCTTCATGCTGTCTTAACGTCAGTGAAGTTTCTCAATTGATGGTGGTGAACCTTTCTGAGGTCAATTGATGGTGGTGAAATTACAGAATATAATATTGGTGATGTTAATAACTTTTCTCAAATTTATAGGCAAAAAACTAAAATATTTTAATTTAAATTTTATCAGCTGTTAGACTTTATAAGCTAATCCTTTCAAAGTGGCAAAAATAATACTTAACAAAAGTTAATCAACTAAAATAAAACTTTAGGTTGTTCATGACTTGTAAATTAATAATATACAAAAATTTCTTTATCTCATATTTAGGTCCATTCAGAATGGAATTCAAGGTTAAATCTGAAAGCAAATCCCTACAAAACTAACGCTATTTAAGATTTTGAATTATTTTTTATGGTTTTAATCTAATCAGTTGAAACTCTCAAATTTGATACCCAGATTATGCATCTCACCCGTTCTATCAGAAGTATATTTCACTTAAATCTTTCTTCTGTTTTAAGTAAATCATCAAATAATTTACCATTAAATATTTATTTTGAATTTTAAAAAGTTTGCAATATAAGCAAATAAAAATATAAGATTATTTTTAAGAAAATATTTATCATACTTAGTTCTAAACAAAATTTTATACCTAAAACAAATTAAAAAAAACAAAATGTTAAAATTAAAAATCTGATTCATTTGCATTATTCACGATATTTACATGGTAAGTTTATTTCGTTGTTCAGACTATTGTCTTCACCTTTACTGTCACATTCACAATGTTTCGGCTGTTGAATGCTTCAACCTTCTTCAGGTGATATTTGTTGCAATTTTGACCTGAACCCTTTATTTAGTCCATGGGAGGGTGCATTGATCTAATTCCACTTACCAAGACTTTGGACTCATGTCCTATTGGATAAAAGCATTAGTTGACTTGACCCAAAGCGTTGTTAGTTCAATCCATGGCCGCAGTGGAGAGATCAAAATCTTGCAGACTTATCAAGGTTATAACAGGGTTATGGTATATTTGAACACTTGTTTGACTTAATCAAATCATTCCTATTAAATCACGTAATGAAGGTTGTATTGATGAGCATGCTTCCAGATACTATCACAGGTGAACCTCAAGGCTCTATCCTAGGTCCTACAATTTTTCTGATTTTCATCAACGATCTCTCCCTGATGTAATGAGATCCCAAATAAGCATCTATGTTGACAACACTACCATTTGCTCATGCTGACAAAACCAACCTTGCTGCTGCTCTCAAAAAAGACCTCTAGTCAGTGGTTAACTGGGGCAAGAAATGGCTTGTAAATTTTAATGCTCCCATAACAAAGCTGCTATCCTTTAACCACTATAGACAATCTTTCCTACCTGCCATCAGCATGGATCATGTTAGTCTCTCTGAGAGCAATCCACCATGTCTCCTTAACCTCACTCTCTCAGCTGAACTCAAGTGAAATGACTACATTGAATTAATACCCAAATCTATTGCTAAGAAGGTCAGGTCACTGTGTCAGGCCAGGACGTTTTCCTCTTCTGAATCCATCATAAATGTATACAAATTCACGATCCACCCATGCATTGAATACTGCTGTCATATCTGGTCAAGAACCCTTGCTGTTCACTTTGGGGTTCTCAACAAAATCTAAAGAATCTGCAATGTATATGATCCTAACCTGGCAGCTCGACTCCAGTGTGTCTCTCTCTCATTGATGAGATGTGTCTTCCCTCTGTCAAGCGATGGGTTCAGAAAGGGCAAGAGACAGCGCCAATTCCAAAACAAGATCGATTTGGCAAGAATGTCATGTTGTGCGTTTGGTGGAACTTTGAAGGAATTGTGCATTTTGAGTTGGTTCTCAATGGTCGTGCCATCAGTGCCGAACTTTACTGTCAGCAACTTGAGTGGGTCTACAAAAAGTTGAAGCAAAAGTACCCGGCTCTGATCAACCGAAAGCCACACACTGCCAGGAAGACCAAAGACAAGTTTGAAGAGCTGGACGGTGTTGAGGTTCAGCCTACAATCCTGACTGTGCTCCATCAGATTTCGGACTTTTCCACTCAATGCAACACTTTCTGAAGGGTTGCCGATTCGACTCATTTGATGAAGTCGAGAAAGCGTCTCAAGAATTCTTTGATGCGAAGCCAGCTGAATGGTACTTTGACCAGATCTGAAAGCTTGCAGATCGATGGCAGAAAGTCTTGGAAAATGATTGTCTTTATTTTGAGCAATAATTTTTGTTGTTTTTCAAATTTTTGCAAGTGTTTTCTGGTAACTTTAGATTATTTGGCAAGTAAAATTTCAATTTTTTGTAGGTGTTTATGAACTTTTAGGACAACCTAATACTTTCATGGATTCTGCTTTTACGAGCTTAGCTCCTTGGTGCCCTCTCACAATGCAAATTTAATCAAGCTACTAAACTGGCAACAAGCTTCTACCCTTTTACTGTGAAAACAATCAAGTGTAACCACAACTACTTTACCAGCTTCTTTTCTCACACTTCCCGACTGTGGATCTCCCTTCTGTATTCTTGTTTCCCTGATAGCTACAATCTCAACGAGTTTAAATTCAACATAAACTGTCATCTCTTATCTCCTTGATTCCTCTCCTTCTCAGTTTACACTTTCCTTTTTCCTCTTATGCAGTTCTCTTCACACCAATGATCCCATCCTTCTCTTACCCATTCTTTGACACCTACTGTGACCTGTTCTTCTCTCTCTTCACCCTCTTATTATGTAACCCCCTGCACACCAGTAGCAGTAGTGCCTTGCTTGGGGTGAGATGATTATGAAAAAAAAAAACAATAACTAAAAGCTGAGATATCCAAATGCTTGGTATCTGGAATTAAAACAATCTGTCTTTAGATATTAAATAAAGAATTCAATACGAAATTCTAAAAATGATATCCTGAAGAAGGTCAGTGTGTAATATCTGAAATGTCATGAATGTTGCATAAAAGACAAGAACAACTGTCTGAAGAGTGTAAATAGTGTAAATAGAATTTTATACCTAAAAGTAGGTTTTGAAAAAAATAAAATGTTATAATTTTTTTTTTAAATTATTTAAAAAATTTATTAATTTTTTTTTTTTTTATGAAAACAGATTTTTAAATTTACTTATTTAGTTTCAGTATAAAAATATAATTTTTCCTGATTTTTAACCAAAACATTTTATTTTCATTGAAAAAAATATTTTCTTTATATGATTGTTTAAAATTTATTGAGGTTTTTGTATTTTATATGTGATTTTGAAATAATTAGAGTTGTGAATAAAGGAATGGGTTAACGTTTTTATGGAAGCACTTTTATGCCAATATTTGCTAATGGCAGTCATTTTTATTTACGTAATACATTTCTTTAATCATTCCAAGATTCAAAGACAAATTCTTAAAAAGCACAGAATACTTAGGAAATGGTTCTTTTGCTTTGAAAAATTTTCAAACGGAATTCAGGCAAAATTCTTTACACAAAACCTGAGAAAGATAGCTGTTTTCTTATTCTGAGGAAAGAAAAAAAATAACCCACACATAGGCAAAAACATTCATTGGCTGCCAAGATTTGACCTTTGACCTACTTGGCTTTTCAAATTAAGATAATTTTTTTGCCGCCCACCCCATTATTATACGAACTGGAATAACTGTTTTGATTTTCTGTTGTTCCAATAATTGTTATTTTTTTTTATTATTTATTTTTGTTGTGAATCCAGAATGACAAGATCAACAGCCAATAATAATTTTTTTTTAATAGTTACAATTTATTTTTTCTTCGCTCTTCAAATTATTTCTCAAAAAGCTGGTATTTTATTACAGTTTAGAATGACCACAGAAAAAAAAAAAGAAAAAAAGGAAAAAAAAAAAAAAGAGAAAATTCTTCCAGCATTTCCATGTGTTTTTTTCTCCCTGCCCTTCTTTAGCTTGCTGCTTCTATACTTCAAATGTACACATTTGTTCATTTTGTGTGTGAATGCCGTCATACTTTGCCAAATATCACTTTCATGTTGTTACTCATATTGGCTTTGATGAGAAATTCAACAGAATGTTGGAATTTGTCCAGTTAAATGATGGTCTACTGCGATTAAATTTAATTACCTTATCTAACTCACCTTATAAATCCAATTCACTGATGACTAGATCAGTTCCATCAATTTTGCACCTTTCGTACCATTTCTTGCACCAAATCAGAGACTAACAAAAAAAAAAAAAATTCCATAACAATAGAGTGTTTCAATATCACCATAAAAATTTAATCTCCTTGTAAAATATAATATTCTATTTTTTTTTTTTTAAACTGACAAATGAAATTTTGAGATGGGGTCTATAAACCCACAAAAAATATACATCGATAAAACTTCATATATAAGATTATACTTTCTATGTTCTTTGTTCTATTTGCATTGGGTTGTCCATTTCTATTTTAGGTTTTTTTTTTGTTTAAATATATCCATATCATAAATATATTTATATCATATTATATATTTTTATAATATATAAATATATTTATACAATGAATTCACATAATATATAAATATATTTCTAAAATATTATATCCTTATATAATATATAAATATATTTATACAGGGTATTTAAATAAAACATAAATATATTCCAACATTATTATATAATATATAAATGTATTTATACAATATTGTATATTTATATAATATATAAAACATATTGTTATATAATATATAAATATATTCATGAAATATAGTATATTTATATAATATATAACATTGTTATGTAATATACAAATGTATTTATACAATATTGGATATTTATATAATATATAAAAAATATTGTTATATAATAGATAAATATATTTATGAAATATTGTATATTTATATAATATATAATAACATTGTTATGAAATGTATAAATGTATTTATACAATATTGTATATTTATATAATATATAAATATATTTAAATAATATTATAAATGTATTTATATGATATATAAGTTCATTTAGATAATATTACATATTTATATAATGTATAAATGTAAATATATAATGTTACCTCTTTTCCATAATAGTTTTTACAATTGTATAAAAATTACATACCTGAAACAAGTATTATTATGGGATAGAGGTTGTATTATACTCTGATAAAATATATAAATATATTTTTATAATAAGTATTGATATATTATATGGATATATTTTTGTAATATATATTTATATAATATAGAAATATATATGCATATTATGTAATATGTATTAAATATTATTCATATAATATAGAAATATATTTTTAAAGTATTTCTATATTATATATAAATTATCGAAGACATTACATTATTTTAAAAAGATGCATGTTTGATATAGTTTTGCTTCAGTTCCTTTTTTTAGCTGTTTTAATTTTGCCTCATTATAACAATGTTCTATATTTGACAAGGTTAGATTAATAATTTTACTTAGTAAATCTTATAAAATTCTATAAGGATTTATAATTAAGTTTTTTTTAAATGTTAATCAGGTATGGCTTTTTGTTTCATTTGCTTTTAGAAAATCTAATATAAAATTTGCATTTCATAACATTAGTTCTTACCAATTTTTCTAGGATGTTTTCTAGAATTTAAACCATAACATAAAATTAAAAATAAAAACATGTCACTTCTTTTTACCTATAAAAATGGTACAAAATAATAGAATTATAAAAAGAAAATACAAAAAATCTTAAACATTTGAATACTATATTCTATATCATGATCAATGTACTACAGTTTGCAAGGTAAAAATAATTTCTGTGGAAAAAGTAATTAAAATTGATTTTAAAATAGAACAGGATAACAATAAATTCTAAGAAACATTTATTTTTTAAAAAAAAGCTTTTTACTTTGAAATAATCTTTACTATTATTAACCAAGGCCAGGTTAGTGAATAGACTTTGTTCAATTTAGAAAAACGATTTACAGATCTGTTCTTAGGTAACTCTTTCATAAAATGGTCAAAAATTAAAGAATTTCATTTAGAATTTTGACTGATAAGATGATGGTCATAATTAATTTAAAAAAAAAAACAAAGCGAAATAACAGATTCCTAACCTATTAAACGTCCAGCCTATTACTGAAACTAATTAAAATAACATTAACAGCATTAATACAAATTTTGTTTTAGAGTTAATACTAATAGTGAATTACCAGCTGCTAACTGAATTTTACACCAAATCTTTCTTTGCTTCAATGTGCCATTTAAAATGAAAAATTATCAGCCAGTGTGGCATGGTCTGCATGTTCTGCTGGAAAGTGTTACTTGCTTCTTGCTCAACCTTTCTAATAGAAATTTTTTATTTATTCATTAAGCTTATAGACACTTCTCTCTCGTATATATATATATATATATATATATATATATATATAGTACTGTGCAAAAGTATTAGGACAAGAACTATTTTATCTTTTATGAGGCATATTGATAGAAAATAAACATTTTTAATTTGATTTATTAAACAAATGCTTTAACAAGAAAAAATACTTGTTACAAAATAAATTTAATATTTAGTATAATTGCCTTTTACTTTGAAATAACGAAATAATTGCGACAATTTACTAATCGCACCTAGTATATACATACATATATATGCAGTACTCTGCAAAAGTATTAGGACAAGAACTATTTTATCTTTTAGGAGACATATTGACAGAAAATAAACAATTTAATTTCATTTATTAACCAAATGCTTTAACAAGAAAAAATACTTGTTACAAAATAAATTTAATATTTAGTATAATAGCCTTTTGCTTTGATCACAGCCTTCATTCTGTCAGGCATTGGTATCACAAGCTTCTTTAATGTATCAAATGGTATCTCCTGCCAAGAAACTTGTATTTGTTCCAAAGTGTGTCTTGCAAAGTAACATTAGATTTATCAATTCGAGAGGCAGGGGGAATAAGAAAAAAGTCAGTCATATCCAAGGATAATATAATAATGAGTAGTTTTAAAATAACTTGTTTTATAGAAAATAGGAAAAATTAAATATAACTTCTTTTTAATACATTTTTTTACACCTAAATTTAAATAATCAATATTCATTAGCAATTTACTTGGCTTTTCACCCTGTATTTGAATTTCAGTGAGATTTTTAGGAAAATCACCCCTGTCCTAATAATTTTGCACATTACCGGTAGTGTGCAAAAGTGCTAGGACAGAGGTGATTTTAAACTTTATTTTTATGCCTCATAAAAAATAAAATAGTTCTTTTCCTAATACCTTTGCACAGTACTGCATATATATATATATATATATATATATATATAGATAATGTGTGCGTGTGTATAGATAAGTAATTAATGGATTTTTATTTATAAACACACATTATTCCTTATTAAAATATACGTTATATTTAGTAGCTTCATGTGTTTCGATACATGTCTATGTTCATGAACAGAATTTTTCTTCTACTGTCCTGTGTTTTTTGAGTCTGTGTACTGAGTACTGAGCCTTGCTTTGACATTTACATGGCAGAGCTGGCAAAAAGTATACTGAGCTTTCAGTTGTTTCTTATATACGAGGAGGACACAGGTTTGGTTCATGTCAAAAAGGCACATTGCCTTTATTAAATACACTCGAAAAACCTCAAACCAGTAGACAAAACTCATGCTGTTTAGAAACAGATGTCTAATCAGGCACATGTTTCCACTAAATATAATGTATATAGTAGTAAGAAATATGAAATATATACAGGGCATGGCAGAAATACCCCCATATATACATACCAGAAATATCTCCCATAAGATATCATCTAGATAAAGATGCCATTGCCACTAATGTCTTACCATTATGTGGGAGGTATTTCTAATGCACCCTATATATATATATATATATATATATATATATATGTGTGTATGTGTATATATATTATATGTGTATATATATATATATATATATATATATATTATATATATGAAATTGGACACTGAAGTCAACATCCAGAGGTGACAGTCTGTTTCATGCTTAAATGCAATCCATTAAATTAATATAAACTACCCACAATGCATCAGTGGCCTGTTTATATAAATTGCCAAGTGAAAACACAACTTACATGGCTTGATGATTCTGTTTAGCATGAAACAGGTTGTTGCCTCTGCGTGTTGATGCAATGTTCACTTTTGTATCTACATATGCTCTATCCTTGAGCACTTTAACCCATAACTATAGTATACCTTAAAACTATATTTTATCATTCATATATATATATATATATATATATATATATATATATATATATATACATATTAGTAAATCATTTCCTGGCTTGAAAAGACGAATATTTTCTTATGTCTCTATAGACATGCGAAAATGTTTTTTTATGGTGTAAATTCTTCTCAGTAAGGTCATGTCATTCATGGATTCCTCCTTTACTGACGTGGATTATATAAAATGTTTCCACTTTGAATCTTGGTATGAGTAAAACTATGTAACCTAATTAACCTGCCAGGTAAATCAAAACCCAAATATGCAATAATACTTCCAGTCATTTCTTGTATTAAGCATTGGTACTTTAGAAGTGACTCAATTTAAAATTAAATTTAGTTGTTGAGCCTGAGGGAGCAAACCTGATTCATCTTTGGCATTTTTTTTTTTTAAATTTCTGCAAAGAAAATATTTTTTATTTTTTTTTGTCTTATTTTATTTCTAACTCTGCCTCACGTTGTGAACAGTAACAATTGAAATTTCTTGATAATCTTTCATTAACACTTGCAAGTGATGTCCAGATGTTTGACGTGAGGTACAGCTAATATTGACAGAAGACAATGTCCTCACGTTTTTCTTTTTTGTTTTACTTTTCTTTTTTTTCTTTTTTTTAACACTGGCAAATTAAAAAAAAAATTGTGTGAATTTATCAGCATGCAATCATTTAGATGAACTGAATTAATTTTATGGATTTTTTTTTTTTAAATTTATAAACATTGCATGTTCTTACAGCCACAATTATTGATGACGAGATGAAAATTAGCTTTGGAAAAAAAAAAATCTTCCAAAAGTTTAATATATAAATTTTTTTCATGAGTAACTACTTTATTTATAGAACATGTTAAAATTGTTACTGAAACATACTCAAGATGAATCAGGTAAAAACACTTATCTATATATATATATATATATATATATATATATATATAAATATATACACACACATGTGCGATGGATAAATTGTCGTCTAAATTACGCAAAGATGAAAATAACGCTGACATCCAATTTTAACAGATATATATATATATATATATATATGCTAAAATGGCACGAAACTATCTTGAAATACTAAAGAGCAAATGTATTCAATAAAATTGCCATTGGCTTCAACTACAGCTTCCAGACGACTTCAGGATCTCCTGCAACTCTTTTGGATGGTCTCCTTGTTTACGTTGGTGAATGTTGCTGTAATCCTTGCCTTCAGCCCATCATTAGTGTTCTTAGGAGTTTTTGTTGGTTGACTGCTTAAATGCACCCCACAAATAATAATCAAGGGGGTTGAAGTCTGGGGAGTTAGGCTGCCAGATGTAAGGGGTGATATGGTGTCAGAAATTGTCTGACAGTCATGACTGGGTTCTTCTGTGACAGTGTCTTTTTGCCAGACACATAGGGTCTTCCAGCAGTCACAATCTTGACCCAGAACTTCATTACCTCTGTGGATATGGTCTTGATTGACTTGGAGGGATTGTTGTCAATCATTGCCTGGATATCATCACTAACAAGTTTTTTTCTTATCAGAATAATCAGAGTGAATTTTCCAAGCTACCTTATCTTAGTAATCACCATTAGACTCATCCAACTCTTTCCAGATCCTCTGCACTGTCTTTAGATTGACACCTAAACACTCTGAAATGTTTGTACTGGAGCTTGTTGTTTGAAAGTTTCTGGCAGGGTGAAATGCATCATGGCACTCTTTTTCTTACAGAGGGTGCCCAGCTGACCCTACTGTACTGTGCAGTCAACGGAATCATAAGCAATGTGCATTTGCAAAATTAAAATAATAAAATAGCAACAATTTACCCATTTACCCATTGCACCATGTATATATATATATATATACACACATATATATATATATATATATATATATATTATTATTATTATTATTGTATTATTATACTGAAATTTTTTTAGATAACTTTGTAAAGAAAATTTAAAAATAAATTTTACATTAAAATCTGAAAATTATTTTTCGTAAATAAGTTATAATATGCAAAAAAAAATGTTTATAGTTATTTTTAGAAGATGTTTTGTTTTTCTGCTAGTGTTGTAAAAACGACTATTTCTTCATGAGACATTGTGATATGTTGTATTGAAAAGGAAAGAAAAACAAACATTTTGTATGTTAAAAGTTAGTAGAGACTATATTCTCTTTTAATTACAAAATTCCATCTGTTACCGAAGAAAGATTCCAGTCAATGTACAGTTATGGTTAATTCTCAAAATGTTTGCTTTTTTACCTAAACAATAAATTTTTGACGCTGTCTATCTCAAACAATGTATTTGAAACATTAGGTCTAGTTTGTTGAGCAATTTTAGACTTGCTTTTTCAGATATAACCATCAACACTATCTTCCTATCTGCTATTTAATCCAGTCGTTGCTTCTCTTATGAAGACCACTCATTGATTTGCTTCTTTTTCAGTGCCCAGTGTGTGTGTTCTTATGATCATTAGTATCCGTCTGTTGTTGGTATTGCATGCGACTTGTACATAATTTGGACCATTCAGTTACTCACCCTCCCTCCCTGATAGTCACTTGGGTCTACATCAAACAAACATTTTTCGCATGTTTCTGACTGCAACTATTATTAATATTTACTAAGCTTAGTGTACTAGTATGCAAATGACTGTCTAATTTAGTATAGCAAAAGTATATCCCATATAAATGCCCAAGCAATAAGGGTAGAGCAGCTCTTGGTATGTGAGATAAACAATTACTGCTGGATTGATAAAATACAAAGGAAATCACATTTCATAGCAAGATAACCAAAATTAAAAATACTTCAATTAGATTCTCTTCATAATATTTTCACAAGGTTTATACATAATCAATGATATCACAGGTAGGATTTTGTTTTAAACAAATATGATAAAACTTTAACACTGAGTTAGTTTTCAGTTTTTATATGTATATAAATAACTGCATATTTAGCATATCTAAAGCAAAGACTGTATAAATGCCCAAAAGTGTAGAGCAGCTCCAGCTAATGCTGGAATGATAAAATACAAAATCACAATTCATAGTAAAATCTCTTTCCAATGCATTTTCATAGTAAAATCCTTTCCAATGCATTTTCATAGTAAATCTCTTTCCAATGCATTTTCATAGTAAAATCCTTCAATGCTTTTCATAGTAAAATCCCATTCCAATGCATTTTCATAGTAAAATCCCATTCCAATGCATTTTCATAGTAAAATCCCATTCCAATGCATTTTTCATAGTAAAATCCTTTCCAATGCATTTTCATAGTAAAATCCTTTCAATGCATTTTCATAGTAAAATCCTTTCCAATGCATTTCATAGTAAAATCCCTTTCAATGCATTTTCATAGTAAAATCCCTTTCCAATGCATTTCATAGTAAAATCCCTTTCCAATGCATTTTCATAATAAAATCCCTTTCAATGCATTTTCATAGTAAAATCCCATTCCAATGCATTTTCATAGTAAAATCCCATTCCAATGCATTTTCATAGTAAAATCCCATTCCAATGCATTTTCATAGTAAAATCTTTCCAATACATTTTTCATAGTAAATCCCATTCCAATGCATTTCATAGTAAAATCATTCAATGCATTTTCATAGTAAATCCCATTCCAATGCATTTTTCATAGTAAAATCCTTTCAAGTAATTTTTCATAGTAAAAATCCCTTTCCAATGCATTTTCATAGTAAAATCCTTTCCAATGCATTTTCATAGTAAAATCTCTTTCCAATGCATTTTCATAGTAAAATCCCTTTCCAATGCATTTTCATAATAAAATCCCTTTCAATGCCATTTTCATAGTAAAATCCCTTTCCAATGCATTTTCATAGTAAAATCCCTTTCCAATGCTTTTTCATAGTAAAATCTCTTTCCAATGCATTTTCATAGTAAAATCCAGCACCAATGCATTTTTCATAGTAAAATCTCTTTCCAATGCATTTTGTAGTAAAATCCCTTTCCAATGCATTTCATAGTAAAATCCCTTTCCAATGCATTTTCATAGTAAAATCTCTACTTTCCAATGCATTTTCTTAGTAAAATCTCTTTCCAATGCATTTTCATAGTAAAATCTCTTTCCAATGCATTTTCATAGTAAAATCTCTTTCCAATGCATTTTTCATAGTAAAATCCCTTTCCAATGCATTTTCATAGTAAAATCTCTTTCCAATGCATTTTCATAGTAAAATCTCTTTCCAATGCATTTTCATAGTAAAATCTCTTTCCAATGCATTTTCATAGTAAAATCCTTTCCAATGCATTTTCATAGTAAAATCCCTTTCAATGCATTTTCATAGTAAAATCCTTTCCAATGCATTTTCATAGTAAAATCCTTTCCAATGCATTTTTTCATAGTAAAATCCCTTTCCAATGCATTTTCATAGTAAAATCTCTTTCCAATGCATTTTCATAGTAAAATCCTTTCCAATGCATTTTCATAGTAAAAATCCCTTTCCAATGCATTTTCATAGTAAAATCACTTTCCAATGCATTTTCATAGTAAAATCCACTTTCCAATGCATTTTCATAGTAAAATCCTTTCAATGCATTTTCATAGTAAAATCCCTTTCCAATGCATTTTCATAGTAAAATCCTTTCAATGCTTTTTCATAGTAAAATCTCTTTCCAATGCATTTCTTTTAGTAAAATCCCTTTCTAATGCATTTTCATAGTAAAATCTCTTTCCAATGCATTTTCATAGTAAAATCTCTTTCCAATGCATTTTCATAGTAAAATCTCTTTCCAATGCATTTTCATAGTAAAATCCCATTCCAATGCATTTTCATAGTAAAATCCCATTCCAATGCATTTTCATAGTAAAATCTCTTTCCAATGCATTTTCATAGTAAAATCCATTTCCAATGCATTTTCATAGTAAAATCCCTTTCCAATGCATTTTCATAGTAAAATCTCTTTCCAATGCATTTTCATAGTAAAATCTCTTTCCAATGCATTTTCATAGTAAAATCCCTTTCCAATGCATTTTCATAGTAAAATCTCTTTCCAATGCATTTTCATAGTAAAATCCCTTTCCAATGCATTTTCATCGTAAAATCCCTTTCCAATGCATTTTAATCGTAAAAACCCTTTCCAATGCATTTTCATAGTAAAATCTCTTTCCAATGCATTTTCATAGTAAAATCCCTTTCCAATGCATTTTCATAGTAAAATCCCTTTCCAATGCATTTTCATAGTAAAATCTCTTTCCAATGCATTTTCATAGTAAAATCTCTTTCCAATGCATTTTCATAGTAAAATCTCTTTCCAATGCATTTTCATAGTAAAATCTCTTTCCAATGCATTTTCATAGTAAAATCTCTTTCCAATGCATTTTCATAGTAAAATCCCTTTCCAATGCATTTTCATAGTAAAATCCCTTTCCAATGCATTTTCATAGTAAAATCCCTTTCCAATGCATTTTCATAGTAAAATCCCTTTCCAATGCATTTTCATAGTAAAATCCCTTTCCAATGCATTTTCATAGTAAAATCCCTTTCCAATGCATTTTCATAGTAAAATCCCTTTCCAATGCATTTTCATAGTAAAATCTCTTTCCAATGCATTTTCATAGTAAAATCTCTTTCCAATGCATTTTCATAGTAAAATCTCTTTCCAATGCATTTTCATAGTAAAATCCCTTTCCAATGCATTTTCATAGTAAAATCTCTTTCCAATGCATTTTCATAGTAAAATCTCTTTCCAATGCATTTTCATAGTAAAATCCCTTTCCAATGCATTTTCATAGTAAAATCTCTTTCCAATGCATTTTCATAGTAAAATCCCTTTCCAATGCATTTTCATCGTAAAATCCCTTTCCAATGCATTTTAATCGTAAAAACCCTTTCCAATGCATTTTCATAGTAAAATCTCTTTCCAATGCATTTTCATAGTAAAATCCCTTTCCAATGCATTTTCATAGTAAAATCCCTTTCCAATGCATTTTCATAGTAAAATCTCTTTCCAATGCATTTTCATAGTAAAATCTCTTTCCAATGCATTTTCATAGTAAAATCTCTTTCCAATGCATTTTCATAGTAAAATCTCTTTCCAATGCATTTTCATAGTAAAATCTCTTTCCAATGCATTTTCATAGTAAAATCCCTTTCCAATGCATTTTCATAGTAAAATCCCTTTCCAATGCATTTTCATAGTAAAATCCCTTTCCAATGCATTTTCATAGTAAAATCCCTTTCCAATGCATTTTCATAGTAAAATCCCTTTCCAATGCATTTTCATAGTAAAATCCCTTTCCAATGCATTTTCATAGTAAAATCCCTTTCCAATGCATTTTCATAGTAAAATCCCTTTCCAATGCATTTTCATAGTAAAATCCCTTTCCAATGCATTTTCATAGTAAAATCTCTTTCCAATGCATTTTCATAGTAAAATCCCTTTCCAATGCATTTTCATAGTAAAATCCCTTTCCAATGCATTTTCATAGTAAAATCCCTTACCAATGCATTTTCATAGTAAAATCCCTTTCCAATGCATTTTCATAGTAAAATCCCTTTCCAATGCATTTTCATAGTAAAATCCCTTTCCAATGCATTTTCATAGTAAAATCCCTTTCCAATGCATTTTCATAGTAAAATCTCTTTCCAATGCATTTTCATAGTAAAATCCCTTTCCAATGCATTTTCATAGTAAAATCCCTTTCCAATGCATTTTCATAGTAAAATCCCTTTCCAATGCATTTTCATAGTAAAATCCCTTTCCAATGCATTTTCATAGTAAAATCCCTTTCCAATGCATTTTCATAGTAAAATCCCTTTCCAATGCATTTTCATAGTAAAATCCCTTTCCAATGCATTTTCATAGTAAAATCTCTTTCCAATGCATTTTCATTGCATTTTCTCCTGGTGCACCCAGCATGAGTAATGCACCCTGAAAGGTAGCTAGGTTTGCCCTGGAACATTAATGCATACTGAAAGGTAGTCAGGTGTGCCTTGGAGCACTAATGCACCCGGAAAGCTTGTCAGTTGTGCCTGGGAATATTGATGCACCCTGAAAGGTAGCCAGGTGCACTCCAAGAAGAATAATTTATGAATAATTTTTATATTTAAAAACCTTTATTTTTAAAAAAGCTAGAGACATCAAGCACATGGCTTCCATGTCTAAGCCAAGTCTTTGTCATCAGATATTTTAAACTTAATTGCAAATTTCTTAATCTTTAAGGAATAGATAATTCTTTCCTTTTAGTTTCTCTAAGAGATTTAAATCAGTCATTATTGGCTTCTATAAAAAAATTAAAAGGTTCCTTGTAAATCCCTCTACATGAAAACTGAACGGCTAATCTTCATTCGGAATCAGTCAGTCAGTTAAGTGCCATACATGCTTTAGGCAATCATGTCTCAAAAAGGACATGAGTGACTGGGCAGAAGATTGTCCTGCAGTAGGTTGTCATTGCTTTCTGCAGTAGACTGGTTGCCAGCCAAGGCTATAGAACATAATCTGTCCTATTATTTGACTCATAGCTAGAAGGGGAAGAGATGTACCATATTATTAAGTATTAATAGATGGGTGATCACTTTATTACTTCATAACAATATAAAGCTGATCCCTCACTTTATGCCCAGTAGAAGCCTTAGTCATGTTTCCAACTATTATATTCAGTCAATCAGTTAAGTGTCATAAATGATACATGCTTTGGGTAATCATGTCTCAAAAGAGACATGACTGACTAGGCAGAAGATTGTCCTGCAGTAGGTTGCCATTGCTTTTTGCAGTAGACTGGTTGCCAGCCAAGGCAATAAAACACAATCTGTCCTATTATTTAACCCATAACTAGAGGGAAGAGACGGATTAATACCTCTCCCAAGGGTATTTGCACGTAAGTGAATGCAATGAATTCAATGCTAAACCAAAATTTCTCATTTTCAAATCCCATGATTAATTTTTCTTTATTACAATTTAAATTGGGCACCAGAGTTTTAACTATTCTACAAGTGCACCTGGAAGTAAGAAAAGGTTGAGAAACACTGCATTAGAGATTTCATTTATCTGAAAATTTTTATATGAAACTCTATTCTAGACAGACATGGCTGCCCACTGTCATTTTTCCCACCAATTGATTTAAAAGGATATACTGAGAGTATATATTAATGACAATCATCTATAGAACTGAACTTGCGTTGTTGCTATTAGTAATCTATGACCCACTGTATGATTCAGATATCAGATGGAGTATTTGATGCAAGTGACAAATTGATTTGAGTGTGGGTTTGAGGGTGCAAATGAAAAATCTTATTATTAGGCCACCCCAGTTTTAAAAAAAAATGACATATTTCATACTATTTTTAGTATTTATTGCCAAGTGGATAATTCTAATTTTAAATAGAATGGTTTATTTGTTAATACTGCACAATAATATGTGCATCAAATGAACTGTTCTGGTGCCCAGTTTTTGTGCTCTCTTTCCTATGCTAGTCTCTTCTTTTTATTGGCTGGTCGAAGCAAAGGCTTCCTGGCTGCCTTGTAAAATTTTGCAAAGTAATAAAAATAAAAGAACCATTCTATTTTCATTTAGAATTATTTACTTGGCAATAAATACTAAAAAAAATTATGAAATACATATTTTTTTTTAAAAACTGGGTTGCCTAATAATTATGGGTAGTAGTGTATATTCTCATCCAGTTCATTTCCCATTAGCAAGAAGGAAGTTCCATTCCATATAAAGAACCTCTTCCCAAGAAATGCTACTTGTGAAACAGGCGTCAAGGAGAATGCATCCCTAATTGAAAGATTTTAAAGTCTATGGTCAACCGTTATCTATTTGCAGTAAACTCATTAAGTAACCCTCTGCCTTGAGCGGCATTTGGGCCATGTATTGGGTAAAGAAACATTAAAATAAAAACAAAAAATATGTTTAACAATGTGACTAGTTACGTGTTGCACAGCTGAGGCATCACTTGCCTTAATGACGTACCTCGATGCAAAACTATTTCTCTTGCAAGAATCTAATAGAAATGAAAATCTGATACTGCTTTTTTGAATAGTTATCCAATATATCTCTATTAATTATAGAGACAGGTATGTTTGAAAGATTCTCCAAATTGACAAAGAAGGATTAATCTGTGGAACCCTGAGAGCTGACCTCTTGCCAGTAGACTCTCCTTGAAATATTTTGAGTAAATTTGTACATCGATTCAATAACTACATATACTGCAAGAATGTTGGGTCATTGGATGTTTTTTCTTATCAGAATCCATTTTGCACATTTATAGATCTACCATTGATCCGTGCATTGAATACTGTTGCCATATCTGGTTGGATGCTCCTATTATTCATCTAGGGGTTATTGAGAGAATCCAAAGGAGGATCTGCAATGCAACTAGATTGGCAGTTAGGTTCCACCCTTTTACCTTCGAAATAGGCAAATCTAACCTCCACTTCTTCTCTAGCAATTACTTTGCTCACATTTTCCGCCCTTCCCCATGCTTGCTTCCCTGATAGCTACAATATCCAAAGTTTAAGCTGCAATGTCAATTGCCATCTTCTAACTCCTTGACTCCCATCTCTCTCTTACTCTTTCTTCAACATCCCCTGTATTCTTTTTCTTTTCTGTCTTCCCTCTCCTCTCGCTGTAACCCTCTGCACACAAGTAGCAATACTGCCTTGCTTGGGATAAAACGATTAAAAAAAAACATAAAACTTCAGAGATGCCTATGTAATGGTGATTTTCTAAGCATAGTGATTTGGCACAAGTATGGGGCACCTAGTGAGGGTCAAACCTGTCTGTGTAATGCATTAAATCAAAGTTGCTTATATGGATATCCTTACCTTAATTACATGTAGGGATGGTGTAAAGGTTTTATACCTCTTCCCTCAAATCTATGCTCCAACCCACCACTCTACATCTTAATTTTTATAGGGCAGTATTCATACAAAATACTAATTCTGTTGTTACCTAATTAAGTACAGTAATGTATCATATAGGTGAACAATTCAACTAGAAAAATTGAAAATAGATACAGTCAGTCAGTTAAGTGCCATATGTGATACACATTTGGGAGATTATGTCTTGAAAGAGACATGACTGACTGGGCAGAACATTTTCCCACAGTAGGTTGCCATTACTTTTTATGGTAGACTGGTTGCCAACCAAGGCTATAGAACCCAATCTCTCCTGCTATTTAATCCATAACTGGAGGAAAGAGGCAGATTAATTCAATTTGTTATGTATATAAATGTAGGTAGAGAAAAAGCAAATATTGATAAGAACGAAAAGGTCACAAAGCCCTGCCCTCAATGAGACCCCCAACTCTGGTCAGGAGTTTTGGTGTAGAACACATGGCCCTGATTACATGTTACACTTTCTAATTCTTTTGGGGGGTTAGGGTTAGCCCTACCAGCAGGTAGTCCTTTATTCTATATGAAGGCAACTGGCAGTGTCCAAATTTGAGATTGGACCTCAATCCATTTTCATACAACTTCTTCTTCTTCTATGTGCCCTGTCCCTTCAGGACGTAGGCGATCATGGATCTCCACGTCTCTCTATCCCTTGTGGCTCTTAGTATGTTTGCTCCTGTTGCTCCTGGCAACCCCCGTTCCGTCATCCACCTGATCAGACTCTGCAGATATGTTATCCGCTGCCTTCCTCTGTCTCTCCTTCCTTCTATCTGACCAGTCAGTATCAGGTCCTCCAGGCTCTCCTTCCTCATTGCGTGTCCCAGGAACTTCAGTTGTCTCTTCCTGATGCTCAGCATCAATTTCCTTTTTGTTGCCATTCTTTCTAACACTTCGTCGTTGCTTGTATGCTCAGTCCACGATATACGTAGCATCCTTCTGTAGAACCACATTTCGGCCGCTTCCAGTTTTGTCCTCATTTTCGATGATATTGTCCAGCATTCACAGCCGTACTGAAGAACTGACATCACGTAGCAGTCTAGCACTCTTTTCTTCGTTTCTATTGAGATCTTCCTGTGTGTTAGTATTTTGCTCATCTTCTGGAACGCGTCCTTTGCCATGCCAATTCGCCTTCGGTTGAATTATTTTACAGAAATATGTGACGAAAAGATGCATTCATTAACTCAACCCAATTTGAAAGAGAACAATATGGCAGTGAATAACTATATTTCAAGATATGGACTATAAAATTAAGATACATGATC
Source organism: Ascarosepion bandense (assembly GCA_037127315.1). Lineage (NCBI taxonomy): Eukaryota > Metazoa > Mollusca > Cephalopoda > Sepiida > Sepiidae > Ascarosepion > Ascarosepion bandense. Next base: position 3,879,602 of record JBBBDQ010000532.1, on the reverse strand, counting down.
CTACTGGATTACCAGTTTTATAGTAATTAGGATATTGTAGCCGTAATCTCATAATCGTGGATGTACATTGTAATGCAGTCGATATTGACTCAGAATGAGAAATCAGAGAGCTGAGTTCAAATTCCAATCAAATTTGTTGCATTCATTTACACGCAAATTACCTTTGAGAAAGTTATTAATCCATCTCTTCTCTCTCCAGCTGTAGATTAAATAGCAGAACAGACTGGGTTCTATATCCTTGGTTGGCAACCAGTCTACTGCAGAAAGCAGTGGCAACAGATTGCAGGAAAATCTTCTTCCCAGCCAGTCATATTCCTTTCAAGACATGATCATTCATGCATGTATCACATATGGCACTTAACTAACTGAATCTCATACCACGGGTTGTGCTACATACAATTCCAGCGACACAATAGTCTCGGTCAAGTGAATTGATGTGCTAAGTTTAATCAGTTAAATCTTAAAAGCTATGAATATATTCTTAGATAGAACTGATTTGCCCAAATATAAACCTATTGTTGAAAACTGTTTTTGACCCCCACTTAATTATCATCACTAGTTTTGTCATTGATCAGGAATGAGTTGAGCCAATTCTGGTCCATGGCTAATCTGTGTCTCAAGGTTGATTTTCCTATAGGGATACCCAAGTTCTATCAAAATTAAAATTCAGTTTAAAATCTACATTATTGCTTGATGGCCCAAGTTGCTTGATGGTCCAAGTTGTTTGATAAACTCTAATTTTGTGTTTCAAAATTTTATTTTTTATACAAAATTCTATTTATTTCAGTTTCTGTCTTAAATTATTTTATTTATTTATTCATTATTTCTTTTTTTTTATTTTATGTTTATTTTCTATTTTGTTTTGAATGTTTTTACCAATTAGACTTTTATCTGCTTTCTTAAGCTCCTGCAGCCAAAAAACACATTAAATTTATTAAAAAGTAATAATGGTTGACATAGTCTAATAGTTGTGTTTACACTTGGTAGTTTTAGCCGTGCCATTCTTAAAACCGTTTTGTTAAATAACAACTGACTTAACTTTGGACGTTGGAAAATGTTGAGATATTTTGTAAATCATCATTAGAATTATTATTTCTTTTTTTCATCCATTCATTAATTATACAGATCAAGAAAAATTAGCAGCTTCAAGTATTAAACAAAGGATTAAATAACAATTTGTCTCCTTATTAATCTAAAATTTATCGTCAGTATCTTGAAGATACATTACCTATTCATGTATTTGCAGGTTCAAATTATAGATATCTGTTGGTTATAGCTGGAGATTTAGAAGCATCAACTCTTCTTATATCTCCAGCACCTTCCTCAGTATCTTCACCGGTCACAGTAAAACCATAGTCAAGACATTCATAGTTCTTCCTTGAATTCCATATTCATTGCTTCTTGTTTTTAATGGCTTTGGCATGGTTCCAAGTACACCAACTATCAGAGGTACCACCCTAGACTTTATAAACTAGTAATTATAGTAGCCATAGAAATATTACTACTATTGGCTATGCTTCTAAAATCTTGGCTTGGCTGCAGCAGTTTAAACCAAGTGCATCTGCCTTGTGGATGATTTATTTCAAAATTTTGTTTCATTTCTTTTCACAGGATCTTTCGCTGTGTTTTATGTTTCATTTTGTTGCCTTTTGTTTTAACACATTGTTTTTTTAAAACAATTGTTTTTTGTTTCAAGCATGACCTTTATTTGCCTTCTTTTAATCTCAGTAAAAAAGCACCATCAAAGCCACTTCTGGAATTCCGAAAAACAAAAACAAAAAGGGAGAAAGCAATTAAACAAGACTATTGTTTATTTTAAATACTCCTTAATTTGACCAAACTGTCTACCCTGTTGACTGTATAGTATTGAGTGTAACAGTTTCAGTTCTAAATCTACTAATTAAAATTAGTTATTTTTGCTTTTAATTAAACCTCTTCATTTGAACAAACTGATAATTTGTTACATCTTAAATTTATTACAAATTATTCAATTTTTTCTTATAAGTTCGAATGCTTTTGTCTCTCTTTCTAACATGAAAATTGATTACAAAATTCTGTTTGAACAACGGAACTGCTTCTTTGTATATTTGGTGTTGTCAGTAAAACCTCTTGGCAGATTTACTTTTCAGACCTTCTTGTATATTTGATTTAGGGAAGGTTCAAATTATATCAACCCAAATCCCCAGGGTGCCTTTCTACCTAGACATTATCAAAAAGCTGATCTCTTGCCAATAGCCTATCCCTAGAATATTTTGGGTGATTTTCTAATTAGCCATTAATTATAAAGACAAGTATGTTTGAACGACTCTCCAAATGACAAGGGAGGGTTAATCTATGGAACTCTGAGAGCTGATCTCTTGCTAGCAGATTATCCCTAGAACATTTTTGGTAAATTTGATTATTTCAGACTTGCTTATATAATGATGATTTTCTAAGACTAGTGATATGACACAAGTATGGGGTACCCAGTGAGGATCAAACCTATTTGTGTAATGGATTAAATCAAAGTTGCTTGTATGAACATCCTTACTTTAATTACATACAGGGCTGGTCCAAGAGTCTCATGATTCCTCCCTTGAATCTATAGTAGGGTGCCTTTCACTCTGCTACATCTTTTGGAGAGGTTTGGGTTTATTGCCTGACACCTGAGGTATTCCCAAAAAGGAAAATGCTGAAGGAGATTAGGTAATTTTTTTCATGGTCAGTCAGTTAAGTATCATACGTGATACACTCTTTGGTCATTGTGTCTCGAAAGAGACATGACTGACCGGGCAGAAGATTATCCCACAGTAGGTTGCCATTGCTTTCTGCAATAGACTGGTTGTTAGTCAAGGCTATAAAACACAATCTGTCCTGTTATTTAATCCATACCTGGAGGGAGAAGAGATAGATTATATTACATTATTATATTAAGTATGATTAGTGGGGGATCAGTTAATTACTTCAAAACAAGAGAAAACCAATCCCGATTTTATGCTCAGTAGAAGCCTTAGTCATGTTTTTAACTATTATATTCAGTCGGTCATTTAAGTGCCATACGTGATACAAGCTTGGGCAATCATATCTTGAAAGAGACATGACTGACTGAGCAGAAGTTTATCCCACAGTAGGTTGCCATTACGTTCTGCGGTAGACCGGGTGCTAGCCAAGGCTATAGAACCCAATCTGTCCTGTTATTTAATCCATACATGGAGGGAGAAGAGATAGATTATATTACATTATTATATTAAGTATAATTAGTGGGTGATCAGTTTATTACTTCATAACAATACAAAACCTGACAAAGAAATTAATTCTACTCTCGGTTGATATTTATAAGTTGTTTTTATTAAAACAATTTTTCTGACCATTAATTGTTATTGCTCTTTCCAGAATTGATGGGGGTTTCTTTCGTGTGAAATGTCAATATTTTGATTGTGTCATTATTTTCTTCTTGAATTACATCTGTTATCGGCTTACAGCCATATCACATAGAATACACTGGTTCTCGCTCGATCACTGAAGTTAAGCAACATTGAGCCTGGTCAGTACTTAGATGGGTGATCGCTTGGGAATACCAGGTGCTGTAAGCATTTAGTGACGGATGTGCATTGTGGTGCAGTGGATATCGGCTCGGAAAGAGAAATTAGTAAGCAGAGTTCGAATTCCAGTTGAATACCCTGTATTCACTTAAGCACTGGTACCTTTGGGAAAGGTATTAATCCGTCCCTTCCCTCCAGTTATGGGTTAAATAACAGGGTAGGACTTAGGGACCCTACCCTTAAAAACAAATCCCAATGAATCTTGATACTCGAAAAGAAAAAAAAAGTATTACTAGACACAAAACTTAAAAACAACAATAAATTGTTGAAAGAAAAAGGTATTACCAGGAACAAATAAATAAAATTTAGTTGGCAATAAATGACTCGCTGAGGTGTTGATATGCCATAAAACAATCAACCAACATCTGTTATCCACTTTAGTTGTTACTACTGAACTACATAAACCTATTTTAGCTAAGTACACATGTGAATGTGCATGGTGTATTTTCCACATTTTTTCATGGATTTTACATAAACCTATTTTAGCTAAGTACACATGTGAATGTGCATGGTGTATTTTCCACATTTTTTCATGGATTTTACACCTGATGAAGGCTGAAGAAAGAATCCGCCACAATGCTGACAACCTCAGGTATTTAAAGAATAATGAGTTCAATTGTCTAACCAAATTTTGGGATTTTAATGACTCCTCTCAAAATTATAAACAAGAAATGAATTTTCCTCCGAACATAACAGATAAACATTTTGTTCGATACAATCACTACTTTTAGTTTAATAAAATTTCATGTCTTTTAAATTTGGGAATTTTCTAAGCATATCTTAGGTATGGTACAAGGTCAGAAGTATGGGGTACCCAGTGAGGATCAAATTCACTATTCAGTCTTAATTGTTTAGTGAGACATGCTTGCTAACCATTACATCATGTTAAGTGCCGTATCTTTTTAATTTGGTTTGCAAATCTTTGATTATGTAGGGTAAAACTTAATTCGCACCCCTATCTTTAAATGCTCGCCTATAAAAACTCCCCACTTAACATTTAACGATTGATTCGCTTTGGAAATGTGTAGGCAACATGCTAAATTCAACTTAATAAAAGTAAAATATCCTGGAGTCTGGTTCAAAGTCAAAGTAAATGGGAGCTCAGTGCGGATGAAACTCACTCCATTATCATTGGCCTACAAGGCTAACTTTTCAAGCATTGCTCAATGGCAGACAACAAAGATTGTTACTATGTTTGGCACAGGGCAGGAAAAGAGAAGCACTTAGAATTAAACTCACTAAAATGAACTGTGAAAACAAATTAACTCTTTTTAATAAGATTTTCTAAATATGGCAATTACTTTAAGGCCGGTCCTTAATTTCTGTTGCTGAAATATTTAAATTTAAATAAAGGCATTATTACTAATTTTTTACGATTTTTGTTTTTCGCTTCACCTTTGTCGTCTAATAGTAGTAGTGTTACGTTGTACTAATTTCTTAGTTGATGTCTTTTTATTAATTTTTTATTAGTGTTTTTATCGTCTTAATTTTTGATGCTTTTTATCCCAATCTTTCAGATCATTTTTACATTCCTTGACAATAAGAAGAAAAAATAAAGAATAATGTCTCTAATTATTACTGGCATCTCGGTTAACTAGAACCATGCCTTATCAATGAGACTAATTACCCGATATTAAAATGGTGTAAAAATGTCCTGCATATTGTGATAAAAAGCAACAAAAATTAACTTAGCAAAAATAGCCAAAAATTGATAATATTGAAAGTTCTTCATCTAAGAAAAACAGATATTTTATTGTATCTTTTGTGAGTACATGGCAATGAAACTAGTTAAAAATTAATAGTGATCAAAACACAGTTAGGGCAAATTAACAGTATTTACATTATTCAGACTATTGTCCTCATCTTTGTTGCCATTTGTACAACGTTTAATAATAGATCATTCTGTTTGTCTATATTTCTGAGATGAGGTAGTATTTACAGTATTTACATTATTTGATCTATTTTTCTCATCTTTGTTGCCATTTGTACAATGTTTAATAATAGATCATTCTATTTGTCTATATTTCTGAGATGAGGTACTATTTTCATTATTTACATTATTCAGACTATTGTCCTCATCTTTGTTGCCATTTTTACAACGTTTAATAATAGATCATTCTGTTTGTCTATATTTCTGAGATGAGCTAGTATTTACAGTATTTACATTATTTGATCTATTTTTCTCATCTTTGTTGCCATTTGTACAATGTTTAATAATAGATCATTCTATTTGTCTATATTTCTGAGATGAGGTACTATTTTCATTATTTACATTATTCGGACTATTGTCCTCATCTTCGTTGCTATTTGTACGACATTTCAACTGTTGTACACTCCAGCCTTCTTCAAGTGCCAAGAATTTTAAACCAAACCCTTTATTACAATCACTGGGGTACATGAACTTCATTCCTTGCGTAAAGCCTCAATTGGAGTTCAAATAACCCAGTGATTGTAATAAAGGCTTCAGTTCGAAATTCCAAGCACCTGAAGAAGGCCAGAGCATACAACAGCTGAAACGTCGTACAAATGGCAACAAAGATAAAGACAATAGTCCCAATAATGTAAATACTGTAAATACTACCTCATCTCAGAAATACAGACAAATAGAATAATCTATTATTAAGTGTCATACAAATGGCAACAAAGATGAGGATAATAGTCCCAATAATGTAAATACTGTAAATACTACCTCATCTCAGAAATACAAACAAATAGAATGATCTGTTATTAAACGTCGTACAAATGGCAACAAAGATGAGGACAGTAGTCTGAATAATGTAAACACTGTAAATACTACCTCATCTCAGACATATAAACAAATAGAATAATCTATTATTAAGTGTCATACAAATGGCAACAAAGATGAGGATAATAGTCCGAATAATGTAAATACTGTAAATACTACTTCATCTCAGAAATACAGACAAATACTAGCGCAAATTAAGTGTATAACTTTGATTAGTAAAACTTGGACAACAAAAATAAAGTGTTAGAAACAATAGGCATAAAATGACATTTGTCAAAGAATTAGGACAACATAGGTACATGCAGAAAGACATCATTCTTAACCGATTGTAAGTTTTTCCTATTGCTTTTAAACTAAGTTACGCTAAATCATTTGACTCATAAGTGTTCATAAGCTGTTAGCATTTCAACATATCTTAAATAAGTGCACACATATACATAAAGGTTCTCTATTACATATTTTAATATACTTTATAATGTAACATAATTCCTGCCGAGGTTGAAAAGGACCTCCACTCTGTGGCGGACTGGGGTAAGAAATGGCTCATGAATTTTAATGCTTCCAAAATGAAGCTGCTATCTATTAACAATTACAGACAATAGCTCCTACCCCCATTAGCATGGATCAGGCTAGTCTCCTTTAAAGCAAAACACTGTGCCTCCTTGGGTTAACTCTCACAACAGAACTTAAGTGGAATGACTATATAGACTCCATATTTAAATCTGCTGCTAAGAAAGTTGGTTTTATGTGTAGGGCCAGAAAATTTTTTCCGCTTGAAACAATCCTGCACATATACAAGTCTACCATCCGTCCGTGCATTGAGTATTGCTGCCATATCTGGTCGAGTGCTCCTGCTATCCATCTAGGAGTCCTTGACAAAATTCAATGAAGAATCTGTAATGTGATCAATCCTGACTTGGCAGCTCAGGTACAGTCACTTTCTCACCAGCACAATGTGGCTTCCCTGTGTCTCCTCTACAAATCCTTTCACGGCTTCTGATCCAATGAACTTAGCTCACTGGTGCCTCCTATATATAAATTTACTCGAGCGACAAGATTAGTAACTAGGTCCCACCCATTTACTGTGAAACCAATAAAATGTAAACGCAAATTCTACTCCAGCAGCTTCTTTTCATAAGTGTATATAAGCTGTTAGCATTTCAACAAATCTTAAAGAGGTGCACACATATACATACAGACTCTCTATTACATATTTTTACGATTGTGCGTTGTTGTACACTGGATATTAGCTTGGAACAAGAAACTGGGGAGCTGAGTTCAAATTCCAGTTCATAGTCCTTGCATTCACTTACACACAAATACCCTTTGGAAAGGTATTAATCCGTCTCTTCCCTTCGGCTATGGGTTAAATAACATGACAGATTGGGTTCTATAACCTTGGCTGACAACCAGTCTACCGCAGAATGTAATGGCAACCTACTGCAGGATAATCTTCTGCCCAGTCAGTCATGTTTCTTTCGAGACATGATCGCCCAAAGCGGGTATCACGTATGGCACTTAACCGACTGACTGAATATAATAGTTGGAATCATGATTAAAGCTTCTACTGGTCATAAAGTGGGGGATTGGGTTTCTATTGTTATGAAGTAATAAACTGATCCCCCACCAATTACAACTTAATAATATAATACATCTCTTCTCCCTCGAGCTATGAGTCAAATAACAGAACAGATTGGGTTCTATAGCCTTGGTCAGCAACCAGTCTACCGCAGAAAGCAATGGCAACCTACTGCGGGATTATCTTCAGCCCAGTCATTGATGTACCTTTTGAGACATGATTGCCCAAGTGTGCATCACGTATGGCACTTAACTGACTGACTGAATATAATAATTGGAATCATGATTAAGGCTTCTACTGGTCATAAAGTTGGGGATCGGTTTTCTATTGTTATGAAGTAATAAACTGATCCCCCACCAATTACTACTTAATAATTTAATACATCTCTTCACTTTCTAGCTATGAGTCAAATAACAGGACAGATTGGGTTCTATAGCCTTGGCTGGCAACCAGTCTACCACAGAAAGCAATGGCAACCTACTGAGGGATAATCTTCTGCCCAGTCAGTCATTTTTCTTTTGAGACATGATCGCCCAAAACGTATGGTACTTAACTGACTGATGACACATTTTACTATAATTTGTAAGGAATTAATAATTGATTATGTTTGTTATCCAACATTGTTTCTTCGTACTTTAAGCATTATAATTTGTGGATGCACATATTTGAGCAGCCATTTTTTTTCACGGTTAAAAACTAAGTCTATTGAACTGTGTATTTTAGAGTCTTAAAGTAAGTGTGCCTTTATGAAAGGCATATCTTGTTTATTATGACTCTGATGCATAAGCCAGTTGATATAAATTCACACTGTTTAAAAACTAGGGATGTCTACATGACTGCCTGGGCAGTAGGTTGCCATTACTTTCCGAGGCAGACTGGTTGCCAGACAAGGCTATAGAACCCAACCTGTCCTGTTATTTGACTCATAGCTAGAGGGGGAAGAGATGTATGATATTATTAAATATTAATTAGTGGGGGATCAGTTTATTACTTCATAACAATTGAAAACCGATCCCCCATTTTATGACCAGTAGAAGCTTTAATCATGATTCAAACTATTACATTCAGTCAGTCAGTTAAGTGCCATACGTGAAACACGCTTGGGCGATCATGTCTCAAAAGAGACATGACTGACTGGGCAGAAGATTATCCCGTAGTAGGTTGCCATTGCTTTCTGCGGTAGACTGGTTTCTGACCAAGGCTATAGAACCCAATCTTTCCTGTTATTTGACTCATAGCTAGAGGGAGAGCAGATGTATTATATTATTAACAAGCTTTAATAATGATTCCAACTATTATATTCAGTCAGTCAATTAAGTGCCATACGCGAAACACACTTGGGCGATCATGCTTCGAAAGAAATGTAACTGACTGGGCAGAAGATTATCCTGCAGTAGGTTGCCATTACATTCTGCGGTAGACTGGTTGCCAGCCAAGGCTATAGAACCCAATCTGTCATGTTATTTAACCCATAGCCGTAGGGAAGATGTCTACACAAATATGCATATCGGATCAATATAAATTTTCAATAAAGAATTTTCTATTCATAATAGTCACAAATGATTACAGTTTCTTCTTTGAATATATTTTATTTATTTTATTTGCTAAACTTCTTATTTCTAATTTAATTTAATTTAATCTAATTTCTTATTTAAAAACAATTACTGGTTTGAGAATAATATAAGCTGCTAATAAAAATAAAATGTTGATAAAACTATTAATAAACTATAAAGAATATAAAATGAACTGTTAATGACATGTAATGAACTGTTACTAAAACTGTTAATAAAATAAACTGTTAAGAAAACTAAGATAAACTCTTAAGAAAATTGTTAAGCAAATAATCTGTTAATAAAATAAATTAAGAAAATTAAATAAAATGTTACAAAAAATTATTAAAATAAAACTGTCAATAAAACTATCAAAGTAATTAACTGTTAAAACTCTTAAGAAAATAAACTGTTAATTATATGAAATATTAAGAAAACTCTTAAGAAAATAAACTGTTAATTATATGAAATATTAAGAAAACTATTAAGAAAATAAACTGTTAATTATATGAAATATTAAGAAAACTATTAAGAAAATAAACTGTTAATTATATGAAATATTAAGAAAACTATTAAGAAAATAAACTGTTAATTATATGAAATATTAAGAAAACTATTAAGAAAATAAACTGTTAATTATATGAAATATTAAGAAAACTATTAAGAAAATAAACTGTTAATTATATGAAATATTAAGAAAACTATTAAGAAAATAAACTGTTAATTATATGAAATATTAAGAAAACTATTAAGAAAATAAACAGTTAATTATATGAAATATTAAGAAAACTATTAAGAAAATAAACTGTTAATTATATGAAATATTAAGAAAACTATTAAGAAAATAAACTGTTAATTATATGAAATATTAAGAAAACTATTAAGAAAATGAAATAAACTATTACAAAATAAAAAATATTATTTGGTTATTTGTTCAAAAATTGGTGACAATTTTCTAACACCAATTTTGCTATAAATTCAGTGAACTATCACTTGAGAACTTCATTCATCAACCTGATGAAGGCAAAGAGCACTGAAAATTTGTTCACAACTTCAGTGACAGCTAGGGGCTTGACAAAAATCAACAAATAACCAAATAATTCAATAATGCTGCTCAAAAGGAATATGAATACGTTGAAAAATTATCAAACGTAAACTTCCGTAAAACTGCTAATAAAATAATCTGTTAAGAAAACTGTGAAGCAAAATAAACTGATAAATGAACTATTAAGAAAAACTTTAGAAAATGAAATAAACTGTTTCAAAATAAAACTATTATTAAAATAAAACTGTTAAGAAAATAAACTGTTAAGAAAACTGTGACGAAAAATAAGCAGTTGATAAAACTGTTAAAATCTTAACAAAATGAAATAAACTGTTAAGAATTAGTTATTAGTCATAAATTGACAATATCAATAAAATAAAAATTAATAAAATTAAGGAAATTACTGATGTTATTTTAAGATTTCTTTTTATATTCATAAATTTATTTTCAACTTAAGAGAAAATTAAAGTCGATAATCTTTTTAATTTTTGTTTCTTATTTGATGAAACATTTTTGACTATTATTATTATTATTATTTCCTTTTATGTGATTTCAAACATTCGCACCATAATGGGGGTGCTAGAGGGTGTCGTCAGTGATGTCATCGCGAGGATCACTAGGGTGTTTAGGGTCTTTCAACATCATACCCCCTTCACTGCGCCGACCCGATCAGAGATGATCAGTTTCTGGCCCACCCTCGATAAGCGCTTTCAGACACTGGAAAATTACGTTTAGGCCCGGTACGAAACTTTGCAAATGCTTCTGATTGGCGACAGTCAGAGCCACTTTCCATTTAGAGGCAAACCGCACATGAGCTCGTCCAAAACATTAACTTAGATGCAGAATTTCGGGGAATTTTAGCTAACAATTTGGAATCCAGGCACTCTCTCTTTTGATCCATAACCAATTAGCTGTTCTTTCCGCTGTTTCGGTTATGGACTTGAGGGCTTTCCTTTTTTTACTCCCACTATCCCAATATCTGTTAAGGCTTTGCATAAGGACGTTGCTGCAAATCCTCTAGTCCCCACTTCTATAGGAGTGCAGCTAGCCCTCCAGCCTTTAACCCTGCAACTCTCCAGCAGTTCGTCATATTTTAACTTCTTCCTTTCATGAGCTTCCTCTGCGTTTTCTTCCCCGGGGACCATCAATTCCCACAAGACTATCTTCTTCAAATTATGTGAGAAGAAAACTATATCTGGGCGAAGTTTTGTGATGGCAATTTGCTCTGGGAATTTCAATCTTGAGCCTATATCGGCCCTTAGTTCCCAGTCTGTTGCATGAATCCTTGATGTTTGTGAATTACTCTAGTTTGACAGTCTGAATAAAGATGCAATAAAATTTAACAAAAAATAAATACAATATAAGCGAAAAGCAACTACATAATGTTTTAGTCATGATTTTGTTTTATGTTGACTTTCTTTTTTGTTATATTTATCCACCCCTTTACTCAAGCCGTTAATCTTTTTACTCTCTCTTATATATATCAGAATGATTCTAATATATGATCATGGGTGGTTGATTAAGATATCCATCCGATGGAACTAAATCTATATTAGAACCCCATTAGTTAAAATACAAGAAAATCAAATTTGCAGGTAATATCAAGCCATTTAGGTACTTTTTTTTTTTTATAATCATTTCACCCCGAGCAAGGCGAAAACGCCACTGATGTGCAGGGGGGCTACATAAATGTAAAAAGATTAATTAGAAAGGAACAATAGAAAGCTGAGAAAGCAGGTGCGATGACAGATACATAGGTGGAGAGAAAGGGAAGGTTATACAGGGGAGGGGAGAGAGCTAGAGGCCAGTGTTTAGTAGATGAGTATTAACTTTGCATTTAAGTTTCTGGAGGTTGTAGCCGTCAGGAAAGCAAGAATACGGGAGCGAGTTCCACAAGCGGGAAGTGCGAGAGGGGAAGCTGCAGGAGTAGAATTGTTGTCTGCATTTGGCTAACCTGACTGTGAATGGATGGGACCCAGTTGCCAGTCTGGTTGCAAGGGTAAACACCTGTTGAGGAGGCATCAGTGACTTAAGCTCATCTGAGCAGAAGCCATGAAAGTATTTATAGAAGAGACAGAGGGAGGCCACATTTCGACGATGGGGAAGTGGCTGCAGTTGAGCCGCCAGATCAGTACCTATCACATTACAGACTCTCCTTTGGAGCCTGTCAAGAACACTGAGAAGAACGGCAGGGGCACCTGACCATAAATGGCAGCAGTACTCCATGCACGGACAGATGGTTGACTTGCATATATGCAAGATGGATTCAGACAGAAAAAACATTCTGGATCGACATAGTGACCCAACCTTCTTAGCAGTAGATGTTTGAATATTTTCAATGTGTATCTAATTTTTTGGATGTGCGTTGTTATGCAGTGGATATTGACAAAGAACGACAAATCAGGGTGCTGAGTTCAAATTCCAGTTGAATTCCTTGCATTCACTTATGCACAAATACTCTTGGGAAAAGTATTAATGTGTCTCTCCAGTTAAGGGTTAAATAATAGGACAGATTGGGTTCTATAGACCTGCCTGGCAACCAGTCTACCACAGAAAGGTACGTTTGAATATTTTCAATGTGTATCTAATATTTTGGATGTGCGTTGTGGTGCAGTGGATATTGACTCAGAATGACAAATCAGGGTGTTGAGTTCGAATTCCAGTTGAATTCCTTGCATTCACTTATGCACAAATACCCTTGGGAAAAGTATTAATGTCTCTCTTCTCTCCAGTTAAGGGTTAAATAATTGGGTGCTATAGACCTGCCTGACAACCAGTCTACCACAGAAAGCAATGGCAACCTACTGCGGGATAATCTTATGCTTAGTCAGTCATGTCTCTTTTGAGACATGATCACCCAAGGCGTGTATCACGTATGGCATTTAACTGACTGATGCCCTGTGAGTGTCAATTTTTCCATGCCCCTTTTCCTTATTATGCATTCCAGAAATTTTAGCTGTCTTTTTCTGATTCTAAATGACCTGTTTGTTTTCATTTTTTAAAAATATTTCTTGCTGTTTATGCGATTCGTTCATGGTATTCTCAGCATCCTTCTGTAGAATAATATTTTGCTTGCCTGTTTGTATTACAGTGGATATCAACTCGGAACAAGAAATCGGAGAAGCGAGTTCGAATTCTAGCTGGATTCGTTGTATTCACTTACGTGCAAACAGGTATTGATCCATCTCTTCTCCCTCCAGCTGTGGATTAAATGCCGGGACAGATTGGATTCTATATTGGCAACCAGTTTACCATAGAAAGTAATGGCATCCTATTATGAAAAAATCTTCTTGGCAAAAAGATAGAGAGGAAGGAAAAGCTTCTATAGATAGTTAGTGGCGGACGGACAAACTAAGTAACTAACTAAGGAAGGAACAAGCAGAATTATTATGACGTTTTGAATAGTAACCACTTTCCCATATTGTTTCATTTCTTAGTATTTCTCATGTATACAATCATTTATGTGAATGCAAGTTTTACCTTATTTACTTAAAACAAATCTGTGATATCATCAATGATTATTAATCCAGAGGATATCTATGGAACAATTAATCCATCGGAGGATTAAATTGTTGAATGTATAGAATAATTAATCTTTGATATATCTCTGCAGTAATTAGCCTATAGGATAATTAATTCATAGAACAATCTGTTGAATAATAATAATATATCAGCTTAGCAATAGGTTGTGTTCAGTCAAGAATATAGTCATTCTAAATTCCATGACCTTGTCAATAGTTGTATAGCATGTTCTACACTATATATAGTTTTTAAAATCATAGTTTTCCTTCTCTCAGACTGGCTGACAACCATGGCTAGAAAGTTCAGTCTGTCTTGCAGTTTAATCTATAGCTGGAGAAAAAAAATGGAGTCATACCTTGTGCAAAAGTGAAAGCAACTCAGCTGGAAATCTCTGATTGATTTCTCATTCCAAGCTGCTAATTATTACGCCAACTGTTTATCTGCGGCCTAAATCATTCAGGCAATATTTTTAGGAGGATTAACCTTTATGCTAATTAATATGAAGGATTATTTATATGTGAACTATCTTACTCATCTATGTTAATATCACAATGTCTTGGCCTTTGTGCCCCTTAAACTTCATTAGTTGCTTCTCAATCCCAGTAACCTTCAAAGAATATCAAACCAAACACTTTATTTAATTTATGAGGATAAATCGTTCAGATTCTGCTGACTATGTCTAGTGATATCTTTGCTTGTATTTAGTATTGCTCATTGATGCTTCCCACTGTTTCTACTAACCCAATTGCACACTACAGCCTAGAAATTGAAGTCATAATTACTATATAGATTAAACCATTGAATTTATTGACATAAGAATTGTGAGTTCAATCCCCAAGCTGGGTAGCGTGTACATGGACTCTGTGGAAATGGGGCAGACAGTAACTGAACAGTGCTAAATAAGAATTAGTTCAGATCGACCAGTTCACACTCCACCCACGTCTATTGAACAGGTGAAGAGGCTCATCCCTTGTTCCCTGTTTAGGATGTGGTTTCCGGCTTTCTCTTTTCCAATCTTTTCACTCTCACATAGCCACCTGCACATCAGTGGCTTTACCGCCTTGCTCGGGGTGATATGATTAAAAAAAAATATATATATATATATATATATCTAGATGTGGTAAGCAGAATGAGAAGAATTTGTAGATTAAATAAATGGTTATTTGAAATTTGCCGAAAGACTACTCAGATCGGAAAGTGCCTGAT
The DNA here is from genome assembly GCA_037127315.1 of Ascarosepion bandense. Lineage (NCBI taxonomy): Eukaryota > Metazoa > Mollusca > Cephalopoda > Sepiida > Sepiidae > Ascarosepion > Ascarosepion bandense. The sequence continues at coordinate 3,864,373 of JBBBDQ010000532.1, read as the reverse complement.
GAAGTTCACAGGACACAGTGGCTGAAACATTGTGATAATAACAACAAAGATTACGACAAAAGTCTGTATTTAAATATAGCCTGAGAATACTATGGACTGAACCTGTGAGCAATTACATATTTTTACAGAAAATAGGAACAAAAAGAACATTTATATTTAACTCTCAAGAAGAAAGTTAAAATTTCTAGGGTATATAATGAGAAAAGACAACTTGGAAAATTTGATACTCAAAGGAAAGATCTAAGGCAAGAAGAAACTATGCGTAACCTACTAAGAGAGCTTCAGTAAATGAAGGCATAACAAAGTTTAGAAAATGTAACAAAAAGAGAAAATTTATTAAGTGCTTTAAAGGTCAGGAAATTGTGGAGAACTGTGATCACCTACATTCTGAAATGATATGGCACATGGAAAAAGAATAATGAGTTTGGGTAAATAGATAATGGAGCAACGTTTAAGAGAAATAACAAAAAGTCAAACATTATTAAGTTCTACAAAGACAAGAAATAGTGGAGAGCCATGATTGACTTTGTCCTAAAGGAATATGACATATAGAAGAAGAAGAAGAAGAAGAAGAAATAAGGATTTTTTTTAATATAATCATTTCACCCCAAACAAGGCAGGACTGCTGCTGGTGCACAGGGGGGTTACAGCAAGAGGTAAAACAAGATACAGGAAATGTCAAATAAAAGATAAGAGGTGGATGGGAACCAAACAGACAGAAGATGGTCATTGATGTTGCATTTAAACTTTTGGAGATTGTAGCCATCAGAGAAGCAAGTAAACAGTAGAGAATTCCACAGACAAGAATTGTGAGAAAAGATGCTGTTAGAGTAGAAGAGGTGGTTACATTTAATTATTTCAACAGTAAAAGGGTGGGACCTAAGTGCCAATCTAGTAGCATGAGTAGAAACATGTGGTTTGAGAACCAGCAAAAAAGCTCGTCAAAGCATTTACCATGAAAATACTTGTAGAAAAGACAGAGGGAAGCCACATCACATCAGTGAGAAAGTGACTAAATGATACTTAATATTTTAGGAATCTGTATAATAATTAATTTTTTAGGTAATTACTCTGTGGGACATCTTTATGATAATTCTTACTGTATCTAATAAGATAAACAAATATTAAGTTATCTGTATAATAATCTGTAGGCTAAAAAGTGGAGCCTAAAATGCCAGCTACATGTTGAGGATATTAAAATCAAGCTGGTACAAAAATTTAAATACCTGGGAAGTGTTTTAACAGAGGACGCAAAGTAGGACATTGAAATCCAGAGGCACATTGGCATGGCCAAAGGTGCATTGCAGAAGCTGAGTAGAGTATTAAGAGAGACGAAAATTTCACAAGAAACACAGAAGAGAGTACTGGATTGTTATGTGATGTCTGACCTTCAATATGGCAGCAAATGCTTGACAATCTCATCAAAGATGAAGGAAAGACTTGAAACAGCTGAAATGTGGTTTTACAGAAAGATGCTGAGGATACCATGGACAGAACATGTAAGCAACAACAAAATTTTGGAGAGAAAAAAAAGAAAACTGATAATTACATCAGGAAAAGACAACTGAAGTTTTTGGGACATGTAAGGAGGAAGGAGGGCTTGGAGAACCTGATGCTCATGGGACAGAGAGAGAGAGGAAGAGAAACAAAGGAAAACAATGCATGACATATTTGACAGACTTGAGCAGATGAATGGTGGAGCGGGGCTTGAGTGGGATAATGGGAGAAGGAGTAATAAAAGAAACAAGGGATAGGAAGAGGTGGAGGGCCATGATCAATTACGTCTTGAAGAGACACAGCACATTGAAGAAGAAAAAGAACTCTCAAAGCTAGATTGAAGTAGATGTATTTGTAAGAGGAATAATGGCTGGTTGCTCAATTCTAAGTACGTCTGTCTATAAGGGCGGTTAACCAGTCCTTGTTGCAGACGCCTGCTCAGGCACATTTGTATTTGTATTCAACACCCACATAATTGTTCTAATACAAGTATACTGAGATCTTGTGTAATCAACAGTCTAAACAAGGTCAATGCGCTCAAACCCTGGCTGGGATTCCCTCCCTGCCTGATAACATCAAGAGGTCACCCTCTTGATAAATCAACCATGGTGAAATTTGAACCCAGCTCTCATGGTCAGAAATTGAATATTTCTAATCATTCAGTCATGTGCATAATCCCATAAGTCCAATAAGTGACACATGATTTGGGGGATCATGTCTCAAAAGTGACATGACTGACTAGGCAGAAGATTATCCCTCACTAGGTTGCCATTACTTTCGGCAGTAGACTGGTTGCCAACCAAGGCTATAGAACCCAATCTGTTCTGTTATTTGACTCATAGCTAGAGGGGGAAGAGATGTATTTTATTATTATGTAATAATTAGTGGGGGATCAGTTTATTACTTTATAACAATAGAAAATCGACCCCCATTTTATGTCCACTAAAAGTTTAAATTATGTTTCCAACTATCATATTCAGTCAGTCAGTTAAGTGCCATACATGATACACGCTTTGGGTGATCATGTCTCGAAGGAGAAAAGACTGACTGCAGAAGATTATCCCTCTGTAGGTTGCCATTGATTTCTGTGGTAGACTAGTTGCCAGCCAAGACTATAGAACCCAATCTGTCCTATTATTTAACCCATGACTGGAGTGAAGAGATGGATTATTACCTTTCCCAAGGGTATTTGTGTGTTTAGTGAATGCAAGGAATTCAACTGGAATTCAAACTCGGTAACTTTGTGAGAGTAAATTAGCCAAACATTTGTCAATTTCTTCAGTGTCTGAAACTGAATTTTTGAATGTTAAGTCTGATTTTCTAGATTTTCAAAATTCTTGTCTAATACAAAATATTAGAATTAGTTTAGTTTGAATAATAGAAAAGATATTTGGATGACCTCAGTTTTTCTCTTTATTTCATACGTACATTATTGATGTCTGGAAAATCGAGGGACAGATAATTGAGGAAGTATGGTACTGAACTCTGATAGAATACTCAGTTTTTTTTTGTTTATTTTTTTTTACAGTAAGGTTCACCCTGTACAAAGCCCGGGGGCCCCTCAATGTAGAGGGTCACAGTAAGAGGCACAGTTTATTCAAATAGGAGGGGAAGATAAGTTAGCTCTACACTTGAACAGGCTAAGATTTTAGTGATCGGTGAAGCATCCCCTTGGGAGTCAGTTCCACTGAGCAGTGGTTCATGGGAAAAACTGAATGGAACTGATCTACTGGACATAGACTCATGAATGATTTTGGGATCCATATTGTTTAATAAATGGTTGCAGAATGACAAAATCAAACAAGGACTTGTAATAAAAAAAATAGAATGAAAGAAAAAGTGGGCAAAATTAATAATGGCGACAATGTTTCATCAAATATGTTCAGAAAACTTAAGACTATCTAGATGTCTACTTTTAACCTAATCTGTTACCTTTAAATAATCTTTGTTTTTTGCATATTTCTTACTGTTTCAAGCATGACTTTAATCCTAAACTGAGAAGTAAATTATTTATACACAAGACATTGGAAATTATTTTAGATATAAAAGACTGTTCTTTAATCTCTAGCTTTAAACAGGACTTTAATTTATAATAGAGAAGTTTGTTATTTATTTATGAGGCTTTCTAAAGTTTAAGTTAGAAATTATTATTTTTTAAATGTTAGTTTTTAGTATGACTATAATTAATTAAAGAGAAGAATATTATTTATACAAGAGGCATTATAATGTTGAAATAAAAAAATACTATTCTGAAATATTAGTTTTAAGCATGATTTAATTAAAGAGAAGAATATAATTAATACAAGAAGAATTATAAAATAAAATTTGAAATTGCTGTTCTTAAATGTTAGTATTAAGCATGACTGTAATTAATAAAAGAAAAAATATTATTTATACAGGAGACATTATAAAGTTTAAATTTAAAAAAAAATAATTCTTGGATTTAAGCCTGACATTATTTGATAATAAAGAAGATTATATGTTATACAAGAGGCATTGTAAAATTATGCCTTAGTTTTAAAAAGGGGCAATAATTTACACTATTTACATTGCTTGGACTATTGTCCTCATCTTTGTTGACACATTGATAATGTTTTTACTGTTCTACACTCTGCCCTTCTTTAGGTGCTGAGAATTTTGAGCTGAACACTTTATTTTGTTAACCAGGGAAGATTGTTCTAGTTTTACAAGCCATGCCTCTTCCAGGTATCTCAGTATCAGTTATTTCTCTTTTAACCCAACTCTCCAAGATTTTGTTAATCTCTGCTATAGACAGGTATTGATCTAATAACTTTTTGGGTCAAGTCACTGGATCCAACCAATGCCTTTATCCACTGGGCCATGAGTCCTTGAGGATATCAGTGTATGAATTTTTGTAATGTAACATAATGTAACAATTTTTTTTACCAGAGCCCATATTACAATTTGTTGTTGTTATTGTTTTCTCTAGTGATCCATATTATTGGTTCTCATATTGTATTCATATCTCTGCTTGGCACTTTAGGAGATTTGTGTGGCCTATCATATGCACTGATCTATGTGACTCAAAACTTTGACCAATGAGATTATTTTCCACCCACACGATTTAAGGGGGTGTTATGGCTCAATGAATGAAATATCAACACTTCACATGACAAAATGTCTTTTTGTCTTCTTCCAGTCAATTACATTACCTATTTATTTGACTTTAGAATCTGTTCTCAGGAATCATTTTGAGGATTTAACCTTACCTGACTTCATCAAAAGTTTATGACAAGCCTGAAACAATATTCCAGCTAAAGTTTATTTTGTTTTATTTTACCAGCGGCAAAAGCTTTCTTAAGTCTTTGCATTTTCAGTGATGTTCTCTGTTTACTATTTCAATCTCATTCCACAGAGGGCAGTGTTCTCCCTTTTCCATTAATATGTCAACCAGTAATATGCAATGTCAGAGAAAAACAATAATAACAAAAAATTGTAATATGGGCTCTTGTAAAAAAAAAATATTATTGAGATGTTAGGTCCCATAAATCCATACACTGACATCCTCAAGAATAAAAGCATTGGTTGAATACAGTGACTTGACCCAACAAGTTGTAAGCAGGCTATAGCAGATGTAAACAAAAACTTATAGAATTGAGATAAAAGCAAGATAACTGATATTAAAAAATGTGGAAGATGCGAGGTTTGTGGAACGAGAACAATCTATGCTGGTGGATGAAATAAAGGGTTTGGTTTGAAATTCTAAACACCTAAATAAAGTTAGAGCATATAACGATTGAAACATTTTGAATCTGGCTACAATGATGAGAACAACAGCCCGAATAGTGTAAATAATTACGATACCTCATCTAAAAAATATCGGCAGATATTAAATGGAAATATTTTATCAAGAGTCTCACCTAAATTTTAAATTGTCATTTTTTTCTAGATTTTATTTTACCTTCTTTGAAATAACATTTTTTAACAAAAGAACTTTTTTTTTTCAAATGAAAAAAAAAACAAAAAGAAGCAATAAATAAAAAGAAATGCCGTCTGATTTTAGCCGTCACTCATTTTAACTCAGCAGTCATGAGTTATAATTTGTTGATCCAATCCCTTTATTAGGAATCAAACAAATCCATGTAATCTGTTGGCTTTTTCATCAATATACACTTCCAATATACGTTCTTATTGCATAATCATCATATTCCTTTCTTTTTTTTTTCTTTCATTTTTTTTGGGTTGTATGCTTACATTATGCTTTGTATGTGTTTCTTATACAAGTTTATATTCTGGCATATTTAATAGACAACATTTCGCAATATTTTCTTCTTCCCAACACTTCCAATCAATTTTCGTTTATTTAGTTCCATTTGCTTGAGTTTGCTTATTTTTGATTCTTGTTTCTTTCTGCAGTTGTAAAATGTTTTATTTAGTAAAAACATCTGATTAAATTTTAATTAAAATTATTTCTTTCCACTAATATTTTAGCCAAAAAAATACACAATTAAATTTCAGTTAATTTAAATAAAATATATTTTTTAAATAAAAAAATTCAAATTTCAGTTGATTAAAATACTCAATTTTAACTTGTTAAAAATAGTTTCTGAATGTTTAAAAATTCTTAACTGTTAGTTGATTAAAAATTTGCTAAATTTTTTACTGATTAAAAATGACCCAATGTTTGCTTGATTAAAATGCTCAGTTTTTATATAATTAAATTCAATCAGTTTTCAATTTATTAAAAATATTCAGTAAATTTTCTGTTGATTACAAATACAAAATTTTCAGTTGTTTAAAATATTTTATTAAATTTTAATTGAATAAAAACACTTTTAAACAAAATATAAAAACTTTTTCTCATTAAAAATAAGAATATTTTATTCCATAATATAAAACATGTTCGGATATATATTTATTGATTATATATCCTTAACTCCCATATTTGAAGGCTTACAGCCATGTTACATTGAAACGCCAATTCACAGATGATCAAGTTAAGCAACATTGAACTTGGTCAGTGCTTAGATGTGTAACTACTTTTTGAATACCAGGTGCTGTAAGCTTGGATCGATCGATGATGTAATGGTTAACGGCTCAAAATTGTTAATTGGAGGACTGAGTTCTACTTCCCATTGGGTTCACTATGTTCATTTACCTGCAAATACTTTGGGGAAAGGTATAAATCCAGCTCTTCTCTCCCAACTATGGGTTAATTAGCAAGACTTGTATCATTAAATCATTATTATCTAAAAAATAAAAATGATTACAATTTTTATGGGAAAAAGAATTAGAAAAATAAGAGAAATTATTAAACATAACAACAGAATAACTCTTTAATATGTAGGGATGATTAGGCTGCTAATTATTTATATTCAACCATCATTTTGTAATGACATGGGTCATACTAGCATTTTAAAATATTTTTATTATTAATGTTTTTAAAAATGAGAATTATTTCTTAGATAAGATTATAAAGTTGATTGTAGAGATAAAAATCTAAAATGACTCCTGCCGAAAATAGTGCCAATGGAATTGCAAAAATTACTTAGGTGTTGCTGTTGTTTGGGATGATTGTCAATCCATTAAGTGTCATATGTAATATGATACATTCCTGGGCCACCATCTTTCTTTCAATTCCTGTCTAAGTAGAAGTTAATCCTGCATTATGTTGTTGTTTCTTTCTGTGGTAGAATCGTTGCCAATCAAGGCTATAGGACCCAGTCTGTTCTGTTATTCAACCCACAGAACAAGAAATAGATTCACACCTTTCCCAACAGTATTAGTGTATAAATGAACATAATAAACTCAACCAGAATTCAAACTTGTCTCAATGATTTCTCATTATTGAGCTAATATACATTAACCACAATACACATCTATTTTGATGATTCAGTCAGTTAAGTGCCATACGTGATACACACTTTGGGTGATCATGTCTCAAAAAAGACATGACTGACTGTGCAGAGGATTAACCCGCATTAGGTTGCCACTGCTTTCTGTAGTAGACTGTTTGCTAGCCAAGGCTACAGAACCCAATTTCTCCTGCCATTTAACTCATAGCTGGATGGAGAAGAGATAGATTATATTACATTATTATATTAAGTATAATTACTGGGGGATCAGTTTATTACTTCATAACAATAGAAAACCGATCCCCCACTTTGTGCCCATTAAAAAGTTTTAAGTATGTTTCCAACTATTATATTCAGTCAGTCAGTTAAGTGCCATAGATGATACACGCTTTGGGCGATCATGTCTCAAGAGACATGACTGACTGGGTAGAAGCTTATTTACAGTAGGTTGCCATTGCTGTGTTAGACTGGTTGCCAACCAAGGCTATAGAACCCAATCTGTCCTGTTATTTAACCCATAAATGGAGGGATGAGACGGATTAATACCTTTCCCAAAGATATTTGTGTGTAAGTGAATGCAAGGAATTCAACTGGAATTTGAATTCAGCAACCTGAGTTGTCATTCCAAGTCGATATCCACTGCACCACAGTGAACATCCTTGCACATATTTTGATGATAGACTAATAATAAAAATAATAATAATTATAATTATTATTAATTGTAGTAGTAATTGTTCTTCATTCAGTCAATGAAATAAAAATAAAAACATTTTTAAGGAATTTAATATGAAATATATTTTTAAAAATTTTAAAGGAAGCATAAAATGTCTGTAAATTGAATATGTAAAATAAAATATTTTAAAATTTAATATGGATATATATTTTTTAAATCTAATAAGAAAAATATGACAGTTTGTAAAAGTTAATGTGAAATATGATTTTTTTAAGTGTAATATGAAATATAATTTTTATGAATTTAATATGAAATGTAACATTTTTAGATCGAATATAAGTTATACATATTTTAAAATTTAAAATATAATTGTAATTTTTAAAAAAAATTAATATGAATATAAAATTTAAAAAATTAATATGAAATATAAAAATTAAAAAAAAATATGTGAATATAATTTATTTTTAAATTTTATATGAAATATAAGTTACAATTTTATTTAATATGATACATGAAATTCTATATGAAATATAAGGGTTTTAGATTTAATATAAAATATAAATTTTTAATAATTTAATATGCAATATAAAGGTTTTTAAAATAAATATATATTTTTATATTCGGTGTTAATTATGAAAATATTAATGTAAAATATAATTTGTTTAAAATTCAATATAAATTTTTTAAGAATTCAATATAAAACATAAAATTTTAAAAATATGAATCGAGAGCATTTTCAATTTTAATATAAAATATAAATTTGTAAAACTGAATGTTAATCCAAATTTTAGAATATGATATATGACTAATTTATTAAAATTTAATATAAAATATTTTTTAGATTTAAAATAAAATATAGATTTTTCAAAATATAATATGAAATACAAAACTTTTACAATTTACTAGGAATTAAATTTTTTAAAAACGTCATATGAAATATAATTTTTTAAAAGATTTAATAAGAACATGAAATTTTAAAAACTAAATATGCAATATAGAAAGTTTATGTGAATATCATTTTTAAAAAATTTAATATGAAATATATATTTTTTTAAAGTTTAACATTATATATAAAAATAAAAAAATAATATGAAATATAACATTTTTAAAATTTAATATAAAATAGAATTTTAAAAAAATGTAATATGAAAATAAAAATGTTTAAAATTTAATATGAATATATTTTTATATTTAATGTGAAATATAAATTATATAAAAGTTTAATATGAAATATAAAATTTAGATAAATCAATATGGAAATAATCTTTTAAGTTTAATATGAATCTATTTTGCAAAAATTTAATGCAAAATGATAACAAAAACTAATATTAATATAACTTTTTTAATAAAACATAAACTATAAGTTTTAAAATTTTACTGTGAAACTAAATTTTAAGAAATTAATATGCAATAAAAAAGTTTTAAAAACTTAATATGAAATATAACATTTTCTTAGACTTAATATAAAATATACATTTTAAAAAATTTAATGTGAAATACAAAATTTTTAAAAACCTTATATGAATATAGAATTTTAAAAATTTAGTATAATATATAAAAAATTTAAAAATTCATTTAATTTAATATGATACATGAAGTTTTTAAAAATTTAATGCAAAATATAACACTTTTTAGATTTATTATAGATAATTTTTTTTAAAAATTTAATATGAAAATTAAAAATTTTAATTATTTAATATGAATATATTTTTTAAATTTAATATGAAATATAAATTTTATAAAAATTTAAGATGAAATGTAAAATTTGAAAGGATTAATATGAACATAAAATTTTAAAAATTACATAGAAATTTCAATTTTAAAAATTTAATATAAAATATATAATATCTAATTTTATATTATTACTGTATATGGATTCTTCATTGTTGTCTTTATCAAAAAGTTTTCTTCTCTTAGTTTCTTCCTGTTTAATTTTTGGAGACAATCCACTAGATATTTTTATTATTATATATATTGATTTTTTAATATTTGTTATTCTTCTAACTGTGAATGATCTGTATGACTACCTAGCCATTACTCCAAATGATGCATCCTTGCTATGTTTAACAAGCTAGTCTCACAGAGCATCTACTGGAAGAAGGACCAAGATGATCAGGAAACTGATCCAAACGAATCAATGTATAAAAGCAACAATAAAAATGTCTTAGAAATTCTACAAAATGTGACTAAGGCTTTGGGATAATGACAACAAAATCAATGAAATTGATTAGAAAAGTCACTGTATAACGATAACAATTCATCTGGGGAATTCAAAGATTTTCTGATCAGTAACTAGTGTTTCCTGTAAGCAGTAAAGTTAGACACAAGAAAAGAATATTGTACACAGTAAATTAATAATGTTACATAAAAATCTTTAAAATTTAAATATAAATAAAAATTTAATTTAGTTTAATCATTTCTCAATATTATTTTTTGTTTTTCAGGCGGTATGTTATTAGAATTATGCTTTGATTGTTTTGGACCAATTTCTATATATATATATATTCATTTCAAGAAAGGCAATAATGTCACTAAAGTTACTGGGGGAGTGAAAAAAATAAAAGATTTTAGAGGAAACTGAAGATCTAATTCTAAACAGAAAAGATATTTTGGCCTTCAGCATTAACTTTGGCCATCTTAACATGTGAATTTTTAGGATGATGTATATTGATTTTTGGGAACTGTTTTTTTTTGTCTTTGTTGTCTTCATTACAATATTTTGGCTAATGAGGGGAAGTGAAAATAATTTACAGGGGAGAGGGTTGACAAATTAACCCCTACCAGCCATGAAAATGATTCAACTAATTTTACGTGCAAATTCTTGCTTGAATCCCACAACTTAAAAATTCAAAATATTGGTTGGTGTCTAGGTTTCTTTTTACCAACATCCAGTATTCTTTTAGACCTATTTCTTTGTTGGAATTTTTTTTCACAACAATTTACATAGTGGTTCTTTGAAGATAGCTAAAAAGTAGATACCATCCTTAGGCCTAATGCCCATTGCTATTAATGGTATTCTGGATATTCCCTCTCCACTGAGGTCATCCACAGATGTTGAAAACTTTTATCTTTTGTTTTATAGGCAAACTATGTGCGTTGTGGTACAGTGGATATTGGCTCGGAACGAGAAACCGGGGAGCCGAGTTTGAATTCCAGTTGAATCCATTGTATTCACTTACGCGCAAATACCCTTGGGAAAGGTATTAATCCATCTCTTCCTTCCAGTTATGGATTAAATAGCAGAACAGATTGGGTTCTATAGCCTTGGTCGGCAACCAGTCTACTGCAGAAAGCAATGGCAACCTACCGCGGGATAATCTTCTGCCCAGTCAGTCATGTCTCTTTTGAGACATGATCGACCAAGCGTGTATCACGTATGGCACTTAACTGACTGATTAGCACTCACCTCAATATCTAATCATCTTTGTACAATATCAGGTAGGAGAGTGTTGAATTCTTTTCCTAGACTGGCTGCTAAACATGGATAATCTAGTTTGCAATCCAACACATAGCTGAAAGATGAAAAAATGGATTCATGCTTTTTAATACAATATACTTGACCAGAATTTGAACTTGGCTTGCTGATTTTTTGTTCCAAGCCACTAATCATTACGCTAATTTATAAAGATTATAAAACAAAAATGATAAGGATACTCATCTGAAAGAATCAATGCATAATAGTAACAAGAACACATTTTAGAACTTCAAATGTAAGAAAGAAGAATTATTAATATATCCAGCACCATTCAGACATTCTTCTTTGTATCAAATGCTGTTGCGATCAAAGTTTCAGGCTAACCATTCTTCAGCCCTTATCAGATTTGATTCACGAGAGGAAAAGATGTTTTGTTTTCAATAAAATCCCAGCAAAAAGCACCTCAGCAGATCTATAAAGAGATTTAATTGTTCAAACAATATTGAACGTGCTAATGACATTTTTTAAAAATTACAGGCAATACATTTATATACAATAGGGTCAAAAGTTATACAATGAAAACAGATGAATCTTCACAAAGAGTTGCTGTTTTCCCAACATGCTTATGCAAAGATTTATATGAATTTGGTACTAAGACATTTGCATTAAAGGCAATTACAATAAAGTTTGAAAAAAGAATAGGTAGTAATCATGAATTTTTTAAAAAAGAAGCAAAATTAAAAAAAAGTTACATTTTTATTCTTGTTATAAGTGCAATGACAGAATAACAATGTTTCAAAAATATTTCAACAAATGAAAATTCTTGTTTCACAAATTCATCAAAAGTTATGAATGTTGTGAACTATTTACCTTGTTTTCAGGAGCATATTTATCTAATTGCACCATGATTCTCTTATTTGCAGTTTTATTTTTGATAACAGAGTTATGTTAACTATATTTTTGACATTTTTAGAATAATAAAAAGTTGGTTTTCAGTTAGCAACTCTTAAGAAAATATTAAAAAAAATATCCAGAGGTACACATTTGTCCTGGTATGCAATTGTTCAGAATGCAAATGTCCTGGTATGCAATTGTCTGGTTCGCAATTGTCCGGGACACAAATGTCCTGGTATGCAATTGTCTGGTTCGCAATTGTTCGGGACACAAATGTCCTGGTATGCAATTATTTGGTATGCATTTGTCAAGGGATATAAATGTCCTGGTACGCAATTGTCTGGGGCGCAAATGTCCTGGTATGCAATTGCCCATCATGCACTTGTCCATTATGCAACTGTCCGTCTATCTATGAAATTTAATTTTTTCTTATAGTAATCTTTGATATATTTTGATAACAACAGCAATTGTCTGATTTGCAATTGTCCGGGGCGCAAATGTCCTGGTATGCAATTGTCTGGTTCGCAATTGTCCGGGACGCAAATGTCCTGGTATGCAATTGTCTGGTACGCATTTGTCAAGGGATGCAAATGTCCTGTTATGCAAATTTCCTGATATGCAATTGTCTGGTACGCATCTGTCAGGGGATGCAAATGTCCTGGTATGCAATTGTCTGGTATGCAATTGTCCACAACATAAATGTCCTGGTATGCAATTGTCTGTGATGCAAATGTCCTGGTATGCAATTGTCTGGTACACATTTGTCAAGGAACGCAAATGTCCTGTTATGCAATTGTCCGGGACGCAAATGTCCTGGTATGCAATTGTCTGGTACGCATTTGTCAAGGGATGCAAATGTCCTGTTATGCAAATTTCCTGGTATGCAATTGTCTGGTACGCATTTGTCAGGGGATGCAAATGTCCTGTTATGCAAATTTCCTGATATGCAATTGTCTGGTACGCATCTGTCAGGGGATGCAAATGTCCTGGTATGCAATTGTCTGGTATGCAATTGTCCACAACATAAATGTCCTGGTATGCAATTGTCTGTGATGCAAATGTCCTGGTATGCAATTGTCTGGTACACATTTGTCAAGGAACGCAAATGTCCTGTTATGCAATTGTCCGGGACGCAAATGTCTTGGTATGCAATTGTCCAGGATGCAACTGCCTGTCTATCTATGAAGTTTAATTTCTTCTCATAGCAATCTGTGATAAGAACTGAAATATTTTCATAACAACAGCAACTATACAAAGAAGAGATACAAGTATCGGAATAAAACTGATTATGTTAAAAGTTACAAACAATACATTTTAGTCTTTCTTGAAATTTCCAAGATGAGGAACTGTTAACATTATGTATAGATTCTTTTGGACCAGTTATTTAGTGTTGGAATTGTGAGTTTAACGGCCAAGATGAGAATTCTAGCCTGAATAACAAAACATAATAAGGATAATTCTTCATTTCAAAAATTCTAACAAAAATTACCAAATTGATACATGTCAAACACCTTGCACAATTAAACATTTTCTAACAAAATGCGGTGCGCTAGCTCGAGCCAGAGAGTGTTATTTTAAAATAGATAATATGAGGAATATGTTTGAGACTTTTACATTTTCATATTTCTTATTAAATTTTAAAGAGTATATTAAATCTAAAAGATGTTATATTTCAAGATTTTTACATATCATATTACATAAAAATAAAATCTATATTTCATATTGAATTTAAAAATAAATTATATTTACAAAAGATTTTTAAAATTTGCTCTTTCATCCTAAATTTTTTAAAAATTATATTCATATTAAATTTTAAAACAATATATATATCATCTTACATATGAAAATGTTATATTTCATAATTAAACTTTAATATAATTTATATTCTATATTAGATTTAAAAAGGGTATGTTTTATATTAAATCTAAAACATGTTATATTTCATATCAAATTTTAAAATTCTTACATATCATATTACATAAAATTAAAATCTATATTTCATACTGAGTTTGAAAATAAATTATATTTAAAAAAGATTTTTAAAATTTGCTCTTTCATCTTAAATTTAAAAAAAAATTATTTTCATATTAAATTTTAAAACAATATATATATATATATATCACCTTAAATATAAAAATCTTATATTTCATAATTAAATTTTAACCCTCTAGGGCCATTCGTATCATATTTGATACAGTATGAAAACAAGCCTTGAAAGAAATATTTTCCTGAAAAATTTTTTAAGAGAAATATTTTATAAATTTCAAATGAAAGCAGTACTGACTGCTCAGTCAATGAATACCAAATGTTTCCTTATAGGGAAATACTGTATCAAATATGATACGAATGGCCCTAGAGGGTTAAGTAGTAATTAGTGGGGGATCTGTTTATTACTTCATAACAATATAGAACTGATCCCCCACTTTATGACAAGTAGAAGCCTTAATCATATTATATTATTAACCCTCTAGGGCCATTCGTATCATATTTGATACAGTATGAAAACAAGCCTTGAAAGAAACATTTTCCTGAAAAATTTTTTAAGAGAAATATTTTATAAATTTCAAATGAAAGCAGTACTGACTGCTCAGTCAATGAATACCAAATGTTTCCTTATCGGGAAATACTGTATCAAATATGATATGAATGGCCCTAGAGGGTTAATATAATTTGTATTCCATATTAGATTTAAAAAGGGTATGTTTTATATTAAATCTGAAAAATGTTATATATTATATTAAATTTTAATAAAATTCATATTCATATTTAAAAATTAGATTCATATTAAATTTAAAAAAAATTATATTTCATATTATATTCAGCCTTCTTTCTGCCTGGATTTCTTAGACAATATCCTGTTAGTATTATATATCGAATCTTTTCTACCAGTTTCCTGACCTTTGTCGTAATTATCAAAACATTCTGACTGCTGTGTCTTCTGCATTCTTTACTCTCTGTATTTCAGAGATTAGATAATATTTGGATTTTAAGTTGATCCATGGGGGTCAGTTTCCTGCATTTTGTTGTTTGTAACCAAATGTTTCAAATGCTTTGGTTATAAAAAATGGAGCAGACCTGAAGGAGACTTTTAAATTTGTTGTTTTTCATTTTTTTTTACTTTTCTCAGTGCTGTTTTATCAATTATTACATAAAGTTAGCGATTATCAAAAACAATCTGGAAAAATTTCAATATTTAAACAATTTTAGTGGTGTTCAGTTTCTCATACAACATTATAGTAAATCAATCTTCCATTTTGGAATCACTCACCTTGGGATCGCTTTGTTTTGGTTTTTTTTGAACGAGTTGTTGCTGTTGTTTTTGTCTTTTTCAAATTTTCTTCAGTTTTTACGATGACATCTTTCATGGAAACTCCAAGAATGGCCTTATTCAAAAATTTCACAAAGGATTCAGCTGTTAAATATGTGCAAGCAAAAAAGTTAATTGCACATCATCGATTTACTGTAAGGTTGTATGAAAAACTGAGCCCCCACTAAAATTGTTTAAATGCTGAAATTTTTGCAAATCTTTTTTGTCAATCGGAAAGTTTAGGCTTTTCTTTAATTGATAAGATTGCACTGAAAAAAATAAAAAAATTTGAAAATCAACAAATTTACAGGTGGTGGTAATGTCATACCGGCGAGTGGTTCCAAAATGAAGGTTTACTATAACATTGTATGAAAAACTGAGCCCCACTAAAATTGTTTAAATATTGAAACTTTTCCAAATTTTTTTTTCCAATTGGAAACTTTAAGGTGTAATCGATAAGATTGCACTGAAAAAAGTAAAAAAAAAAAAATGTAAAACAACAAATTTAAAGGTGGTGGTAGTCTCCTTCAGGTCCGCCAAAAATTGTTATGAAAACAATAAAGAAAAGGAAAATGGTTTGTAAGAATCAATGTACAATAATAAAGATTTAAAAATACCTCATCACAAAAAACTTTAGTTAAGAAACTGATATGGTATCAGAATAAAGACAATTAGAAAAGTCTCGACTAAAACTGGTACAAATATACAAGGAACTAAGTTTTTTTCTGTAAATGTCCAAAATCAGAATCAGAAATAAAAATAAAAACATCAGAAAGACAAAACTGCAGATGAGAAAAGAGATTGGTGGTTGTTTAATTAGGCTGTGAAACCGTCATGATTGCTGGATAACACTACAACTTTAAAATGCACTTTTCATCATGGGAAATCATAATTTGAATAACAGTAGATATCGACATGCCATGTCACTTACATTGTAGCAAACCATTCATATTCTCTCTGTATTCCATCAGTGAGAATTAAGTTCCACTCGAACAGTTCCTTCATATGATCCACTGCTCGGTGGAACCAACTCCCAGGAAAACGTTTCCCTGATCACTACAACCTTTACATGTTCAAGTCTAGGGTTAGCCATTATCTTCCCTTCCTATCCTTATAAACTACCCCTTAACATAACCATTTACCTCAAGTGGCCCCTAGACCTTGTACAGGTTGAAGTCAGTCAGTCAGTTAAGTGCCATACGTGATACATGCTTTGGGCAATCATGTCTCTTTAGAGACATGACTGACTTGGCAGTAGATTATCCCGCAGTAGGTTGCTATTGCTTTCTGTGATAGATTGGTGGCCAGCCAAGGCTATAGAACCCAATCTGTTTTATTATTTAGCCCATAACTGGAGGGAAGAGACAGGTTAGACCTTTCCCAAGGGTATTTGTGAATAAGCGAATGCAAGGAATTCAACTGGAATTCAAACTCAGTACACCCATTTTGTTGTTCCGAGTCGATCTCCATTGCACCACAACGCACATCTAAAAACATATTGTAAAAAAGGTAAAAACAAAGATAGATAGAAATAAACTGGCTGTGATAGATATATAGATGGATAGATAGATTCTTTGGTTCAACCAAGTCTCACCTGACATTGTGGCAAAGCACCAACATTTTCTGACAGGTGCTTCCCTTGAACCACTGTTGTGACGTGGCTCGATCATGTGACCAGGTTCACTTATATATAGAAAGAGTGAGTCGGTTGAAGGAGCCCTGTTAGTGTGAGCTGAGGGCTACAGTTAGCCTGCGTGTTACTTGCTAACTCAACCAGCCATATTGTTGAGATCTACTACGGACTATTATATTGTATTTATTGAATAATATATTGTTTTATTATCTGTGTATTGTTTAGCATCACAATGATACAACAACCACTGCTTTGTGAAACTGACTCCCAGGAGTATCTTTTCCCTTGATCACTATAATCTTAACCTGTTCAAGGCTATAGTTAACTGCTATCTTCCATTCCCCATCTCTACAATTTGCCTCATAACGTAAGCCTCTACCTTGACCCCCCTCCAGGTCTTGTAAAAGATAAAGCTTTACTCTATCCCCCTCACAAAAAAAAAAAAAGAAGAATTTAACAAAAATTTGGAAAAATTAAAATTTCAAGAATACAAAAATCCAGTTAAAAAAATCCTATCAAATTGGTAAACTCAAGTCCAAAAAATACAATATACATTTTTCCTAACCACGTTTAAAAACAATCACAAACACCAGCAAATGCCACTGAAGTACTTATATATATATATAAAGTACTTATATATATAAGTATATATATATAAATTATATATTATATATATATAAGTACTTATATATATATAAGTACTTATATATATATAAATAGAATTTAAATTGTGAATTAATATACTAGCTTTGTTGACAGCCATCAAGTGCATATTATAAATCAGTCCCACAGCCAAGTACCAAATGTAAGATCATTGAGTACCTGACCAGTTCCAATCATATCTTGGTTGAAAACAGAAGAGGTATTCATTCATGTACAGCATTTATTGGGCAAGTAGACCTGACGAAACCCATCCCTCTCTAGATTTAAATGACAGCCAATGTCCACCGACTTTGACTTTGTGTTGTGGAGTTATTTTCACAGTGGAGGCTGGTATTTGTGCTAAAGTCGGTCCTAATAGGTTCGATGTACAAAACGTTAGGAACTTGATATAATATGTATTATGCAGTGTAATCTTGCCAGGTCGTTGACTATTTTCGTATTCAACTAACTGTCAACTACTATTGTCCAGCATCAACTGACCCTCGTTCCTCTTACTACACCTACTTAAATTAGGTGGGAAAATCAATTCACTATAGAAGAGGTGTGTTTCACCATGACACTGTCGTGAATATATGGCCATTGATTCCATTATGAGAAACCTCCAACCTGGCGATTCAATCTTGGAAACTCTCTACCCAATGATCACTGCACTGGCTGCATGAATAGCTTGATACCTAGTTTCTCCCATTGTTCTAGATGGCTTTGACCCTACATGAAGGTTTGTCCACTTTTTGAGAGGTCTTGCTGTATCTAGTCACTCTCTTCACCAGAAGAAACTGGGTGGGTACCAAAGACACAGCCAGGTGAAAATCTGGCAGGTGAGATAAACTGGAAAAGTAAAATAAAGACAAAATGATGAGGTAAGCTTGGTTGTACTGTGATAGAAATATAGACCCTTAAATATAGGTCCTTAAAGCACAGATTGATAAGCTGAGATGGAAAGTGGGACTAGCATGAGGGGAAAAATGATGAGGGATCCCTGACAGCATAGTAATGCAAATATCACAATAGAAACACTTATAAAGAAATTGGTCTGACAGAATCAATGCATAATAATTTAGTGTTTGAAATCTATATATATATATATATATATATATATATTAATACCATAGTACCTACGTGTGTCACATTTTAGAAAATGTATTTCTAGAATGCACACATTGGCACAAAAGATTAAGCATAGGAATGCCGGTTGACGTACACACGGCACGCATGATAAATGAAAGAAAATGTCAAACAGAAAATATAAAATGAATAGAGAATTACTGCTAAAAATATATCATCTATTAAAAACAGGGGAAAATTATTGTACTTTTTTTTTTTGCTTTAAATAATAATTTCAAGTCTTTCTTTGCTGTCTTCATCTTGATTCTCCTTCAACTAAGAAAAGTACTTTCTTGCTGTGGACAATATAGCATCATAGTCTTTTTATTATAATACAGTAATATCTACCTGGGTACAGTAATATCTACCTAGGTACCTACATGTGTTATGCTTTTGCTGTAATGACTAAAATTAAATCTATTTTGTAAATGTGTTATATTTCCGAAGAAAATCATTGTAATGGAAGGAAGAATAAGACAACAAAGAAAGGCAGCAAGAAAATGGCCGAAAAGTAGATGAGAATGATTATGAGCAGAAAAGAGAGACAAGCAATCCATAAACATAATAGAGAACGAATGCAAGCAAGGAGGAATGATACAAAGAAGAAAGAGAACTTTATATTTATTACTGTTATTGCAATATTTTGTTAAAGTTGTTAAGTTTAAATATTTAATGATGCAATAGGGGAATTTCTATGGATATTTTGTTGTCATAGAATTTACCATGTGCTTATTCATTAACTGAAGAATTAAGATTCATCAGAATATTAAAATAAGAAAACCGTAAAATTTTCACACGTTAAAAGTAGTTGTAAAATAAAATGACAGTGCAATGTTTAGAGAAAACCTCTAAAATAATTTTCCAATAAAAGCAATGAAGTTCAAAAAGGCTCAGATTGCTACGAGTCATTTATTTAAAATATACTAAACAGAAAGAGTTGCCAAAGTTGACAAATTTCTATAATGCATACATTGCCTGATGACCATTTTAGGAAACCATTAAGATGTTATTCCTTATCAAATTTCTGTTTTATTTTTATTCTTCAAATGACAATGCATGCATTTTTTTTCTGTCTCCTCAATTCTTCAGACATGAGCGAACTGCCTTCCCTTCTTGCTCTCTTCCAGACATAAATCTTATCTGTGACTATTCCCCAATGCTTTTCCTTTCACCTGTAGAAGATACTAGCAGGCCATTAGTTATAATTTGTTCTGTTTACTTTAGCATACCATTGACTTTTTTGATAACAGTGCTGACCATTAAATAACAAGAAAAGAAGACTGATGGATGAAAGTAAGGTTCTTGTATTACTTTCAGATTGGAAGAATCCGATTCCAGCCTTCCTCCTCTTCCTCCTCCTCTTCCTCCCCAAATGGTGCCTGGCTGCTGCCCTTTGCATATCTTGGCCTGATAGGGGAACACACATGTAGGGGGCCAATGAGACAGCAGTGTGTGTCACCATTGTTGATGGTCTTGAAGATGCTATAGTCAGAACCATGAAAGATAATTCTGACGGCTATCCAGGCAGAAAAGAAAAAAGCCGAAGACAAAAAAAAACAAAAGAAAAAAAAAAAACAAAGAAAAATGAAACAAAATAAAATTGAAAAAAGTGAAGCAGAAATGACAACAAACAAGCAAAAAAATATTTTGGCAAAATTCCCATGACTATTTTTGTTGTTAACATTAATGAAAGTGCTGCTGGGGGTGAAATAAACAGTTTTGAAAAGCACTTGCCCCTCCTAATTTGTGAAACCTTGAGATCTTGATTGTCCTACACAATTTGTTATTAATTAAGGAATCTAGTCTAGTAGATAGACTGAACTATCGCCCGGTTCACACTCCACCCACGTCTATTGAACAGGTGTTGAGGCTCATCCCTTGTTTCCTGTTTAGGATGCGGTTTCCGGTTTTCTCTTTTCTAATCTTCTCACTTTGTTTTCTTTTTTTTTCAATTGGAGTAGATAGACTAAACTATCGCCCGATTCACACTCCACCCTCATCTATTAAACAGGTGAAGAGGCTTATCCCTTGTTTCCTGTTTAGGATGCAGTTTCCGGTTTTCTCTTTTCTAATCCTCTTACTCTTATGTAGCCCCCTGCACATCAGTGGCGTTACTGCCTTGCTTGGGGTGATATGATTAAAAAAAAAAAACATAAAAAGTTATTAGCATGTTAAAAAACATGCAAGAAAATGTCTAATCCTTTAAGTTATAGATGGAAGAAAACAAAAGTCTAATACCGAAAAAATGTGCAGGTGGTTTAATTCATAGGGGATCAGATTGTTAAACTGGAGAGCAGAGTTCAAACTCTATTCAAGTTAATTACATTCACTTATGTGCTACTACATTTGGGAAAGGTATGAGTCCATCTCCTCTGACAACTATTGGTTAAATAGTATATGAAAAAAAATGTTTCTCCAAAAAACTGTTAATGCAATATTCACTTGCAAATAAAAAAAATTATTCTTATCATCCAAAATATGTTTCAACTATATATAACACAAAAAAGGTTGATAATCTGTAAAAAATAAAAATCATTCAATCAGTCATTATAATACTGAAAGTAATATTTATACAGTATTATGACTAAAAGGGATCTCATAATAATGACCCAATTTTGTTTTGAAAGAAACACAAGAAATCAATTAACTGTCAAATAAGTTAAAGTCAAGGTGTACGTTGTGGTACAGTGGCTATTGGCTTGGAATGAGAAATCTGAGAGCTGAGATCAAATTCCAGTTGAATCCATCTCTTCTTCCTCTAGCTATGGATTAAATAGCAGGACAGATTGGGTTGTATAGCCTTGGTTGGCAACCAGTCTTCCTCACCTGGGGGGATAAAGAGGTTTGTGTACATTTGTACCTATAAAAAAGACAAGTTACAGAAGCATCAATGCCCTCTCATTGATGGAGAGGGGTCTTTGATAGTCTATGTTTCACTGTGAGTGATGGAGCAGGGAAAGAAATTATAGTTGATTTCACACTAGAAGCTTTCACAAAGTCAAATCTAGTTTAAAGTGATAGAAGGAAATAATTTTTTAAACATTTGTTTTCTTTTGTTGACTGTGAACCCCAAACTGGAATAGGGTTATATGAGATCCCTATTTTTTAAAAAAATCTTTTTCAAGATATTGTGTAAAAAATACATTAGATATCATAAAAAGTCTTTTAATGCTAAAATTGTTTTTCCAAAAATATCCTGAAAATGAAAGTTTCTTTTCCGAACTTCAGAAGCCATGTTGCCAACAGATTGTGACATTTACTTTCTTTCTTGTGTGTATAATATTCTTCTGCGGCTTTCAAAATTAATATTTGTAAAATGTACGTTAGCTTCTAAAAATTAGTTGCTTCATAGCAAATAAAAAAATGAATTATCATGTATTATAAATGTGACTTACATTTAACTATAATTATGTTATCATATATTGGCAACAAAATTAATTCTGCAAATATTTCTAATATTGTAATTGAATCAATAAATTTTCCTTTGATTATTTTTTAATACCTACTTATATATATATATAAGTAAGTAGCTAACCTAGAGCCAATGGACCTGCCTATTGCTATTGTATTGAGCACTTTACGTGTTAGGTTCCTCGTCATGAGGTTTTTTTCTTTCAACTAGTACTTTGACTAATGTTCAAGTGCTTAGTTCATTTATTTTTTTAAAAATTTCAATGCTTCTAAAACAAAGCTGTTATCAACTAACCACCATAGACAATCACATCTACCTCCCATTAACATGGGACAGGCTTGCCTCCCAGAGAGTAAAACACTACGCCTTCTTGGCCTTACATTTTCGGCAGACCTCAAATGGAATGACTATATCGAATCCATTGCCAAATCTGCCACTATGAAAGTTGGCTCTCTGTGCAGGGCCCGGAAGTTTTTCCCAACTGAATCTATCCTGTACATATACAAATCTATCATCTGCCCGTGTATTGAATACTGCTGCCAGTAATATTTGAATCTGATTTACTACATTTTAACATAATAAACTGAAGTAGTGTAGTTATGAGATACTCTTAAGTCACTCTTGGGCCTTGTAGTGAGCAGACAATAATATTTTTTTTAAATGTGAACTTTCCACTAAGAAAAGTTAGTTTTGATATTAGTTCATCCTTCGATAAACTGAAATAGTTATTTTAATCTGATTTATATTATTTTATAATATTTGAATCTGATTTACTATATGAACATTTTAACATGATAAGCTGAAGTTGTGTAGTTATGAGATATCTTTTTATATCAGCTTATTTTGGCAACTGAGTTTTGATATTAAAATAAACAGTAATACATTAGTCTGGTGTACATTTAGAAAACTTTCATTAACCTTTTTATAATGTTATCTTTTTCCATTTACCTCATACATAAAATAAAATAATTGATCTATTCCCAAATGAATGAGTAATTTCGTAACGATCCACTGTGTAAATACTTAAAGTTATTTCTCAATATATTTTCATCAGCTGCTTCTTTCTTGATTAATACCACCATTTTAAAAATCCAATCTGTTGGCAGTATTGTTTATAAAATAATCTAAATTACCTCTAAACTATATAAGTTAATTACTTTGTTAATTTTATTAATTTCATTTTTGTCTGCATTGATATAAAATTGACATTAACTAAGAAAGTAAACCATTTCAAGAATAACATGGTAGAAAGACCGGCTCAAATTTGAATATATATATATATATATATATATATATATATATATATATATTGTAACAAAGTTGTGGAACTTGTAGGTTTTTTTACCTGCTGTTCATGCATTTACTTTTATAAAGAGTGCTCGATACAATGTAAATATATATATAAGAAAAAATTTGGGCAGAAATTTCTTTGGAAACAGTTAAAGCTTCTACTCGGCATAAAGTGGGGGATTGGTTTTCTATTGCTGTGAAATAATAAACTGATCCCCCACTAATTACTACTTAATAATATAATACATCTCTTCCCCCTCTAGCTATGAGTCGAATAACAAGACAGATTGGGTTCTATAGCTTTGGCTGGCAACCTGTCTACTGCAGAAAGTAATTGCAACCTACTGTGGTATAATCTTCTGCCCAGTTAGTTTTGATATTTATCAGGGGTACCTCGACACAAAACCTAGCTAAGAACACTTGTTGACGCTTATAATGCCACTGTGTAAATTTTCAAGAAAATTGGTTCAGCCATTTTGGAGTCTATAGGTAATGGGCACACATACACATGCTTAGACACAAAGTTCCATTTATAAATAAGTTTAGATTTATATATATATATATATATATATATATATATATACACAACTTTTTAAAATGGTATTCTATTATTTAAACAGTATTTTCTTATAATAATAATAATAATAACTATATATATATATATATATATATATATACGACTGATTGTTTAATACTTAGTTTTTGGTCCCTAATAGTGTTAGACCAGTACAGATTTGTATTAAAAAGTGTTCGATACAATTATATTGTAGAACTTTTGAATATTTTCCATTTTTAAATGAGTTATTTCGCTACCCAGGTTTTATTTATCAAGCAAATGCAGCCAACTATTCTACTCCATCAGCTTCTTTTCTCACACTTCCCACCTGTGGAACTCCCTTCCATATACTTGCTTTCCTGACGGCTACAACCTCCAGGAATTTAAATGCAATGTCAGTACCCATCTTTTATCTACTTGACTCCAGTTCTTTCTTCACACCTGCCTTTCTATCCGTCTCTTTCCCTTTCTCTGACACCTCCTATAACTGGTTCATATTTCTCTTCACTCTCATCTTGTCTAAACTTTTACCCTTATGTAGCCCCCTGCGCATCAGTGGCAGTACCGTCTCTCTTGGGGTGAAACAATTAAAAAATCTATATTGTTTATTGGGATGCTTGCCAAAACGTTAGTTAATTGCCAGTTGATTTAAACTTTATAAAATAGTGAATCATTAGGATTTCTTTATAGTTGGTTCACATAAAATAACAAATGCTTATAAATTTCTGAATGAAAAATTGTTTTCATATTTATTTTTGATAAATTGGTAACTGATAAATTGTATTAGTTTTTAGAATGTAAGAAATATAAAATTATTCTTGTAAATAAACAATCTAAAAAGTGATGATTAGAATTATAATAAAACATAAATAATGAAAGATGAATTTATACATTTGTTTATGAGAATTGACAATAAAAATAATAAAAACTATTAGATTGTTTATTTACACTATTATATTATTTATTGGAATGATTGACAAAATATCGGCTAAGTGCCAATTGATTCAGACTTTATAAAATGGCAAATCAATAGGACTTACTTATAGTTGGTTAGTATATTTCAGTAATTGAGTAAAGGTTTATAAGTTTATGAATAAAAAAATATTTTCATATTTATTTCTTTATAAATTGGTAAATGATAAATGTTGCATTGCATTAGTTCTAATTGTATTAGTTTTTTATAATGTAAATATAAAAATATTCTTGTAAATAAACTATCTAATAAATAAATAGGGTTTAATATTTTTTTTGTAAGTTTTAAAGAAAAAAGATGTATAAATTCACTGTCATGCTTAGGTTTTATATTCTAATCATCACTTTTTAAAGCAATTATAATTACTGAGGTGTGAAGGCAGTTAAGAATAACTGGTTTTTTGTTTTATTTTTCAAGAATATTTTTCTTGATATTTTTTACTAATTTTGAAATCATATTAATTTTTGAAAATATCTTTGCCATAATAATATAAAATACTGTATCTTATAATACTATAAAATATTTTTGCCATAATACTAAATAGCACAGGAAATTTTGGCAACCTTCACATTTCAGCAGTGTTTGTTTTCGAAAGCGATGATTAGAATTGGAATAAAACTTAAGCATATGAAAAAGAATTTATACATTTTCTTTGTTCTTGAGAAATGGCAACAGAAATAATAAACACTATTAGATTGTTTATTTACACTATTGGAATGATTGACAAAATATCAGCTAAATGCCAATTGACCGAAACTTTATAAAATGGTAAATAATAAAAGATTTCCTCATAGCTGGTTCACATATTTTCATAATTTAGTAAATGTTTATATATTTATTTCCTTATAAATTGGTAAATGATAAAGATTTTATTAGTTCCAATCATATAAGATTTTAGAATGTTGTAAATATAAAAATATTCTTGTAAATAAACAATTTAATAGAGTTTAATAATTTTATAGTAAATTCTCAAGAACAAAATATGTGTAAATTCCCTTTCCTCATATGTTTAGGTTTTATTATGATCCTAACCATCACTTTTTAAAATAATAAACATTACCAAAGAATGAAGTGAGTCAAAGAAAGGAAAGCACTATCATGGGATAAAAACTGTGCCCACAAAAAGACAGTATGTCAAAAGGACATTTTTATTCCCCTGACGTCGCTATTATTTTAACTCCTTGTAATAAAACATAAACAGATGAAAGATGAATTTATACATTTGTTTATGAGAATTGACAATAAAAATAATAAAAACTATTAGATTGTTTATTTACACTATTATATTATATTATTTATTGGAATGATTGACAAAATATCGGCCAAGTGCCAATTGATTCAGACTTTATAAAATGGTAAATCAATAGGACTTACGTATAGTTGGTTAGTATATTTCAATAATTAAGTAAAGGTTTACAACTTTATGAATAAAAAACTATTTTCATATTTATCTATATCTACTTATTCATCTATATTCTACATATATTTATCTATATTTTACATTGTTATCTATATCTACAAAAGTGACGAGGGTGGACGTTGTGTAAGTATTTGTTTGTTTGATAGATTCGACTTAGCATCTGCATTTTGCAGTCTAGCTCGATGGGAGATGCACTCAGATGTAGATCAAAATTTTAGAACGCTAACGACACCTTGAAATTTTTACAGAAAGCCAAAATTAGGGGTAGAAAAATATATATTATCACCCCACAAAGTCAGGGATCAGTTTTTGTATGATTATATTATAGAATCGATCACCCCACTTCATATTATCTATATCTATATATGTTGCCCCTCCCCTTCCCACTCTATTCCAATAGAGACATTCTACATTGTTATCTATAAAAGTGACGAGGGTGGACATTCTGTAAGTATTTGCTATGTAAATTCCTCATATGTTTTTTATTCTTATTATTCCTTAAACTACCCAAATGAAACCGGGCTAAACTGCTAGTCTATATCTATAAAAGTGATGAGGGTGGACATTCTGAAAGTATTTGCTATGTAAATTCATCATATGTTTTTCATTCTTATTACTCCTTAAACTACTTGAGTGAAACCGGGCTAAACTGCTAGTCTATAATTATAAAAGTGACGAGGGTGGACGTTGTGTAATTATTTGCTATGTAAATTCATCATATGTTTTTTATTCTTATTATTCCTTAAACTACCCGAGTGAAACTGGGCTAAACTGCTAATTTCTCTATAAATTTGTAAATCATAAATATTTCATTTTATTAGTTCTAATCACATCAGTTTTTTAGTATGTTGTAAATATAAAAATATTCTTGTAAATTAACTATCTAATAAATAAATATGGTTTATTATTTTTGTTATTAATTCTCAAGAACAATAAAAATGAATAAATTCAATTTTATCAGGTGTTTAGGTTTAATTACAATTATAATCATTGCTTTTTATAACAATAAACCAACGAAGGAAGGTTGTTAACATTTTTTGATGCTTTTCTTTTTCCATATTTGTGTACATATTAATAAATATACAGATTACCCTACATGTTAATAGCATAATCCATGAAACTCTGAATTGTGCCACCAACATAGAATAATATGTATATTTATTAATATATAATAGCTTTGCTTATACTACATTGAGCACTGATTTAGTAACACCTGAATAATATTTTCATACAGGTGCATATTCTCATATGTATAATTAATAATTCTCATATATATATATATATATATATAGATGAGAGAATATGATATATACATTTTTATATATCAGAAAAATCTAAGGCAATAGAATGACAAATGGGAAAAGTTCTGGGTAACACATTTTATCCCCTAAAGCATAGGTTCCAAACCTTTTTTCTGCAATCACCGCAAAATACAATTTCACTATTATCCATTACCCCAATGAACAAATACCCGTAATATAGGAAAAGAAGTAATTATATTTTCATACATCAAAAGCAGACAAAGTTAATGGAAATTATTCAATACAATAGTACCAATCTATAATAATCAGAGGTATAGTAGCCGTAACCTAGCCGTTATTCTTAATGTGAGTGTTGAGCTTGTATTGCCAGTGCCAGTGCCAGTTTATTTATTCTTGGCTTTGTGACCGAAAGGGCTATTCGGGCGTCGTTTGCCACATTGAGTCTGCTATGTTTCTTGGTCTTCATTCCAAGGACACAATGTGAAATTATAAGCTGATTGCCTCTTCCCAAACCAAACATCCATTACCCACAAAATATAGGCTCATTACCCCACTGGGGTAATTTACTCCGGGGTTGGGAGCCCTGGCCCTAAAGGGACCTCATCAGACAATATTAATGTTCATATTGACTGACTTAAATATCCGTAGTGGGGATACAAAATATAAATATTCAAGGTTCAAGTTTCCTGGAAATGACCAAGAATTTTGCAAATTTAGTTTTATCGTTTTCTGTCGAATACGATACTTTAACTGCTTCTAGTAATATGCATCCTCTTATGTTTTAGTCAGCTCAAATCAAAACAATTGTTAATATGGGTAGCAAGAGATTATTTAGCAAAATATTCATTCCTGTATCAATTAGGCCAAACTGGATCTCAGTTACTAAGGGCATGTGCTTTTTGAAGACACTTGTTAGTTCATACCCCCTCAAAGTGAGAACAAAAAAAAAAAAATTTAGCGCACTTTAACATCTTCAACATACTACACAGACATATCATTTTGAATCTGGAATAAATTTTCAATCTGTATGTGGAAGAGAGAGAAAAAATAAGAAAAAAAGATTTAAATATTCTACAAAAAAAAGATCACAAAACCAAATAATGAAAAATTCTTATCTCGATGTTTTCATTATTATTTTATTATTATTATTTTTATGTTCACCTTTTTGTTTTTGAAAAATTTTAAAACGATGCTTGACTAAGATTGTTTTGAACAACTTTGACCTTTGATGCTAAGCACCTGAAAAATGATATATAACCAAATGGAACATTAAAATTGGTGTCAATTTTGAAAGAAGAAATATGTAAACTATTTTCCTCCTCTTCAAAACAAGCCACATGATATTTTGATATATTTTATACGATATAAACACAGGATCACAACAGGCTTATTGGGCCAATAAAGCAGGATTGTGTGTGTGTGTGTGTACATATATATATATATATATATATATATATATATATATATATTCACTTGTTGAAACGGCTATGCGTTTTTGGAAAATTTGAATTTTTTTTAAATATAATAAATATTGGCTCTGTAAATAAATAAGGATCACAACATGCTTATTGGGCCAATAAAGCAGGATTGTGTGTGTGTGTGTATGTATATATATATATATATATATATATATATATATATATATATATGTATTCACTTGTTGAAACGGCTATGCATTTTTGGAAAATTTGAATTTTTTAAAATATAATAAATATTGGCTCTGTAAATAAATCAATTTAATTACATTGAGCCCTCTGGGAGGAATAGTTTTAATATTAATAGGATTTATCTGGGATTTACCTTCAAGCCATTTCTTTTGGATTTATGATATATTC
This sequence comes from Ascarosepion bandense, assembly GCA_037127315.1. Lineage (NCBI taxonomy): Eukaryota > Metazoa > Mollusca > Cephalopoda > Sepiida > Sepiidae > Ascarosepion > Ascarosepion bandense. The sequence goes on along the minus strand of JBBBDQ010000532.1, from coordinate 3,834,623 downwards.
ATAATTATTAACCAGTTATTGGTCAGAGTTAAATTAAACCAGTAAACAGATGTATTAAAAAGTGCTCAATAGATACTTAAAGAAAAAATATAAATTTAACATGTAGAGCTTTTAAATAATCTAATGAGGAAGATTTGCCAATTATGCTACCATGGTTTCAGATTATAGTAGTGTAATCAGCTGATCTTCCTAATTAGAAAATATATATATATATATATATATATATAGGATGTGGCAGGAATGCCTCTAACATAATGGTCAAACATTTGCTAAATGAAAACAACATTGGCATTAATGTCTTACCATTTAGTGGGAGGTATTTATCAGAGGCATATGTGTACATATTAATAAATATACAGATTATCCTATGTGCATAATCCATGAAACTCTGAATTGTGCCACCAACATAGAATAATATGTATATTTATTAATATATAATAGCTTTGCTTATACTACATTGAGCACTGTTTTAGTAACACCTAAATATATTTTCATACAGGTGTATGTTCTCATATGTATAATTAATAGTTCTCATTTATATATATATATATATATATATATATATATATATTTATATATATATGGATGAGAGAATATGATATATATATTTTTATATATCAGAAAAATCTAAGGCAATAGAATGACAAATGAGAAAAGTTCTGGGTAACACATTTTATCCCCTAAAGGGACCTCATCAGACAATATTAATGTTCATATTGACTGACTTAAATATCCGTAGTGGGGATACAAAGTATGAATATTGAATAATTATACAGGGCGGAGCTGAAAATGTGGAATGCTAAATTTCAAATTGGTAAAAAAAATGTTTTCAAACATTTAAATGTTTAGAACTAAAATAATTTTTGCTATCTATCTATCTATCTGGCCACAAGTCTTCATCATCTATCTATCTATCTATCTATCTATCTTTTCTTTTCCTATCTATCTATCTATCTATCTATCTGGCCGCAAGTCTTCATCATCTATCTATCTATCTAGCCACAAGTCTTCATCTATCTATCTATCTATCTATCTATCTATCTATCTATCTATCTATCTCAGTTTGTTCATATCTATCTATCTATCTATCTATCTATCTCAGTTTGTTCATATCTATCTATCTATCTATCTATCTATCTCAGTTTGTTCATATCTATCTATCTATCTATCTATCTATCTCAGTTTGTTCATATCTATCTATCTATCTATCTATCTATCTATCACATTAGAACACTTCAAAAGCTACTACGAAATTGTACATTTTGTTTCAACATTCACTGAACAATGTCTCATGAGGTAGTTAACAATGATGGTAATAAAAATAAATTTTAATGTAATAAGTTTTATTACTGTCATTGCTAACTACCTGATAAGACATTGTTCTTTCAATGTTGAAACAAAATGTACAATTTTGTAGTAGTTTTTCACATGTTCTAACATAATAATTAATAATAGATATTAATTAGTCTAAATTTATATTGAGCACTGTTTTAAATTAATGTTTTGAACATTACAATTTTCTTCTTTTTTCTTCATTTTGATAACAGTAGCTACTCTAGCATCTACACATCATTCATTCAGTAATGAATTAGAGCACTCTCACTACTAGCGTTTGAATACATGGTATATCACACGCTAAAAGTCTGCCTCCTCCTACTGAGTGTCCATTGCCCATCGCCCAGAGGTAGAATTGCTGACTGATGCCAATTCGGTCGGGTTTCAGTCCTGGGTAAAAGCAATCGGATATCTACCCATACTGATGAGCTGTGAAACAGATTTGTCTGTGGAGACTATATATATATATATATAGTTATAAGGTATGAAAGTGCTCGATATCAAGGATAGGGCATATGTAAATATAAAACTGGACATTGAGGTCAACACCAGGTAGCAATTGTCTTGTTAGTTGGGACAAAATGCAATACACATGGCCTAAAGATTGATTTAAGCAAGAAACAGACTGTTATTGCTGGGTGTTCACATTAATGTTCACTTTTATATTTGTAGATTTTGTTTTTTTGTCATATGTGTCTGGATATACATGCCAGGTGATATTTAAATGTTTTTAAATTTAAAAATTTTAAAGTCGTAAAACTTAAAATTTTTGAACTCAAAAATGTTTAATTTAGTATTCCCAGATTTTCAGCCCTTCAACTTGATGCGTAGTGATTACCGACATTTACATCACCCCTCCTCATACACACATGTAATTCCATCAATAAGAACATTGCTTTAGTCTAATGAAGTCTTTTTAGAGGATGAAACATGTTACGTGGAATTTTTCTGATTTGCTATTCAACTGGCTTATATATATATATATATATATATATATATATATATATATTGTACATATGGGCAGCAATCTCTCTTTTATGCAGGTTTCATTAAAATTGACAGACAAGGTATCATGGTTAAGTTTTTCATGTAGTTTTATGAGTTTTTCTTTTGAGGATATAAATTTTATATAAACATGCTAATAATCATGTGCTTACCATGTTCAGTACATAACACATACCACTACTCTCTAAACATATATAAAACATCTATTTTGTTACACATAAAATCACATCCAAAATGGCTAGAAAAATGGTCAAAAGTGCTCAAATAAACAAAACATTTGGACAATTTTTATATAATTTACATCCTAAAAAGTAAAAAAATCATATGATTGCATGAAAAATTATGTAAAAAACTTAACCATAATACCTTGTCTGTCATTTTTAATGAAACCCGCATATATATATATATATATATGTGTGTGTGTGTGTGTGTGTGAAATGTGCATATATATATATATATATATATATATATATATATATACATGCAATTTGTTATATACATTATATTATTTATATATTATATATGCGAAGTACTTATTTGAAAGTGCTCAATATCAGTGATAGAGCTAACATATTCAGTTAGATAGGTGTGAGTTTGTGAGCCTTGGTTTTGCACTTTTGCGATCATCAGACAAACTCATTAGTTTTTTGTTTTTTTTTAATCAGTTTGTCTGATGATTGCAAAAGTATGAAACCCAGGGTCCCAAACTCACACCTATCTAACTGAATATATATATATATATATATATACACACACACATATATATACATGCATACAAGTGTTTGGCCTGGGGTATGGTATAGTAGATACATTGATATTGCTTTCTTGATTTATACAAATAGATTGCCATAGATTGGAACCATGTGTAAATCAACTGAACCCTTAGAAAAAAGGTGAGTCAGTTGACTACATGTGAACCCTTTCTGGTTGGTTTTTTGCCAACTGGCTATTAACCTATACTATATGTCTTAAGAATATGCCTCTTTTATATTTCACCAAGATTTGTTCCAGGTCACATGTGTTTCATGTATTTTATCAGTACACCATGTAAAGCTACACTTAAATTCTTGTCAGGAAGGCGCACTGTAAATATGAAACAAACAAAATCCATTGCTCTTTTGTTTAAGGTTTCTAAACATTTTAAAATGTAGGAAGTCAAAAACTAATTTCAGGGTAGAACCACTCTATACATTTCAGAATGATTTAGATTATGAATTTATTTGTAAATTGTAGGTTTCATTGTTTTCGAGTTTAAACCTATTTTTTTCTAAAAGTGTGTTCATTTTAAAAACTTTAGAGATGAAGTGCGTTTAAATTTATAAAATGCTTAGATTAAGTCTTAAAACAGAGTACTTATTTAACAATCATTAAAAATGTATTCATTAATTGTAGGTTTCATCTTTTTGGGGTTTATGTAATTTTTTTCTAAGATTTTGTTTATTTTATAGAGGAAATTAGTTTACATTTTTATATCTTTAGGATTATTTCTTATTAAAACTGTTATAAAACTCTTGGGTTATCTCTTATTAAAACTATTAAAAAACTAGGATTATTTCTTCTGAAATCTCTTAAAAACTTTGATTATTTATTATTAATGCTATTACAAAACTTTCAGATTTTTAAATTCATTATGAATCACAAGGATTATTTCTTATTAAACTATTATAAAACTCTTGGATTATTTCATATTAAATCTATATTAAATCTCTTGGATTATTAAAACTATTATAAAGCTCTTGGATAATCTCTTATTAAACTATTGTAAAACACTGATTATCTCTTATTAAAACAATCATAAAACTCGTGGATAATCTATTAACTATTATAAAGCTCTTGGATAATCTCTTATTAAACTATTGTAAAACACTGATTATCTCTTATTAAAACAATCATAAAACTCGTGGATAATCTATTAACTATTATAAAACTCTCAGTTTGTATCTTAATTACAACTCTCATAGACTTCTTGGATTACTTAATATTAAGTCGATTACAAAACTCACAGATTACCAAAATTCTAGGATTATTTCATATTAAAACTATTATAAAACCATCTCATTATCTCTTGGCAAATTCTTTATAAATCACAAGGATTATTTCTCATTAAAGTATCATAAAACTTTAGGATAATACCTTATTAAACCTATTCTAAAAATCATGTTAATTAACAAAAATGCTAGTGTAATTCTTAAAGAGTTTAGATATGTAAGGCAACAGTGTATGTATGAATAAAATTAATTTTATTTACCAGAATAAAGCATACGTTGTCTTATATAACAATTTCTAATGTTATGTGAAGCTCAAAACAGATATTATATTATGTAGCAGTTCAAATATCTGAGGTAATGACTAATGTTAAATTTTTGAACAATTAATGGTGCATTTAGGCTCATCTGCATTTTGAATACTGACACTCATTACTGTCAGTGTAAAGATGTTTCTGTGCCTTCCTCAACAGGTGATTAAGTACAGCTTGGCTTTTGAAGCTTTGGCACGGATGGTAATCCTGTTTCAAGTGCTCAATTCTTGATTTCATTTTTTTATTTTTATTTTTTACTAAATTTTTATGTTGCTTCTGTTCATGCCCCCAACCCCCATGTTTAATTTTTTGATACTTTCTTAATGTGACCACCACTGGCCGTTTTCCAACCCCACCCAGAGATCCACTCAGCAATCACACCTCATTTTTTTGTGGTGTTGGTGCTGATGATGGTGGTGGTATGCAGTGATGGTAGAGGTGGTGGTGGTGGAGGGGGCACAAATTTTTATTTAAAAAAAATTTTTTTTTTTCATTTACTTGTGCTTTTCTCTACAAATCTCCCATTCCTTCACATATGTTGCATCGTCATTTTCTGTATTGCTGCTGACCACTGCTGACCACTTATCCGGCTCGTTTCTTGCAGATGTATGTTTCTATATATTTTTTTTTTGTATTTTTTTTTTATGTAGTTACTAACATTTGTGTCCCGTGTAGTTTGCACTTCGGTTTTTTTTGTCTTTGTCTAATACTGATCTCCCTCTCCCATTTTTCTACAGCATGGAAATGCATAAGAATTTGACCCTTGACCCGGCCTCAACCCCAACAACCACGTCCTTGACCTCTGTTCAGTCCCATCATCCCTTGGCCATCCCGCTGAATCAGTTGATGAAACCAGTGCCGTATTTAAATGTTGCAAGCATATACGACCTGAGTAATGATCGCAAAAATTTTACGGCCAAAATGCGGGTTGGGGTGACGGCTAATAGTGCATTGAAGAAAGTGGAGCGAACAAAATTTACACCTTACTAATGTTGAGAAAGAAAAAAAAAATTGCCATGTCTGCTTCTTCTAAGACATTTTAGCTCACTTGAAATGAAGACATCCAAGATTTTCCTATGTGTGAGGACAACTATATTTATTGACAGATGTTATAGAGGAAACAAAAAAAAAGAAGAAAAGTGAAAAATGAAAAAAAAAAATGGAAAAAAATGGAAAAAAATCACAAAAAATGATTTCAATATTTGAAAAGGATGTTATTTATCTAATATCCACAAATTTATTAGCTGAAGTCTATATTTTGTAGAATGATTTGTGCAAAACGCCAAAGACTATTTCTTTTTCTGTAAATTTGTGTAAAGTGGAATGGTGACGGAATGAAGTTATAATAAGATACCATGTTTGATTGTACCTACAATGGACAAGATTATAATGTAGGCCCCTCTCCAACATTCCAGTTCTGTTGTCATTCAGGGTACTCCTCCTCATCCTTAACAGCCTTTATTCCAGTTTGCTTATTTTTTTTAAAAATGATTATTAAGGCCTTCGTTAATTCCAGTTGAATTTAGTAAAAAGAAAAAAAAATTATAAATAAAAATAAATTCCTGATATGTTATGCTAATTTCCAGTTTGCAACTTCCAAATTATTGGTGAATTTGTTGATTTCGTTATTTCTTAATCAGCATAAGGCTTTTTCAGATGATTATGAAAAATAAATACATAAACAAAAAAAAAAAATTGTCTAAGAAAAATTAAAAGTCAAAACAAAGCTCCTGGGAGATAATTCTAATTTTTCCCAATTTGAAAAATTAAAATTAAAAAAAAAAAATAATGTAGATTTGTGTATTGATTATCTTAGAATTGTCTTCCCAGAGCTGGTTTATTTTTAAATTTTTTTGTTTGTTTTTTTTTTCTTTATTTTTTTTCTTTTTTTAACTTCAAATGTCATATGACTATGTTGTCATAGGCTGATTACCAATTTTGTGGGGATACCCTGGTTTTTTTTTTTTTTTTGTTTATATTGTTAATGTCCTTTTTTTTTTAATTTTATTTTACTTTTGATGTCAGCTATTATTATTATTATTATTATTATTATTATTATTATTATTATTCCAAAAGAAATCCTCCCTGCAGTTGTCCTGCAGCCTGAAGCGTGATTTTGTGTCTTTGTAGGATAACGACAGAGGTTTGTGGAATGGGAATTCGCTAGGTAGATGACGTATGGACCATTTAAATATCGAGATCACGAAAAAGCCACAACAGAAAAATCTGATCCACTGTTAATCAATACGTTTCTCAATTGTTTCATTTCTTTTTTTCTTATGTGCTTGATCATTTGTACAAATAGTGATTGTATTATCTTTTTAATTACTTGTTGTTTTTTTTCTCTCTCTCTCTCAGTCACTCTTATTCTCTCTCTCTATCTTTCTCTCTCTCTCTCTCCACCGTGTTCTGTGTGACCTATTTGCGTTTGAGCACTAACCAGACTTGTGGTGATGTCGGAATGTTTCTTTATTTTTTTTTTTCCCTTTCAAGTAGAAGTTTAGTCACAGCACCTGTTTCTTTTTCTTCTTTACCAAAAAATAAGATAAAATAAAATAAAAATAAAAAATGGAAACAAAAAAAAAAACAAAACCCCCAAAAAATAGATGAAAAAAAAACCCCCCAAAAAACAAAGAAATTAAATTAAATTAAAAGAAAGAAAGAAAGAAAGAATGTTTGAACAAAATTCTAAATATTAAAAAAAATTGATCTGCAGTGGGCAGGGTTGGGTGGGGGCCATGCTCAACCATGATAATTGATTTGTCACACAATATTTTAGAAGAATGTGGATGTATCCATATATGTATTTGTATTATTTATGTGTGTGTGTAAGCTGAGACATATACATCAAATATAAATCAGTTAGTCTACTTTTACTATAGAAAAATTATAATAATAATAGTAACAATAAGAACAGATGCTATTCTATAAGTTAATTCTTATGAAATGATATAATCTAGATTCTAAAATATCTGAATAAGACCTGTAATAATAAATATAACTTATAGTATACCATAAAAGAATATTTTTATCATATATATATATATATATATACTACTTGGGTTGCCATTCACCTTGGGTGCTTTGAGCCGGCTTCTTCCCTAGAAGAAGTTGGATGGGACTTTATGGCTTCACAAGTTATCTCCAACCGCATGTGGTGTGAAGATTTTCCACAAAGTAGGTTACCAACTCTTACTTTGGTAGACTGGTTGCCAACCTAGGCTATAAAACCCAGTATTTCCTGCTATTCAACCCATAGCGGTGGGGAAGAAAAGATGGATTCATGTCTTTCCCAAGGGTAAGTGAATGTAATGACTTTGACTGGAATTTGAACTTGGCTCTCCAATTCCTCAATCTGAGTCACTATCCATTACTCCACTGTGCCTCCATTATATATATATATATATATATATATATATATATATATATATATATATATATATATATATATATGATAACAATATAGTTTTAAAGTATGCTATATTTATAGGTAAAAATGTTCAGGGTCAGAGATAGAGTGTATGTAAATATAGAAGTGTACACTGACGGGAACAATAAAGAATGAACGTCTGTGTTGTCCTCAGTGTCCACTTTCACACACGCATATATATATATGTATATATATATATATATATATATATATATATATGTCAAACAAGTTTTGTTAAATTCAACTGAAAATAATGTCTTTTTGTTCAATATTTTTTGTATTTTTCCAATTTTAAATTAAGATATTGTACATTATATCCAAATTGGGGATAAACTCTCAAAATTTCTTATTTTGTTCTGTTTTTGAGGTATTATCATTATGGTAGATAAGATATATATTTTTTGGAAAAGCTAGAAATTAAATTAATTCAAATATATGTGTACTGTAGAAGTAATGTTATGTGTAGTGATAAACCAGATAAAATTGTATCAAATATTTGTATGTATATTACTTTATAAGCATATTAAATATATATTTTAAAATATTGAATTCATAATTAAATTAAAATATATGAAAATGCAAGGATAAAATAAAACAAATTCTGGTCTACATACAACTTGTTCATGATAAGGACTGTGATAGTCAAAAGAACTTGAACAAAAAAAAAACAGAACAAAACATGAATTTGAAAAAGTTAATTCCCAATTTTCATTAGAGTGCAATATTTTATTAAAAAATTAAACAAAATACAATAAAAAATTGAAGAAACTGACCGTGTTGGTTGAAGTTAACAAATCATGTCTCGATTATTATTTTCTGCCTAAATATACCTCACATACATACATACATTCATACATACATACATACATATATACACAAGGTGGTGTCATAAAGTTTTCAGACTAGGATCTTCTAGCAGACTCCTTAACTGATCCTAGTGCTATAAAAGGGCTTCTGGATTGTTTGATGATCCTTGTGGATAATTCCATGGATTCTTCTACATTTTCTGGGAGTTGTTTGGCTCAGAGTACTCATTATTTCAAATTGACACTCAGACATGAAATGTTAGTGCCACTCAAAAACCCTGAGATTGATGCCAAGAATGTTTGACAAAAGTCTGATGAAGTCCTTTGAGGGTCGTGCTGGTGGAATTGCCAGGTAACTGTGAAAATATTTGAGGCAAGCAAGTTGCTCTGATTTGTCATCTGTTGTAAAGACTGCAGAGCTGTTACAGCACGCAAAGCCCTTACATGAAGGCTATTAGCAGACTGATTTAGTTGTCAAAGGACAAGCAGTCATCAGATCAGCTGCATGTGAATTTCCATTGAATGTTACAACCACAGCACATGTAATCCAACAACTTTGTAAAAACCATTTTGTACATACATTCATATATCTAATTATATCTAATCTACATATCTCTTTCATTCTCTCTCTCTCTCTCCCTCTTTCTATCAATCTATCTATCTATATATATATATATATATATATATATATACACATACATATTTATATATTTAAAGATGTTTCTGAAGGTACAGAACTTGATAATAGATATGAAAGTGTAATGCTGAATAGTATTAGGCATGTTAAAATCAAAGCAATCATATCACTCCTGTTCTTCAGGCCTCATCGGCTGATTAACTTAAGTAAATTATGTAATGAATAAAGGAAAGGGAAGAAAGAGGAACAAAAAAACCCAAAAAACACTAACTACATAAGGAGAAAACACGAACTACATAAGGAGAACCACTCAGTGTCTAGATATTAAGTTTCCATGTACCCTCCATCATTAGCAATATGAATAGTAATATGAATTTGCAGTTCACAGAAAACATTTACCAACTGATTTACAGTAACACCTGAAATCACATTAGGTATTTTAGCTTTTAAATCTTCTAATGAACTAGGTTTCATTGCATACACAATTGTTTTTCACGTCTTCATAAAAAACAACTCATGGAGTCAAATCTGGTGAATGTGGAGGTCAATGATATGGTCAACTCTTTTCTGATCCATCTTTTAGGAAATTCCTGATTTAGAAACTGTCTAACACATAGTGCAAGGTGACGAGGACCTTCATCTTGTTGAAACACTGTATTATCTTTCAAGTTTATCACAAATACAAATAAACTAATAAATTTTTAAAGTGCAAACAGACTTTATGGACACCTTGAGATATATATATATATATATATATATATAATTATATCTATATGATGTATTATATATAGCACATACCAAATAAGATGTTCCAAATAAGATCAGGAATCATACTTTGGCTTCTAATGAACCTGTCCCGAATATCTATGATTCCTTCATATGCAAGCACCTTAATAATAGAAAGTTATCTACCAATTTTAGAGTTGACTGGTTAACAATTGTGTCTCAATCACACTCTTTATTTCATTTAAGAGTGCTTTAGTCTTTGTATATCAAGTCCCACAAACCTTCTCTCTGTAAGCAGTGAGAATGGTTGCTGGGACTTAGTATCATTAGCCTCTAGTATTTCTTTCCTTTTCAGATTATATATATATATATATATATATAAATTGATTCTTCTTTCTTCATTTCCCTTCATTTCTTAATTTATTTTATTCAAGTTAATCTCTCGATAAGGTCTGAAGAGCTGGAGCTGAACTGATTGCTTTGTTTTTAACATTCCTATAGTATTCAGCTTTACACTTTCATATCTAATATATATACATATATATATATATATGTGTGTGTGTGTGTGTGCATATATTTATTAGTTATATCTGAAATTTTACATATATATATGTGTATATATATATATTTATATATATATATATATGTGTGTGTGTATGTGTAAAATTCATTTCAGGTATAACAAAAATATATATATGTATATCTATATATATATAAGTAAAATATCTATCTATCTATATATATATATATATATATATATATATATATATAGTGTTAACACTAATGATTATTTAATTTAAAATATATAAAATAGATTCTAATACAAACCATTTTAATATTAAATATTTAATATTAAATAATATTAAATAATATTAAATGACATCTGGATGGCTCATGTCACTAGAAATAATTCAGTATAGGATTAACCCTTTTCTGTTGACTCTTGTTCTGTAAACAAAAAAAACAACACAAAATGAAAGAGACACCTGTTTGTTTCTTACTGATCATACACCTGATGAAAATTTTAAAACTGATCAGGTGTAAACTGGATTTGCTGAAAATTTCTTATATCAGCAGAAGAAAGTTTCAGTTCAGTTCTTTGAACAAATTTTGGAAAAAGTTAAGCACTTGTCTTAGACTTACAGACAATTTAAAAATATCAAAAAGTCACTCTTTACAGGAGCTAAGAGCTTTTATGAAATGTACTTTTATTGTTCGCTCTACTCGGATCTTCTTCTCTTAACCAGAAACTTGATAGAAATTCAGTCTTTGACTGTCTTCTACACAGTTCTTTTTGATATAGGAATCTCAGTTAGATTAACTCAAAAAGAAATTGTCTAAAGCACACACCCACACTTACACACACATGCACAAACACACACACACATATATATATATATATAAACACGCACACATAGGAAGAAATCCTTAGATTTATATCTGTAAAATTAATCTGACTTCATCGAAGGCCAAGTTATATAAAAAAATGTTTAATTATTTTTTTAAATTTGAAAATGAAAGATTTAAGAAAATGTCATTATACCATCAGTCATAACAACATTGCTACATTCAGTGCTACGACTTCATTTTGTAAATATCGACAAAAAACAAAACAAAAAAAACAAGCAAACATACAAACAAACTATTCCTCTTTTCATTCTGTTTTTTTTCTTTTTAGTTCTTTCTCAAATCGAAATTCACTACAACAGAATCTATGTCTATACATATCAACCATGATTCTTTAACATACAGTTTCAAAATGGCGATCTCGTTTGAAAATTTGCACACAAGTATATACAACGAAAATGTCTTTGTGACTTTTCTTTTTTTCTACGTGCCGTTACCTTTACATAATGAAGGAAGGGCAGTGCATTGGCAGTTTATGTAGACGAATTTAAATACTTCATGTGTATATACATGTTGGACTGCAAACACTTCTTTGAGTTCAGTGCTTGTAGTAATTACATATATATTATTTATATATAATGGATATTATATTGATTTATATTATATATGACATATAATTATATATAGTATATATAATTTCTGTATAATATTATACATACATATATATATATATATATATATACACATACAGGGTGTCCATAAAGTTCGGGTGCACTTTAAAAAATTTATAACTTTATTTGTATTTGCGATAGAAATAATTTGTAAAATAGATTAGAAAGAAGTAAATCTATATTTTTTAGGGTTTATTGAAATTTTATTTAAGTTTACACGTACCCTCCCTCATTAGCAGTACAAAGGGTAATATGATTTTGCAGTTCACAGAAAACATTTACCAACTGATTTACAGTAACACCTGAAATCACATTAGTTATTTTAGCTTTCAAATCTTCTAATGAACTAGGTTTCATTGCATACACAATTGTTTTCTACATGTCTTCATAAAAACATCTCATGGAGTCAAATCTGGTGAATGTGGAGGTCAATGATATGGTCCACTCTTTTCTGATCCATCTTTTAGGAAATTCCTGATTTAGAAACTGTCTAACACATAGTGCAAAGTGACGAAGACCTTCATCTTGTTGAAACACTGTATTATCTTTCAAGTTTACAGATTATTTTCTAATACAAATACAAATAAAGTAATAAATTTTTAAAGTGCACACAGACTTTATAGACAACCTGTATATATATATATATATAAATAATTATATTTATATGATGTATTATATATAGCAGGGTTTTCCCTTTTAAGTTTTTTGCAGTTGATTGAGGTTTGTTCAAGCAATGAGTATATATATACATGGATTGATGTCCCTAAAAATTTATTAACATTATACAAAATAAAGAGATTTTTAAAAAAATATTTTTTATTAATTGTTTTCGATGAAAAACTGTGAAAGTTTGATCATAGCTCTGTAGACTCACAATTTTCTCTACAAATGCATCATGAAAAATTGAAAGTTTTCTACCAAATGATATTATGTTGATAAGCACTTTTCTTCAGACAATAGCCCCTTGTTCCTTCCCTCTTCTCATGTCTTAGAATCTAACTGGATTAAGTTGTCTATAGACATAAAATCACTAGCACCTCAGACTAATTGTTTTTTTTATTATGATTTTAATTATAATACCTTTTTTTTTAAGTTAATACTTAAAAAGAAGAAAATCTGTTGCAGTTTCTTCAATGGCCTTTGTAATGAAAGTTCCAAGTTTTGATTATTTTTGTAAAATGTAATATTTCAGCACGTGTGTTTGGTGCTGTTTCTTTCAAAGCCATGACATGTCAGGAAGGCAAATGTGTTTAATGATAGATCTTTGAACAAAGAAAAAAAGGTGAAAAAAAAGTGAATTATCTATACGAGAAATATATACATATCATTTCATTCTTTATTGCTAACGGCTTTCAGGGAACTGCAACAGTGAGCAATAATTTACATAATGCAAAGTTTGTTTATGAAGAAGTAAATGAAAGATGTAAGAAAAATTAAAAGCTAGATGCAACTAAAAATCTAGGAGATATATTTTTTCCCACAGAACAATTTAATTAAAATAAAAATTATTTAATTTTTTTTCCGTTTTGAATATTTTTTATTATCCATTTAACCTTTAGCACTCTGTAGGTGTTCTATAGCTATATCGTGTTGAATACACCAGTTCTCATCCGATCACCGAAGTTAAGCAACATTGAGTCAGTACTTAGATGGGCGACCATTTGGGAATATCAAGTGCTGTAAATGTAAGGAGCAAAAATGGTCCATCGGTCCTCCAGGTTTGGGGGTTGGGCACAGGGCCAACAACCCTGCCCCATAAAAACAGTTTGTTATGGAAACAGTAACAAAAAGTTGCTGCCCTGTACACCGTTGCATGTAATGGATGAGATGATGATGATGACTCTGTTGGTGACTATTTTTGCCAAGCAAAATGTTAGCCCTGTCATTGAATTTCTTGGTTGTGTAGCCATACCCTTCTATGATAATACCTAAAACAATCTTGACAGAAATTGTGAGCTAAGCTGCTGCAATTTCAAATATACAGAACTAATATATAAAACACTATATTTTGACGGGATTCCATATACAGTAAAAGAAGAGGTGTAGTAATATTTATAAACGATGCAGAGTGCTCAATGTTAAAAAATGTATTCAAAAGTTTTAAGCTTTACTTGCTTAGTTATCACTTGCCTTGTAGTTCATTTTTTATTTTTCCAAAATACTAAACTCTTTTCTTTTTTTTAAAATTTCTTCTCTTAAATTGGTTATATTTGAATTAATATAATTTTGTGAATTATGATATTTGTTTTGTTGGATTTTGAATAAAGGCAATTGTTGAATGTTGCTTTGAAGATCTATAGATTCATGCTTCTAGAAGATAAGAATTTCTTGCTATTCTTCCTAAGAGAAGCAGTATGGGAACTCTCTATGGAACTACCAGTTTCTTACTGGCTTCCGTAAACTTGCAATAAAATTTCTACTTTTTAAAACTTTGGATGCTATTCATATGAAAATGCCAGCACTCTAGTAAGTAGCCAGATGGTTGTGTGAATTTTTCCATTCAACAGTTGCAATTTGATTTTATTAGTACACATCAGCACACACTTGTAAAAATGCATACATATATCATATAGATGTTTTGAACATCTAATATGTGAATGTATATATGCATGTGTGTGCATGTGCTTTGAAGTGTATAAAATTAAAAAGACAAACACCTCTTCCTGTTGTATCTTATAGTAACCTTCTCAATGATAGTTGAAGATTTGAATATTTGCTCAAATTCATAACCTAGTTATTTCATTTCTGTTTGTCTTCCTTATTATAAAAATATCATTTCAAAGAATATATGAATGGTATGGTTGTTCAGCATAAAGAGGATATGAAAATCAAAAATTAACCCTTCTCCCTGCAAACCAAAAAAAAAAAAAATAATAAAAAATAAATAAAAATAAAAATAGAAAAATAACAAAAACAAACCATATTTAAAATAATGAAAACATTATTTTTTTATCTTTTGTGCCAAACATATGGAATTTATTTATCACTTCAATGTATGGATTTTCAAAAAAAAAAAAAAAAAAAAAAGACAAAAAGAATTTCTTTGTAGTTTCAGAAGACACCTATTAAGTATTTGATGAATTTTTAGATTTTCAATAACAGCTTTTAAGAACACAATTTGTTTGATTTTGCAGAAAGTGTATATGTTAATTCCTGTAAGCAATAACTTACTCACATTACAGGTAGCAAAAAGAACATTCTAGATTTCTGACTTTTTAAATTATTTATCTCTTTCGTTCTATCTTTTTGCTTTTTGATTGTACAACAACAAGAACAACAAAAAAGCCAAGTAAATCAAATAGTGTATTATATATTTCTGTTGTACTCTTATGTTAACTGTTGTGTGTTGCATTTTCTGTGGCATTGTTCAATTATATTTGAATGTTGTTTGTTTGATGGGAAATACACGAGCCTCTGTGTGGTAGCATCAATGGTAACCTTAGTTCTCGACTTTACAATGGTGGATGTGATTTGTTTTCTAATACAATTTTATCAACCTTATTGTGGTCTGCTACAGGAGTTCTATTTTCAAATCTGCAGTCATTTGAATATTTTTTTTTATCACTCTTCAATTGAAATTTCTGTCCAAATATTTAAAGCCACAACAACTACAAAAAAAAGAATGTTCTCCCATTTTAATTGTTGTTTTTTTCAATTGACAATAAACATTTCAGAATAACGCGGGATTATATCCAATTCTGAATGTCTGTTTTTTTTTGTTTGATAAATATGAATTTCTACTATTGTTAATGATATTCTATGACTGTCTCACGAGAGGGAATTGGAGCTACATCTTTAGCTCA
Organism: Ascarosepion bandense; assembly: GCA_037127315.1. Classification (NCBI taxonomy): domain Eukaryota; kingdom Metazoa; phylum Mollusca; class Cephalopoda; order Sepiida; family Sepiidae; genus Ascarosepion; species Ascarosepion bandense. Next base: position 3,818,564 of record JBBBDQ010000532.1, on the reverse strand, counting down.
GAAGAGTAAACAAAGAAAGCTTGAAGCAATTCCAAATTGTTGTTATCACTCACTTCAAGTCTAAAATGTCAGACAAGAGAAATGCATTCAAGGATATTTTCCTTTGGCGTAACAGAAGCACACTAGCCCCAAAAGTTCTGCTGCAACTGGCTGGTTAGAAGGCATGTAATGTAAAAATGCCGATGTTGGTCTCATCTTCAGGAAGTTGTTTCCCTTAGTTATAAAAAAAAATATAAATAAAATTATTATAAAACAATTGTTTCTTGTTTAAATGTTCATTCTGCACCAATTGTTGTCATATTAATAACCAGGTTGGCTTTCAATTCTATATGGATTAATTAGGTTAGAATTACAATGGTAGTTCCTCTAGTTGTAACTCAGACTAAACTTCTGTTTTTAATTCACATACTTTGGGAGTTTTTCAGTTTTATATATGTGTTTTCAGAATATAAATATAAAAATTAAAAATATTGAATTCTTTATTTGATTTTATTTGGTTGGGTGGGATCAGCCTTTGGGGGAAAAATCGTACTAAATAAGTATGTACACATATATGTGTATTATTAATTTAGATGGTTACTCCTAAATCAGGTTGACTAACCATAAAATCAACCGTGTATTTGTCTACTGAATTTTATTTCTTTGGTGTTTTTTTTTTCTGTTTTTCTAGTCATATATTTTATGATGCGTGCTATTTACGGTAACTATATATATAGGATGTTCAAAGAAACTAACTATAAAGAATGGTGGCATATTAAATTTTAGTAATAGCCATCTTTATTCTTCCAAAGCTTGAAGTCAAATTTGAAGAGTCTTGAGAAAGATATGGAAGAAAATGGTCTTCAGAAGCATTTCTGAAGACTGTGATTTCATGGAAATATTTCTCATGTTCTGGGTATTTTTTATTATTATTGGAATCAAAATTATTTTCATCCAATGTTTTTGTCCAAACTACTGTTTAAGTTTGATTTCAAGTCTCTAAGACAGTCACTACACATTAAATGCATATTCACCATTTTTGATCTCCTATTAGTAGTTTTTAAGTTTTTTCTTTTCAACTCTCATTTCATATTTCTCTCTGATTTTACATTTTTTTTGTTTTTTTTTTTGTTATGTCTGTTTTTTTTTTTATTTTGATTTTGGTTTCATGCAAAAAAAAAGAAAAAAAAAGAAATAAAGAAATGAATAAAAAGAAAAATATTGTTTTATTTTTTATTTTATTTTTTTTCATATTATAGATTAACTAAAACTCAATTTCAGAAATTAGTTATTAGAATAATATAAACTTATATTTCACGTCTTGCTTTTAAAGGCTCGAAACATTTCAGGGTTGTGCATGCAAAAAAAAAAAACCTGCAGTAATTCAACTGGCGCCAATTTGGGGATTTTATGTTTGATAGGAAATTATTTTTCAAAGAATAAGTTTCTTTTCTTTCTTTCCCCCCAATTTTTCTGGCTACATTGTTAAATATTTGCCTTAAACAGTACAATAAAATTAGAAAATATAAAATACAGTTTGCTTACTGTGGCTCCATCAGTTTGAGATTCATGCAACCATTTTGGTGTCGAACAAGTAAAAATGAATGCATATAGGCTCATGCATGTGTATATAAAAATTCATGCAATGGTGTGAACATGTCCTTTTCAATGGCAAAATAGAATTTGATTTTTTCAACTATTTTTCATAAATTTATAGTTCTACATAAATATGCAATATCAAATATTATATATAGAATGTTTTAAGATATTTTTTTTAAACAGCAAGATAGTTTGAATTTTTTCAACTATTTTTCATAAATTTATAATACTATACAAACCTGAAATATAATATATATATATAGAATGTTTTGAGATATTATTTTCTTTATAATAGCAAGATAGACTTTAATTGTTTTTTTTTCAATTATTTTTCATAAATTTATAATACTATACAAACTTGAAATATAATATATATATATATATATATATATATATATATATATATATATATAGAATGTTTTGAGATATTATTTTCTTTATAATAGCAAGATAGACTTTAATTGTTTTTTTTTTCAATTATTTTTCATAAATCTATAATACTATACAAACCTGAAATATAATATATATATAGAATGTTTTGAGATATTATTTTCTTTATAATAGCAAGATAGTTTTTTTTTTTTTTTTTTTTTCAACTATTTTTCATAAATTTATAATATTATTTAACCCTGAAATATAAAAGATTATATATAAAAAGATTTACTTTTCTTTGTTATGGGAAGGTAGTTTTTTTTTATTTATTTTTTTTGTTACAATTATTTTTCATAAATTGGATTAAAACACTTTCAAAGAAAATACCTTTTTTCTCTTTCAATTATTAACTGACATGTTTTTGTTCTGTTTTTGATTAGTTGAATATTGTTATGAATTTTAAGAGTGTTGCAAGAGGAAGAAGCTCTCTTTCTCTCTCCATTTATTATAGGATCATTTGATCATCAGAATGAAATAAAAGTAATTACTTTATTATTATTACTAGAAAAATTAGAGTAAAAATTCCTTGATGGTTGGGTGCTTTCTTGTGGATAATTTGTTATTTTTCTCTGCTAGTTTTATATCATATCAAACAAAATTCAATCTGGCTATAGATTTCAGGAGGTTCTTAAAAAAAAAGTGAAAATAATTTACTCAATAGTCTCTGTATATATAAACATAAACATCTTTGTACAATTGTAGTCAAATTAAATGTTTATTTTTGTTAAACTCTGATCCCTAATAAATGAAGTTTGAAATTCTGGATCGGCAATATAGTTTATTTGTCTGACGTCGACGCTTGACATATTGAAGTCATAGATCTGATGTCATACGTTTCTTAAAGACAGCACTTATTTTTCTGTTTGTTTCTTCGTACAGGAATATTGGTGCTGGAAATGTACCAAAAAAAAAAACTTACTAAAGATCTTTTTTTTTTTTTTTTTTTTTTTCTGGTAGACAAAACAATCTTTAGTCTTGTATAATTCCACGTGACAAATTGTGAAACTCTGGGGGTTGTGAGCATTTCAGCGGCTTTGTTTCCCCCCACCCCTCTCCCGGGAATCAAGTCAGCTGATGTAAGTCTTCTGAACCAAGATTGTGCCTTTTGTAATGACTCTTTTAATCTTTCTAGAGTGATTGTCAAATAACAGGGCTGCATGTTCAACTAGGACATAGTCCCCCTCCTCCACAAATAGTTCCCTCTCCATGAAGTAAAAACCAAAAAATAAAAAAAGAAAGAATGAAAGAATGAGAAAAACAAATATCTAAATCTGAATTATTTTTTTATTCAATTCAAAACAAAAAAATAGCTATAAAATCCCCAACCAAAGAATTAATTCCTTCAACTTCGTTAAAACACCAAAATTCCTTACATGGTAAAATGTTTTGAAATCATAAAAAAAAAAATTTGTCTGAATTTCTAAGATGAGACATTGTTAATATTATGCAATGATTCATTTGGTTCAGTTTTCATGACTAAATTGTTTTTTGCCACCTTTTGGTTGACGTACTCTCCAGCCTTCCTTAAGTGTCTGCAGCATTGTTGCTTACTGGAAATATTGAATAGTAACCTTTTCTCTAAGTTATTTTAATTTTTATTTATTTGATAAATAAATGATGTATCAAAGGCCACACAAGGCAGAAATTTACTGAATCAGATGTGATCGTAAGAGTAGAAACTAAGTGCTGATTATGAGGATATGTAGGATAGATAATGGTTGACCCTAGACTTGAAGGAATTAAGATTGCAGTTATTATAAAGCATCCTTTGGAATTTGTTTCAGAAAGTTCTCAGGAAGAAGCTGTTTGAGCAAAACTTCCTTCTGATCAATTCTGTGTACAAGGCATGGTAGTTCTTAGCCATGAAAGTCTGAACTAGTGGAATTAAAAGATGTAGCTTGTTGTTATAGAAAGGAAAAAAGACGAACACATTGGAAGGCCAGAGAATATATCAGCCAAAATGTTAGGACAAAAACAAGAAAGTTGTTGTAAATGAATCAATATTTAATACAATTGATAGTGTTTCGGATATATAAACGGTATGCATCTTGGTGTGTTAATCAAGACAGAATCAGTAAAACAGGTAATCATAACTTCCTGATGGTCGTAAATCAATAAAACTGGTTAGGACCAGTTATCAGCTGCATTCAGTACAATTGACTGTAATTGAAAACCTGAAAATGAAATAAGAAAAGAGAAAAGTTATTTGCTAAAGCATGAAAACCCATAGGAATGTTTGTGTAGCTATTCAAAGTGTTACCCACTCTGAATTCAATTTTTTTTTATTAGAAGAGTTAAAAGGTAGATCAAAGATTGGCTTATTTAAAATTTTTGCTCATTGACATTTGATAGATAATATTCTACCTATTAAAAAATCTGATAATTATGTCTTCATTTTTGAGATGAGGTATTGTAACTATTTACACTATTTTTATTGTTACAAATGTTGTCTTCATCTTTATTGTCACATTTACAATGTTTTGTCCGTTGTATACTTCAGCCTTCGTTAGGTGATATTTGTTTGAATTTCCAACCAAACCCAGAATATTCAATCTATATTTTACACAAATGTAAAACCAATCTTCAGAAACGACAACATACAATTCTTCCAAAACGAAGCTGCTATCAATTAACCATCTGTTATGTCGTCAAGTATAAATGAATGACTCAACAACAGAATCAGAATATAAGTTGTAGTCCGCGGAAAGACAGTATGTACAGAAGTGATTAGTAATATTTACAATAGAAAAGATACAAGTGTCCAATCCATCGTAAGACGTGTGTATACGTGATTACTTCCGGTCCGCCACCGGAAGTGTGACTAACTCTTCACTGACTAGCACTGACTCTTCAGTAACTCATTAGAGACTCTCAAGTGACTCTCTACGACCATCCTGTTGAGAATCCACCATTGCTATATACAGCAATGGGAACAGTCCATTTGTAGTCAAATAGGAGTGGCACCCTAACACCATCATAGACAACTGCACCTACCTCCCATTAGCATGGAACAAGCTTGCCTCCTAGAGAGTAAAACACCATGCCTGCTTGGCCTCACACTTCTCAGCGAACCTCAAGTGGGATGACTATATTGAATCCATTGCTAAATCCACTGCTATGAAAGTCGGTTCTCTGTGCAGGGCCCAGAAGTTTTTTTTCTGTCTGAAGCTATCCTGCACATATATAAATCTACCATCCGCCAGCGTATTGAATACTGCTGCCACATCTGGTCGGGTGCCCCTGTTATTCTCCTTGGGGTTCTTGAAAAAATACAATGGCGAATCAGTAATGTGATCAATACCGACTTGGCAGACCGGCTGCAGTCACTCTCTCACCGGCACGACGTGGCTTCTCTGTGCCTCTTCTATAAATACTTTTACAGCTTCTGCTCCGATGAACTTAGATCACCGGTGCCCACTAGGTATGAATTTGCATGAGATACTAGATTAACAACCAGGTCCCACCCTTTTACCGTGAAACTAATAAAATGTAACTGCAATTTCTACTCCAACAGCTTCTTTTCTCGCACTTCCTTCATATGGAATTCCCTTCCACATACTTGCTTCCCCAACAGCTACAATCTCCAGGAGTTTAAATGTAAGGTCAAAAGACACTTCCTAACACACTAACTCACACCCATTCTCTCAAACACTCTTCCTATGTACCTCCTTACTTGTCTATCACCCTCCTTCTGACATTTCCTATATCTAATCGCTCTCTCATCAATATCCCCTATGTAACCCCCTGTGCTATAGTGGCAATGGAATGCCTTGCTTGGGGTAAGATGATTATAAAAAAAGAAATTCTGTACTGTTATAACATGGATATAAAGTGGGGGATCATTTCTACATTACAATCAATATATAAACTGATCCCTCACTTTATGACCAGTCATTTTTCACTTAGCCGCTTCCTGACACTCCCTATAATCTGTCACTCTTTCTCATCACTTTTCCCTATGCAACCCCCTGTGCTATAGTGGCAATGGAATGCCTTGCTTGGGGTGAAATGATTTAAAAAAAAAAAAAATTACAAGTTGTCTATCTTGGGTTGAGTTCAAAATTCGAACAAATATCAAATGAAGAAGGCTAGAGCATACAATGTCATACATGAATATGACTATGAAAATGAAGGCAGCAATCTGAACATGTAAATAGTGTAAGTGATTTTAATTATGTTATAGCCATGTGGCATCGAGTCAAAATTGTAAAATTTTTCTACATGGCATCTGTATAAGTTATTAAAAACTGTGAGTCAAAACAAAAAAAGACAGTTTTCTTTTTAATAATTCTTCAGTTGAAAAACCTCAAGTTTACAATTTGCATTCTTGTTTCCAATGTTCAGTGTCTGTTCAAGAATAATTACACCACAATTTTTCGCTTGATCTGTTCCAACGAAAAGATTCTGCTATGGCAATGGTTGAGGCTAGAGTATAATTAAATGTTTTTTTTTTTCCTTTCCGTATCCTTAATCTAAACTTATAAGGTACAATTATACTTAGAGATCTGTCATTGGTACCCCGATGACTTTGCTTGATTTTTCACTCCCGTAATAAGTTCAAAACCAATTTCATTCATACTACACTTATCACTTTCATTCCATCATTTTTTAAACTGCTACAATTTATCTTACTGGTCTGCACAGTTATTCAATCAATGTTTATTTCCTTTATCTCTTTTCTTCATCTCCTTCTCCTTCTGCATCTTCTCTCTCTTTTTCTATTACTTCTAATACCAAACACCATTTGGATTATTTAACTATATTAGGTTGGAGCCATGCCACCCTCAAACTGCCTCATCTTGCTATTGTGCATCTGATCAAGCACATTGTCGTCACCACATGCAGACACACGTCAATCACTTGAACTATTCAATAAGAATTGTAATCAGTAAATTGAAGCTGTGATTACGGCCTGTATTCCTAATTTGGGGCAAAACAACCCATATTTTCTGCTTGCATAATTTTTTATATCTCGTATATCCACATAACAAAGTGATTGTAAATTACGATTGACATCTGCAAATTATTATACATATAATCGTCGGAAACAGTATTATAATAAAAAAAGAAAAAACGACAAGTGACAAGCAATAATGATTAAATGATTCTATCGTACGATTTGAATCGTCACCTCTTTCCACATTTATAAATGCAAGCAAATATCTATCATTTCTTTTTGCAATAGTATATTTAACTGAAATCTTGGTAAAAACCAAAAATTAGTTACTTATGTTTTTAAATGCACCCCCCCCCGGTTTTTCGTTTTACTTTAGTTTTGTCATAGAAAATGTAAATTAATTGTTTTCTTTTTTTTTTCTTATCTAGTTGTAAAAAATATACATATATATATATATATATATATATATATATATATATACATATAAGGTATAATATTCATATTTATATATCAGACTAATTAAATGACAAAATTGAAAAAAAAACCTACATTATGCATTTTGTCCCTAGAGAAATTCTTCAGATAAATGATGATTTTATTGATGGAATCAGTCTTATATATATATATATATATATATATATATATATTGAGAAAAGTACAACAAAAAGGGAAAGTTTTTGAGTGGCATTTTGTTTTTTAGGATTTTATCGAAAAAAATTTATTGGCGTAACTACAGAGGTGCATAAATGAAGAATGCTGGGAATTTTAAAAGTAAAATAAAAAAAGAAATTAATTTAAAATTCCCAGCATCCCTTGTTTGTTTGTGTGTTTAGTCACCCCAGCATAACAAATAACAAATTTCATCTGATGAAGTCCTAAAGATCGAAATATATCACAAACCTTTTTTTTTCCTTTTGTTATGCATTTTTCATGAATATTGTTCCTGATAGATGAAAATACATATAATTATCTCATAGAAATACATAAAATGCCAACAACAATTTTACACTGAAAGTAATTAATTAAAGTACAAATATATTGAAAGTGTGCTAATTTCAGAATTCTTTATAGTAAATTTACATCCAGGATCACAACCTTTTTTAACAAAGCCAATACTGATAAAATGTGGGATATTTAAAAACAACAGCAATTAAAAAAAATAAAAAATAAAAGCGAAAGTGATAAAATAATGAATGAAGTTGATTAAATTAAACATCTAGATATGTGGAACATCAAAAACTAAAATAAAATTTAATTTTAATAATTTAAAGTTAAGTGTCCCTTTACCTTTAATGATTTCAATGTAAAATTATAACTGGTATTTCTTGTAATTATCTCCTAATCTATCTATCTATCTATCTTTCTAAATATGCCATCAATTAAAATCTTCATTTGTCTGATGAAGTTCCTTCTAACTGATGAAACACATTGCTTAGGAAATATTTCCAATTTGTTATTTGTTAACTCATATATAACCAAGTATTGTTGGAATAATATTCCTTGTCAAAAGAAACACTATTTTTAAGAAAGTGCTCAATACAAAAGTAGAGCTAATAATATTATTTATTCATAAATTATAACATGGATATGTTACAATATCACTACAAAAGTAGCCATTTTGTTTCGACACTTTTGTGTCTTGTCAAGTGATGTGATGGTTCTTCAAAAAAAAGAACCATCACATCACTTGACAAGACACAAAAGTGTTGAAACAAAATGGCTACTTTTGTAGTGATATTGTAACATATACATATATATATATATTATTGGTGCATGCCAAACTGCATACATTTTTTTTAGTTTATTCAAGCACTGTTCACATTTATTTGAGGTTAATAAATAAATGAAAACCATTTCAAATAACAGCTATTATCTCTTACTATGGTAATTTATCACTTAGTGAACCACTTGCTAATTTGGTACTCAGTCATCTAACTGGTTATACTTTTTACTGCATTTTGTTACAATTTGTCTTGACTGAAATAAATATACTCTTTATCGGCAAAATTTAATCAATGACATTCAATATACGGCCATTTGCCTTCAGCAAACACGACTCATTGTCATCTGAAATAAAAAAAAAAAAGTTTAACATTTTTTCTACAAAAAACTAAAATTTTAAAAAGCTGATCTTCTGGTCATCATAGAAAAAAACCAAAACAAAATATGAATTTGCCAAAATTTGTTTTTCATATGTGTTGTGAAATGAGAATGTGTGTGTTTTAATTAATGTAGAGGTTGAATTTTCCAAATCACTGTTGAGTGGTTTCTTGTTTTCATTCTCCTTTACTCTGTTATAAATCTCCACCCCTCATACGAAAAATAAGTAAATAAAAAAAAAAATAAACAAAAAAGTGCTTCCTAGGATCCATTCAGGTTATGGCCTTGAATCTGAAAACAATTTTTATCTGCTGAGACAGATATAACAAAGGGTGCTACTATACTGTGAGATCCACCTCAAAATATCCTGTAGCATAGGGGGCTGGTTAATTTTTCTTTAATTCGGCCTTGTGTCAGACATAACTGAACTCCCTACAGGTTACAGGATTTTATGCTGAATTATCATCAGAAGGTCGAAGCTGGTTGGAATGTGTGAATTAGTGTCGGGTTAGGGTTAGGGTAGAAGAGTGGAATAATAAAATATTAAATTTTGCATTTTAAAATAGAAATTTATTAAAAGGAAATGAATGACACAAGTTGTAGAAGTTAATGTGCAATTAGAAACATTATTAAGAAGTTAAAGGTAGAGTTCATGTTCAATGAGAAAGTGAAGTGTATCAAGAGTTGAAGAAATTGTTCATAGTAGTAATTGTTGAAAGAAATAAGGAGAAAGAGAACAAACAAGTTGTGACCCAACCTTATCTTCAGTTAATTTGAAGTTACATTTTAGTTGTTTCAACTCCTGGCTCCCATCTGACTTGAAGTTCTTTTATTGTAATCTAAATTTTTTGCACTTACTCGCAAAGTCCTTTTTGGTCTTGCAAGTTGCTCCCATTGGTCAAAAATCATTTTAAAACCTACTTGGGAATTCTGGGTTTGACTTTTTCTTTAAGCTCATGGTCAATCCTTTTTCTATTTGGGAAAACCAGGATTTCACACATCATTGTGAATTTTTGGAAAATTGAAGAAGGTTGATTTTAATTAATTACAATCCCCTACCCAGGTGCAGTGTGAGATTTACCATGATTCTCCCCTAACATGGCTATCTAGCAACAGGAGCAAACACTCAGAAAATTGAATAAGTGTGGTTGGATGCTAAAACGGTAATTCTCAAGAAAATGCAATATGTTAGTTGTCAGTTGTTCCAGTCACACCTTGACCAATTTTTGCTGGAAGATGATGAGAAAAATTCCAATGTGTGCCATTCTTAGAAAATATATGAAATGTTTATCACTAAAATAAATATATGTATTGTGTTTGATAGAGGATTTATTTTTACTACTCTACATTTTTTTTTTTAAATCATATCACCCCGAGCAAGGCGGTAACGCCACTGATGTGCAGGGGACTACGTAAGAGTGAAAAGATTGGAAAAGAGAAAATTGGAAACCACATCTTAAACAGGGAACAAGGGATGAGCCTCTTCACCTGTTCAATAGATGTGGGTGGAGTGTGAACCGGGCGATAGTTTAGTCTATCTACTCCAATTATGAGAGTGACAAGAGACAGAGCCAACTGGAAGTTCATGATTGCCTGTGTACTGAAGGGACACGGCACATGAAGAAGATGCTTTCTTTATTACCATAAAGGGAAAAATGGCTCAAAAGCAACAAAAAAGATATGTGCTGTATAGATATATATAAATATTGATATAAGGTTTAAATTAATATGTGTACACATACAATATTAGGTTATAGTTCAATGCTAAACTAAACCTCGTACTATAGTCAAAATAGGAGGTAGACCTCACGCTATAGTTGCATCCAACTTCAATCATTAGGCCTAACACTGGTGATTCATATGTTAACACCAAGAAAGTACTTTTGTGACTACAAGTTTTTCACGATGCATACATCAGACTTTCCCATTTACAAATTTGATATCTTTTCTCAACGTAACCAGAGATTGTTACAGAATCTTTGAAATCCATTACAGATTATATTACAGCAGTTCCGCAAATATCTTTTTGATGACAAACTATATACATATAAATATATATATATATATAAATATACATATATGATAAATCCTAGCATTTTTATTTTATATAATCTATAATTTTTTCTTAACTGTTTCAAACTCTCGTCCTTGTAAAATTATTTTGTCTGCCCATGAAAAGTTATTGGCTCTGTGATAATGAATTGCCTGTACACATCTTATTTGTCATTCAGTAGAAATCTTAAATTCAGTGTTACCTTGAATATTTTTTTTTAAATTGGGAACTCTATTTAAAAATGATCTTAAATGGTTGCTTTTGGGGAAAAAAGATTTTTATGAAAAAGTCTTATATATATATATATATATATGTGTGTGTATGTGTATGTGTTTGTTACATTAATGTAAATTTGATATAATCTATTCTATTCTAAATTGGTTTCTTTACGTCGAATTTAGTGTCAAAGTTTTGATTTTCTATATTGAACTCATTTAGCAAATTATATCTCTTTGTAGAAATCAGCAATAGCACTGTTATCAAGTGTATAGGGGTCACATTCTAGCAATGTGGGCTGTCACCAGGGCAATTTCTCATCTGTTTGTCAGTAAATATGAATTCTTCATCTTTTTTCCAGGCAGGAAAAGAATTTACAGATAAATGAATAATTTTCTTAAACAAATCAAATTAACCTCAGAGTGTTTAAGGGCTCCTAGACATATAATTTTACAAAATCTGTTATGAAATGGATTAGTGCCAACATATTTTTAATTTATTTGTTTAAACACTATTTTTAATGGCTATTCTTATTTGAATAGATGCTGTTTTTTTCATAATTAAACAGTATGTTTATTAATGTCTAAAAATATGCAAACTTTTCCTTACACCTAATGGTGTGTAGGGCAGCGTTTTTGCTGTTTCCGTAACAAACTGTTTTTTTTTGTTTTTTTTATGGGGCAGAGTTGTTAGCCCTGCGCCCAACCCCAAACCTGGAGGAAGGTGATTTTCTAAGCATAGCTTAGACTTAACATTACGGCCGAAAGTAGGAGGTACCCAGTGAGGATTGAACTCACTACTCAGTTATAATGATTCTAGTGAGATGAGCTTGCTAAACATTACGCCACGCTGAGGTGCCCATTAAATAAATTACTGAATAATTGAGAAATCTTGTTAGGAAAATATGCGTCCTCTGGCAGAATTCAAATCTGCGTCTTTTTAGGGAAACTCTCAATAGATCTGCACAACCACGAGCTTTGATCATGAGTCCTACATGGCCGCGCAATCTAAGGCATTGACATTTTCTTCTGAGAATGCAGATTTGAATCCTGCCATGGGAAGCATATTTCCAAACAAGATCTCCTGGTTATCAAGACCAGTAAATGTAAATAAATGTACTGTTTAGTTATTAATAAAAAAAAGGAGCATCTACTTAAATATGAGTATCTATTAAAAATAATGTTTAAACAGATAAATTATATATATATCATAGATATAATTTTTATTATTGAAATCAGAAAATTTCATGATTAATAATTTTTTTTTTTACTGGGAATTTAATGAAATTCCTTAATTTTTTTTATTTTTATTTTAAATAAAAATTTATTATATTTATTGATTGATATTTTCTTTTTTTTTTTTTTTTTCAAAGATCTATCCATGTTGATGGTATTTTCATGAAAAATATCAACAAGAAAAATTCTATCACTATTATAATTTAACAAAAATAAATTAATTTGTAGCTTTCCAGCATCCTTAATAACAATTTGGGGAATGTGCAATAAAATTGTCTTTGATAGCATGCTACTTTTTTTTTTCTTGTTTTTTTTTTTAATTTAAAAAAAAAATTTTTTTTTAAAATCATGACTGCATAATTCGGACTATTATCATTGCAAAACATTGGTATTGTTACTTGTATTTTCTGTTACTATCAATTGCTAAAAATGAAATTCTTCTTCTTATACCCATGTATGTGCTCTTCCTGATGGTGGGGGAGCACTGTATACAGTATTATGACCTGTGATTGATGGCTCTGTGGTAAACGTGTGTCTGCTCGGTGACGTCATTTAAACTGAGAGTTGATTGAATCATGACGTATTTGTTAAAAGGAGAGTTATTTTGATTGTTTTCCATTTATTCTGAAATTTTTTTTTATTACTGGCCCTGGAGCACTGCAAAGATAAGAATTAAGTGTAATTCAGACAGCTATATGAATGTACTGCCAAAGATGGAATAAATTTTGATTATTTATCGACAAGTTTCCTTTCTTTGTTATTTTTTCATTATTTGTTGTTTTCTATTATTATTATTGTCATTATTATTATTATGATTATTAAATAATTATTATTATTCATTATTATTATAATTAAATAATTATTATTATTAAATATTTGATAATTAAATATTAATTACTGATAATAATATTGAAATTATAATATTAATTACTGATAATTACATATAATAATTTTTATTATTAAATATTTTATATATTATTATTAATAAATATTATTATTATTATTATAATTATAATTATTATACATTATTATTATTATTATTATTAAATTATTATAATTATAATTATTATACATTATTATTATTATTATTATTATTTGTGTCATTATTGTCATTATGTTTGTGTTGTGCGTTTGCTTTCTGTCGTACAAGTTGGCACGAAATCTCAACAAAAGTTTCAAGAGACAACAAGTTTTTCCTATCAGAAGTTGTGAAACAGATAAGGTTTCATTTTTTACATAATGCCACTGATGCACAGGGGGCTACATAAGAGAAAAAGATTAGATACAAGGAGAGTAAAGAGAAAGATGAACCAGTCAAAAGAGGTGTCAGAAATGGCAAGAGAAGGATGGGAATACAGGTGTGATGACAGTTGTAAAGGTAGAGAGAAGGGTAAAGATATACAGGGTGGTGAAGAAAGAACTAGAGTCAAGTGGTTAAGAGATAGGTATTGACATTGCATTCAAATTCCTGGACGTTGTAGCTGCCAGGAAAGTAAGAATATGTAAGAAAGTTCCACTGGCAGGAAGTGCGAGAAAAGAAGCTGATGGAGTAGAATTGTCGGCTGCATTTGGTTGATCTAACTGTGGATGGGAGGGACCCAGTTGCCAGTCTGGTTGCACGAGTAAATCTATGTGGCAGGGGCACCAGTGATTTAAGTTAGTCTAAGTAGAAACCATGAAAATATTTATAGAACAGACATAGGGAATTCACATCCTGTCTGTGAGAAAGTCGCTGGAGTCGCCAAGTCAGTACCTATCACATTACTGATTATCCTTTGGAGCCTGTCGAGAACACTGAGATGAACAACAGGGGCACCTGACCATATGCAATTAGAAAGAAAAGAAATGCAATTGTAATCACTGCACGGAAAGAAATCTATGCAAGATGTGCCTTTGAATATGATTTTCTGCAATTCACAAATTTTAGGGCTGCAAAAAATGTTTTCTTTCTTTTTTTTTTTTTTCATTCCCAATACGGCAACAAAACACTAAATTACTAAAAGGGTATTCAACCGGAATTCGAATTCGGCTCACAGATTTCTCTTTCTGAGCCGATATCCACTGCACCACAACGCACATCTGTCACTAAATGCTTACAGCACCTGGTATTCTCAAGTGGTCACCCATTTAAATACTGACTAGGCTCAACGTTGCTTAACTTTGGTGATTGAGCGAGAACCGGTGTATTCAATAAATAAATAAAATTTAGATGGCAATAAATGACCCGCCGAGGTTGATATGCCATAAAAACAAAACAACCAACATAGACCACTAAAACCAGATATGACACACCACGCAATAATAACGTCTTTTTTTGACTATAATTAGGTTTTTACATGTAAATCTTTCATAGTATTTTTCATTATATTAAATTAATATGTTTCATAGAGGGATCAGTTTATTATTTAATAGTCATTTAAGTGTCATACGAGATATATGTTTGGGTGATCATGTCTCGAAAAAGCCATGATTGATTATCCCACTTGTAACCACAATTTCTACTCTAACAGCTTCTTTTCTCACACTTTCCGCCTGTGGAATTTCCTTCCATATACTTGCTTTCCCGACAGCTACAATCTCCAGGAATTCAAATGTAAGGTCAATAGACATCTCTTATCACACTAACTCGCATCCATTCTCTCAAACAATCTTCCCATCTACCCAACCCTCATCCTTGGTATCCTCATCCGTCTATCACCCTCCTTCCGACATTTCCTATTACGAACCCCTCTTTCCCATCGCCTTCCCCTATGTAACCCCCTGCACAACAGTGGCAGTGGAATGCCTTGCTTGGGGTGAAATGATTAAAAACAAAAAAATGGTAATGATTGATAGCAGGTAATGTTGAAATGTACTCATAATACTGTGTTCTGTCTCAAGCACCTTTAATTTATATACAGTACTGTGCAAAAGTATTAGGACAAAAACCATTTATCTTTTATGAGGCATATTGACAGAAAATAAACAATTTTATCAAAGTAATATTATTTGATTTACTCAACAAATGCTTTAACAAGAAAAAAATACTTGTTACAAAAATTTAATATAGCCTTTCACTTTTAAATAATAAAATAATTGCGACAATTTACCAATCGCACCTAGTATATATATATATATATATATATATATATATATATATATACACACACACACACAGTACTGTGCAAAAATATTAGGACAAGAACTATTTTATCTTTTATGAGGTATATTGACAGAAAATAAACAATTTACTTAAAGTAATTTTATTTGATTTACTCAACAAATGTTTTAACAAGAAAAAATACTTGTTAGAAAATAAATTTAATATTTAATATAATAGCCTTTTGGTTTGATCACAGCCTTCATTCTGTCAGACATTGACATCACAAGCTTCTTCAATGTATCTAATGGTATCTCCTGCCAAGCAGCTTGTATTTGTTCCCCAAGTGTGTCTTGCAAAGTAACATTAGATTTATCAATTTTTTATCCAAAATATCCCATAGATGTTATCAATTTGAGAGGGGGGATAAGAAAAAAGTCAGTCATATCCAAGGATAATAGAATAATGAGTTGTTTCAAAATAATTTGTTTAATAGAAAATAGGAAAAAAATTAAATCTAACTTCTTTTTAATACATTTCCTTTATGCCTAGTTTTAAATAATCAATATTTATTAGCAATTTACTTGGCTTTTCACCCTGTATTTGAATTTCAGTGAGGTTTTTAGGAAAATCACCCCTCTCCTCATACTTTTGTACACTACTGGTAGTGTGCAAAAGTGTTAGGACAGGGGTGATTTTAAACTTTATTTTGATGCCTCATAAAAGATAAAATAGTTCTTGTCCTAATACTTTTGCACAATACTGTAGTTCCTGAGACATTTTCAAAGATGTTATTTTGTTGTCTAAGGCTGCAAAAGACATGTATTTTCAACATGGTTTTTCACAATTATATCTGGTTAATTTGCCAGAATTTCTCCCCCAGTTTCAATGTTGAAATTCAAGTGGGTGTTAACCAGTGGCAATTGTGGAACTGTAAAAGTGGGTGGGGAGCACTTAGGGGACAAGAGGAGTGGAGTAAGCTCAAGCAGTGTCTTCATTTTCATACTACACCACTATCATATACACTAATTAAAAATGAGTCTGAGCATAATTGTTGGGAGCACCCCTTGTTGCACATAAGAATGGACTTGCCTAATGTGTACGTATAATTCTGCCTATACAGAGAACGGCAGTGGTTGTCATGAGAGAGTGTGTAGCAGGAGTTGAGTAGAGTAGTTGTATAGTGGGTTGCTTATCTATTCTTTTTCTGTTTGTGGTGGGAGTGAAGGGTAATTGTATACTGTTGCAGGTTAATGGAATTTGGCCTTGTGGTAGATAGCCCACTATGTCATAAATGATTATCAAATCAAGAAAAACAAATTGAGTTGAAAATAACATTTATATGTACACATATCAATTAATGTTTTTACAATTAAAGTAATACTTGAATATAGGTCCAATGGAGGTTAAAATGTTCATGGCAAAAAATAAGCTGAAAGAGATTTAAGGCTTAGAAATGTCTTTGATGTAGTCACTCCTTAGGTCAGTAAGTAGTTTTGAGACAGGGGAGAAGGAAAGAGGAAAGCGTAGTAGCCACTTGACTTAGGTCAAGGGGATATTAATTACACTCTTCTCCTCAGGTCTGCCTGCTGGGTGCTTTCTGTCTCGGCTTTTTATTTCAACTTTTTGGATCGCAGGTGATCATTTGGGGATTCATATACGATTTTGATTCTGGGCTTCTCATTGGCTGATAAATAAAATTTGCATAGGCTCGTGAACTGGAAATTTAATATTTGATTAATTCTTATTTTTCAACCGGAACATCTGTGCGAATCCGGATGCGCAACGACGACTTTTGGTCATTTGCCTTTTTGTTGTGATAGCGCAAACATCTGGTCCCTAGCTTTGCTCGGTCGGTATCACCACAGTTGTACCGCTGCTAGTTGGTCAGTAAGGATAAAGATTCATTACCAGGTCATACTTCTTCACTACAAGATTGTATATATTGATTCCTACTAACAGTATTCTTAGTATTCCTGACTTGACTAAACTGTGTTCAAGTTTGAATATTTTTGTTTCAATATAACTTACATTTTTTATCTCCATATCTGGTTTTGTCATTATTTATTTGTGTGGTTTCTCAACAAGAATCCACAACAAATAATTATGTTACTTCATTAAATTATACGGAATAATTTTTCATTCATAGTAGTTGAGTTCTAGTCTATTCTTGCTCTTTTTTCTACTCTGAAGCTGTTAGAATGCAAGAGAGGTTAATTTCAAAACAAAATCAAAGGCTTAGTGTTAACATCAATATGTTCTGAAGAAGGGAAAGAGCTGAAAATCAAATCTTATCAAAATTAGAGACTGATTAGTTTAAAAAAATTTTTGAAGCTTATAAAAGTGTGGTGTGAGGAGCTAATCAAGGAGCCAGCCAAACTGGAGTGGGTGCTTGGCCCCTTCTGGCCCCCCCATAGAATTGCCACTGGTGGTAGCCGCTTCATTCTGTATGTGTGATGGTGTATGTTCCTGCAAATTCTCTCTCTCTTTCTTTTTTTACAGCAATGTTAACACTTTACAAGGCCCATGGGCTACTCAAGACAGAGTTACAATAAAGAGTACTTTATATGGCCGGAAAGATAATGGTTAACTTTAGACATGTATTGATTAAGATTGTAGTGATTGGGGAAAACATCCTTTTGGGAGTCGGCTTCACTCAGCAGTGGTTTGTCAGAAAAAGCTGGTTGATTAGAACTTCTCACTGGAATACAGAGAAAATCTGGATAATTTTCTACTATGTAGGTGACAGGGTGGGTCCTAGCTGTGAAGGTTAGACCTGGTGGAACTAAGGAATGTAGTTTATCTGAGTACTTTCCATGGAAGCAGTGATAGAGCTGGGAGAGACTTGCCACATCTCGTCTTTGAGGTTGAAAAATTATTCTTCAACAAAGATTAGGAAACACTTTTGAACTTTATCAAGATTGGAAAGTGAGGAATGGATAGCTTCTGCCCAAACATGACAACATGACTTCATTATTGGCCTGATCTGGCTCTTATAAAGGTAGACAATAGCATGAGGAGTGAGGTACTTGATCGACTTGTACAGGGAGCTAATCATTATTTTTTTACTTTTTTCCATTGATTATTTTATTTTTTCTGCATCAAGGAAGAATTAAAGTATTTACACTTTGATTTATGATTCATTTTTTTACAGTATGTTTCACTCAAGGCAGGGAGTTACACTACTGGCCATAATTATTAGGTCACCTCAGTATTTTAAAAAAATGATGTATTTCATACTATTTTTTAATATTTATGGCCAAGTGAATAATTGTAAATGAAAATAGAATGGTTCTTTTGTTATTATTACTTCGCAAAATTTTACAAGGCAAATAACGACAATTTACCCTTCGCACCTGTAGATTTGCTATATATGTGCATCAAATGAATTTATAAATATTTAATAATTACCTATATTGCAGTTTCATCAATGAAAGAATGAAGAAAATTTAGGGTGATTCGGACGAGTTCATCTTTGCTTCCTTGCCTTGTAAAATTTTGCAAAGTAATAATAACAAAAGAACCATTCTATTTTCATTTGGCAATAAATACTAAAAATAGTATGAAATACATAATTTCTTTTTAAAAAACTGGTGTGGCCGAATAATTATGGCTGGTAGTGTATGTTAAGGGATAGTATATATATATGGATAAGAGGTGAAGATGATGGTTAGCTCTAGATACGAACAGGTTAAAATTGTAATTATCAGGGAAACACCTTGGGAGTGTTTTTTCCCTGGGCAGTGGTTTGCGAGAAGAAATTGTTTCAGTTTTACTTGCTTCTCACCAGAGGGAATGTGGGTGGTTTTCTACTATGTAGGTGATATGGTAGGTCCTAGATGAGAAAGTTAAACCTTGTGGAACTAAGGAATGTAGTTTGTCTGAGCACTTTCCATGAAAGTAGTAATAATTGATTTTCTGCTTAGATGTGGCACAAGGGCAAAAGTATGGGGCACCCAGTGAGGATCAAACTCACTACTCTTCGTGTTCAGTCAACTTAACAAGCAGTTGACCCGCCTACAGTATCTGAAATAAGAGTTGAATTATATTTTGGCATTTCTGTCTGTTGGAATTTGTCACTCGACTTCAGTTCAAGATTACTGTGTTGCAAGTTGGCTCGATCACTCTTTTCAATTTTAATTTTTTTCTTTCCTCTTGCTATTGTTAGTAACTTAAGTAAGGAACTGTATTTTGCTACTTAACTTTACGATACATTTGTCTTTCAGTATGTAGCAGTGGTTTTGTTTAAGAAAAAAAATTGTTTTCTCTTCTTTTAAAAAATGAGTCGGACATTTTCTGGACTGCCAAAGGGTTGTTTATTTTGTCATTACATGGTTTTTTTCTTTAAACTTGCTAGAGAAGATTCTTTAAATTAGTTTGGCTTTGAAAGCTTCTCTCGACTTATAATAAGTTTAATTGGAGTAGATAGACTAAACTATTGCCCGGTTCACACTCCACCCACATCTGTTGAACAAGGGAAGAGGCTCATCCCTTGTTTCCTGTTTAGGATGTGGTTTCCAGCTTTCTCTCTTTCAATCTTTTCACTCTTACGTAGTCCCCTGCACATCAGTGGCATTACCGCCTTGCTCGGGGTGATATGATTAAAAAAAAAAGTTAAAACTTAGTAATTTTTTTTTTAATTGGAGTAGATAATACCCACTATCGCCTGATTTTACACTTCACCCTCTTCTTTTGAACAGGAGTAGAAGTGATCGCCTTGTTTCTTGTTTAGGAAGGAGTTCCCGGTTCTCTTCCCTTCTCCTTCTGTATTAGTGTTAGTTCAGTCGCAAGCTCTTTGTAATATTTGAGTATGGTGGCAACGTCTCTTCATTCTGAGGGTACCGGGTTGGCAGTTTCCTGATTGCTGCTTCCGACTGGTAGTTAGGAGCCTGAACTCTTGTGTAGCATCTTGAGAGGCTGCTCTGATCAACAGTCGAATAATATCGGGGTTCCTGTAGTGCCATATCGCACATAAACGGGCGTCCATGCATGAACCTCTGATGGGCTACATTATGCTGCAGGCTGCGCCAGTCTCCATCCTACACATGCTGCATACAGTGACCGTCTGATTCTAATCTAGACCTCTCACTATAAATAAACCAATATGAATACAAGCAAACAAAATAAGAAAACTGAACCAGCCCATCAGAAAATGCCCAAACCTGTCTGCGTCTCCTTCGCAAACACACGCGGTATCCGCACTAACTTTTACAGTGTAGAATCATTCCATCAAACTCACCTGATATCTTAGCACTCTGTGAAACTAACCTTGACCCTTCTATCCCCTCTTCTGAGTTTTACGTTCCTGGTTACCTTCCCCTCTTCAGGAAGGACTCCAATGTCCATATGCATGGGCTCAGAGTCTATGTCAGTGAACACCTCCCTCTAGCTAGGGTGACCTCTCTTGAATCCCCGGATCATTCTTTCATGTGCTTCCATCTCTCACTTCTAAGCTTGGTTAGTTATCTCTTCTTTCTCTACCGCTCACCCTGCTCCTCTGACTGCTCGGTACTTGATAGCATCTCTAACAATATTGGTAAGGCCATTTCTTCTCATCTATCTGCCCATATATTTGTGTTTGGTGACTTTAACGCCCACCACACCAAGTGGCTGGAAAACTCTGTCACCGATCTTGCTGGTGTCCACACCATGAATTTTTCAATAACTCAATCTCTTACGCAAGTGGTGGAATTCCCCACGCGTTCCTCCAATAACCCAAATGGTAAGGACTCACTACTAGACCTCTGCTTCACTTCTATCCCAGACTCTTGCACCGCCAAGCAGCTCTGCCCTCCCGGGAACTCTGAAAACGTCGTAGTTTCCGTTAACATCTCATTCCACTCCCACTCAACCCAAGAAACCCAGACCAGCAGAATATACTACTGCTACAAAGAGCAGACTGGGACTCATTCTGCGTCTTCCTGTGTGACTTCCTTTGGAACAACATTTTTAGTCTTCCCGTTGAAGACTGTGCATCCGAGGTCTCCTCTTGGGTTTAGGCTGGCATCAATGCTTTCATCCCAGCCAGGAAATTTCTGCTTAAATCCCACTTGCCCCCTTGTTCTCCCACTTGCTCAGCCATCATTGCCCACCTGAATCATTTCTTCTGGCTCTATTGAAGCCACATGTTGGACCAAAACAGGCGCCTTTTTGCCTCAGCTCGTAATAAGTGTAAAAATATACTTAATGAAGCTAAGATGTTGTTTGCTGCTAGAATGAAGCAACGCATAGCATCCTCTAAGTTCGGCACCAAAGACTACTGGCAACTCTGTAAAAGCGTGCTTAACAAGAGTTACACATCAATACCCACCTAATCAATGGATTTGAGGTCCTCACCTCCTCCGCGGACAAGGCTGAATGCTTTGCTTGCAGATTTCCCACCAATTCGAGACTGGATTCGTCTAGAGTATCTATACCCGACTTCACACCTAGAACTGAGGCTCAACTGAATGATGTCCACATTACACCCTCGCTGGTTTCTAAGATAATCTCAAAACTTGACCCTCACAAAGCAAGTGGAGGGGATGGAATCCCAATCATAATCTTGAAGAAATGTGCCCTTGAACTATCCTCTGTCCTCTCTAAGCTCTACAACTTCGGCCTATCTGCTTCCTGCTTTCCTGCCTGTTGGAAGTCTTCCTCTGTAGTTCCTACATTTAAGAATACTGGAGAACCCTCGGACCCCACATATTACTGCCCTATCAGCCTTCTTCCAATCTTTGGCAAAGTGTTCGAAGCCATTATCAACGCCAAAGTGGTTCATCATCTCACAGCCCACAGGCTCCTCTCGGACAAACAGTATGGTTTCTGCATCACCAGGTTTACCGCTGATATGCTAACGACCATCACTGAGTATATATACCAGGCTCTCGATAAGAATGGCGAAGCCCGAACCTTTGCCTTGGATATCACCAAAGCATCCTCTAAGTTCGGCACCAAAGACTACTGGCAACTCTGTAAAAGCGTGCTTAACAAGAGTTACACATCAATACCCACCTAATCAATGGATTTGAGGTTTACCGCTGATATGCTAACGACCATCACTGAGTATATATACCAGGCTCTCGATAAGAATGGCGAAGCCCGAACCTTTGCCTTGGATATCACCACAGGCTCCTCTCGGACAAACAGTATGGTTTCTGCATCACCAGGTTTACCGCTGATATGCTAACGACCATCACTGAGTATATATACCAGGCTCTCGATAAGAATGGCGAAGCCCGAACCTTTGCCTTGGATATCACCAAAGCGTTCAACAGAGTCTGACATGCTGGCCTTCTACGCAAACTGCGGAGCTATGGTATAACTGAACATTTGTTTGACCTAATCCAGTCATTCCTCTCTAACCGCACATTGAAGGTGGTATTAAATGGTCATGCCTCCCAAAACTACCATTCGAACGCGGGTGTCCCTCAAGGCTCTATCCTAGGTTCTACGCTCTTTCTTATCGACATTAATGATCTCCCCGATGCCATAAGATCCTAAGTAGGCATGTATGCTGATGACACCACACTTTACTCTCGCCTCAATGAAAAATCTGGTGTGGGCGACAAAGCGAACCTCGCTGCCAATTTTGAAAAGGACCTCCAATGCGTAGTGGACTGGGGTAAGAAATGGCTTGTAAATTTTAATGCTTCCAATACAAAGCTGCTATCAATTAACCATCATAGACAATCGCATCTACCTCCCATTAGCATGGAACAGGCTTGCCTCCCAGAGAGTAAAACACTACGCCTCCTTGGTCTCACACTCTCAGCGGACCTCAAGTGGAATGACTATGTCGAATCCATTGCCAAATCTGCTGCTATGAAAGTCGGTTCTCTGTGCAGGGCCCGCAAATTTTTCTCATTTGAATCTATCCTGCACATCTACCATCCGCCCGTATATTGAATACTGCTGCCACATCTGATCAGGTACCCCTGCTATTCTCCTCGGGCTTCTTGACAAAATACAATGGAGAATCTGTAATGTGATCGATACTGACTTGGCAGACCAGCTGCTGTCACTCTCTCACCGGCGTGACATGGCTTCCCTGTGCTTCTTCTATAAATACTTTCACGGCTTCTGCTCCGATGGACTTAGCTCACTGGTGCCCTGTAGGTACGAATTTGCATGAGATACCAGATTAGCTACTAGGTCCTACCCTTTTACAGTGAAACAGATAAGATGTAACCGCAATTTCTACTCCAACAGTTTTTTTTCTCGCATTTCCTACCTGTGGAATTCCCTTCCATATGCTTGCTTCCCCAACAGCTACAATCTCCAGGAGTTTAAATGTAAGGTCAATAGACACCTCCTAACACACTAACTCACATCCATTCTCTCAAACACTCTTCCCCTCTACCCAACCCTTATCCTTGGTATCCTTACCTGTCTATCACCCTCCTTCTGACATTTCCTATATCTAACCACTCTTTCTCATCACTTTCTTCTATGTAACCCCTGCACTATAGTGGCAGTAGAATGCCTAGCTTGGGGTGAATTGATTAAAAAAAGTGTTGTGTATCCAATAACAGGCTACAGCATTGGTGAACAGAGTTAAAGGGAGATAATTCATCACTTCCAGAAGAGGCATGAGGTAAGGAATGGCGTTCATATACCCCAGTGATTGTAATAAAGGATTCAGTTCAAAATTCCTAGCACCTGAAGAAGGATGGAGCGTACGACGGCTGAAACATCGTACAAATGGCAAGAAAGATAAGCCCAAATAACGTAAATACTATAATTTCCAATATTCAAATTTTCTTTTTTGAATGATAAACATTTTTAAGTTCTCTTTTTCTTTTGCTTATTTTCATTTTTTGAAATTTTATTGCAATAAGGAGTCTAGTCTAACAATGCAAAGGTATATTTTTACTTTATTTTCATTGGTCTTAAGATTTCAGTCAGCAAGGAAATATAGCCATGACACTAAATCTGTAAACATATATGCAACACAATGTGCTTTCTCCAGGAAGTAGATTTTTACAGGGAAGATTTGCTTGCACGATACTCAGCTGCATTTGATTTGCCTTTAACTGATTACAAGCCAAACTTAGGGAGCACACTCAGCTCTGCTATTTAAGCCATAACAGGAGAAGAAGAGATGATTCATATCTTTTTAAGATTATTTGATTGAAAGGAATTTTAACACCCTTATTACCATGATTTGTACTAAATATTATCATAAAATTAACAAAGATATATAGCTATATATATATATATAGAGAGAGAGAGAGAGAGATTTACTGTATCGAGGCAGCAAATAATTTTCTAAACATATAGTGTTAAATATAAGAGACAATGAGTGAATGCTATGTTTAATCATGAGCCGTTCCAAACGTCCTATTTTGGCTTTAATTTCAGTTGAAAATAAAAACAAAAATTCTCCAACATTTGGATAATTTTTTATTAATTTGGTTCTAAGATTTCGGCTCACATGAGCCATCTTCAGAGAGGTTATTAAGATGGTATTACCATCTTAATAATCTCCACCATCACCAATGATTTTATTTTGTGTTGATATAAAACTCTGCTAGGCAATGGCAATAGTTATCAAAAATAACAAACGCAGTTCGCAAATTTGCAATGCGTTTCTATGACGTCACACCACGTGATAGCACGAAATGTCAACAGAACCATGTATTCAAATGCAATGTAATATATTATGACCAGATTTAAACCTGATTTTATTAAGTGTGGGTAAGATATATAGATATATAGATATATATAGATATTTTCTAGACATATGCTATTAAATATAAGAGACAATGAATGTCTATTATGTTTAATCATGAGCCGTTCTAAACGTCATATTTTTGCTTTAATTTCAGTTGAAAATAAAGACAAAAATTCTCCAACATTTGGATAATTATTTATTGATTTTCTTCTAAGCTTTCGGCTCACATGAGCCATCTTCAGAGAGGTAGTTTAAACTGAAATATTATAAAATCCACCATCACCAACGATTTTATTTTGTGTTGACATAAAACTCCGCTTGGCAACGGCAATAGTTACCAAAAATAATAAACGCAGTTCTTAAGTTTGCGATGCTGTTTTATGACGTCACACCGTGGATAGCGCGAAATGACAAATAAACCATCTAGTCAAATGCAATGTAATATGTTATTTCCTGTTTTAAAGTTGATTTTATTGAGTGTTGGTTGTTTTGATTTGATGTACATGGCCTCCAATATCTGCAGGTTCCTCTTACTGTGTGTATGAGTAAGGATCACCGTATTGTTGACCAAAATCTGTCTGATATTACCTACATGTTTATGTTTTTCAGAGAAATGTTGTTTAATAGATATATATATATATATATATATATATATATATATATATATAGGTAATGGTTAGGAGGCATGGGGGAGTTATGGATTGAGTTATCAGAGAGCCAAATTTGAATTCCAGCCAAGTTCATTACATTCACTTATTTGCTAATAGACGTGAGAAAGGTATGAACCCATCTCTTCTCCCCCTAGCTAGGGTGAAATAGCAGGCTGAAAATACTATATTGTGGCATATATCAAGGCAGGAAAATATCAGATATAATAAAGAAAAAGAAAAATGTGGAGAGCCATAATCACTTACTTCTGATGATGGCATTTTAATTAAAAGAACATTTTCAATAAAATTGTACTGTAACAATTCATTCTGATAAAATGGCAAATAGAGTCATATGATTGCAAAAATTTAGATGCAGGGTTATAAATTTGGCAGTTGAAATTACTTATGACATTCAAGAAGTGCTAGCATTTTCAAGGGTTGATTTAACCAGTGAAACGTAGAATAAATTTGGCAATATTAGTTATAAAAAAAACAAGGGAATCTGATCAGAAAATTGTAGAGATTTAAGTAGGCTTAAATAATGACGAAAAATACATTTAGTTTAAATGCCTGTAAACAGTTAAATAAGCTAATATAAGCCAATGATAACATATATGTGGCAAGATATTACTTTAATGAAATTAGTATCAGAGTCAAGATCAGTAAGTATTTAGAAGAGATACAATCATCAAAATATAGAGAATTACACATTTCATAATGCCTACTTTAATTAAGTAGGCATTATGAAATTCGATTTAGACTCAACATCTGTAAACATTTAGAAAAGCAAGGATCAAGAAAGGATGTCATATCTAGAAGATTATATGACCTTCATGAAATTAATTTTGAGCAATGGGATGTAAAGTTTCAGAGAAGCAAGGATCATGGAAAGATGTCACATTTAAAAATATTACAGAAGCTTCATGAAATTGGCTTTAATGTCAAAGAATGTAAACTTTGAGAAAAGCAAGGATCATGAACAGATGTAATATCTAAAATATTACATAAGCTTCAGGAAATTAGCTTATGAGCCAAGGGATGTAAATTTTTAGATGAGCAAGGATTTTCAAAAGATGTCATATCTAGAATATTACATAAGCTTCAGGAAATTAGCTTTAGAGCCAAGGGATGTAAACTTTTAGATGAGCAAGGATTATAAAAAAATGTCATATCTAGAATATTACAGAATCTTCAGGAAATTAGCTTTAGAGCCAAGGGATGTAAACTTTTAGATGAGCAAGGATTATAAAAAGATGTCATAACTAGAAGATTACATAAGCTTCAGGAAATAAGCTTTAGAGCCAAGGGATTTAACTTTTAGATGAGCAAGGATTATAAAAAGATATCATATCTGGAATATTACATAAGCTTCAGGAAATTAGCTTTAGAGCCAAGGGATGTAAACTTTTAGATGAACAAGGATTATAAAAAATGTCATTTCTAGAATATTACATAAGCTTCAGGAAATTAGCTTTAGAGCCAAGGGATGTAAACTTTTAGATGAGCAAGGATTATAAAAAGATGTCATTTCTAGAAGATTACATAAGCTTCAGGAAATTAGCTTTAGAGCCAAGGGATGTAAATTTTTAGAAGAGCAAGCATCATGAAAAGCTGTCATATCTAGAATATTACATCAGCTTCATGAAGTTAGCTGAGGAGTCAGGGATGTAAATTTTTAGAAGAGCAAGCATCATGAAAAGCTGTCATATCTAGAATATTACATAAGATTCATGAAGTTAGCTGAGGAGTCATGGGATGTAAATTTTTAGAAGAGCAAGCATCATGAAAAGCTGTCATATATAGAATATTACATAAGATTCATGAAGATAGCTAAGGAGTCAAGGGATGTAAATTTTTCAAAGAGCAAGGATCATGAAAAGTTGCCAGATCTAGAATATTACATAAGCTTCATGAAGTTAGCTGAGGAGTCAAGGGATGTAAATTTTTAGAAGAGCAAGCATCATGAAAAGCTGCCATATCTAGAATATTACATAAGCTGCATGAAGTTAGCTGAGGAGTCAAGGGATGTAAATTTTTTGAAGGGCAAGCATCATGAAAAGCTGTCATATCTAGAATATTACATTAGCTTAAGGAAATTAGCTTTAGAGCCAAGGGATGTAAACTTTTAGATGAGCAAGGATTATAAAAAGATGTCATATCTAGAATATTACATAAGCTTCAGGAAATTAGCTTTAGAGTCAAGGGATGTAAACTTTTAGAAGAGCAAGTATCATGAAAAGTTGTCATATCTAGAATATTACATAAGTTTCATGCAGATAGCTGAGGAGTCAAGGGATGTAAATTTTTCAAAGAGCAAGGATCATGAAATATATCATATCTAGAATATTACATAAGCTTCATGAATTTAGCTTTAGAGTCAAGGGATGTAAATTTTTAGAAGAGCAAGCATCATGAAAAGCTGTCATATCTAGAATATTACATAAGTTTCATGCAGATAGCTGAGGAGTCAAGGGATGTAAATTTTTCAAAGAGCAAGGATCATGAAATATATCATATCTAGAATATTACATAAGCTTCATGAATTTAGCTAAGGAGTCAAGGGATGTAAATTTTTAGAAGAGCAAGCATCATGAAAAGCTGTCATATCTAGAATATTACATCAGCTTCATGAAGTTAGCTGAGGAGTCAAGGGATGTAAATTTTTAAAAGAGCAAGGATCATGAAATATATCATATCTAGAATATTACATAAGATTCATGAAATTAGCTGAGGAGTCAAGGGATGTAAATTTTTAGAAGAGCAAGCATCATGAAAAGCTGTCATATCTAGAATATTACATAAGCTTCATGAAGTTAGCTGAGGAGTCAAAGGATGTAAATTTTTAGAAGAGCAAGCATCATGAAAAGCTGTCATATCTAGAATATTACATAAGATTCCATGAAGTTAGCAGAGGACTCAAGGGATGTAAATTTTTCAAAGAGCAAGGATCATGAAATATATCATATCTAGAATATTACATAAGCTTCATGAAGTTAGCTGAGGAGTCAAGGGATGTAAATTTTTAGAAGATCAATCATCATGAAAAGTTGCCAGATCTAGAATATTACATAAGCTTCATGAAGTTAGCAGAGGAGTCAAAGGATGTAAATTTTTGGAAGAGCAAGCATCATGAAAAGCTGTCATATCTAGAATATTACATAAGATTCCATGAAGTTAGCAGAGGACTCAAGGGATGTAAATTTTCAAAGAGCAAGGATCATGAAATATATCATATCTAGAATATTACATAAGCTTCATGAAGTTAGCTGAGGAGTCAAGGGATGTAAACTTTTAGAAGGGCAAGCATCATGAAAAGTTGCCAGATCTAGAATATTACGTAAGCTTCATGAAGTTAGCTGAGGAGTCAAGGGATGTAAATATTTTTGGAGCAACGATTATGAAAAGTTGTCAGATCTAGAATATTACGTAAGCTTCATGAAGTTAGCAGAGGAGTCAAGGGATGTAAATATTTTTGGAGCAACGATTATGAAAAGTTGTCAGATCTAGAATATTACGTAAGCTTCATGAAGTTAGCTGAGGAATCAAGGGATGTAAATATTTTTGGAGCAAGGATTATGAAAAGTCGTCAGATCTAGAATATTATGTAAGCTTTATGAAATTAGCTGAGGACTCAAGTGATGTAAATATTTTTGGAGCAAGGATTATGAAAAGTTGTCAGATCTAGAATATTACATAAGCTTTATGAAATTAGCTGAGGACTCAAGTGATGTAAATATTTTTGGAGCAAGGATTATGAAAAGTTGTCAGATCTAGAATATTACATAAGCTTTATGAAATTAGCTGAGGACTCAAGTGATGTAAATATTTTTGGAGCAAGGATTATGAAAAGTTGTCAGATCTAGAATATTACATAAGCTTCATGAAGTTAGCTGAGGTGTCAAGGGATGTAAATATTTTTGGAGCAAGGATTATGAAAAGTTGTCAGATCTAGAATATTATGTAAGCTTCATGAAGTTAGCTGAGGAGTCAAGGGATGTAAATATTTTTGGAGCAAGGATTATGAAAAGTTGTCAGATCTAGAATATTACGTAAGCTTCTTGAAATTAGCTTTGGAGTCAAGTGATGTAAACATTGAGAAGAGCAAGGACCAAGAAAATATGTCATATCTTGAAAATCATTTAAGTTTCATGAAATTTGCTTTGGAGTCAAGGGATATCACATGTTAGAAAAGCAAGGATCATGAAAAGATGTAACATCTAGAATATTACATATGCTTCATGAAATTAACCGAGGTGTCAAGTGATGTATAGTTTTAAAAAAGCTCGGATCATGAAAATATGTCATATACAGAATATTACATAAGATTCATGAAATTAGCTTTGGAGTCAATGAATGTTAAGTTTTATAAGAACAAGATTCAAGAAATAATGTCATATTTAGAATATTACATAAACTGCAGTAAATTAGTTTTAGAGTCAAGGTATATAAACTTTAGAAGAGCAAGGATCATGAGATGTCATACCTAGAATATTACATAAGCTTCTTGAAATTAGCTTTAGAGTCAAGGGTCGTAAACAATTAGAAGAGCAAGTATCATAAAAATATGACATATCTAGAATATTACATAAGCTTCATGAAATTAGATTTGGAGTCAAGGGATGTAAACTTTTAGAAAAGCAAGGATCATGTAAAGATATCACATCTAGAATATTACGTAAGCTTCTTGAAATTAGCTTTGGAGTCAAGGGATGTAAACTTTTAGAATAGCAAGGTTCATGTAAAGATATCATATCTAGAATATTACGTAAGCTTCTTGAAATTAGCTTTGGAGTCAAGGGATGTAAACTTTTAGAATAGCAAGGATCATGTAAAGATATCATATCTAGAATATTACGTAAGCTTCTTGAAATTAGCTTTGGTGTCAAGGGATGTAAACTTTAAGAATAGCAAGGATCATGTAAAGATATCATATCTAGAATATTACGTAAGCTTCTTGAAATTAGCTTTGGCATCAAGGGATGTAAACCTTTTGATGAAAGGATTTCATATCTAGAATATTACATATGCTTTATGAAATTTGCTAAGGAGTCAAGGGATGTAAATTTTTAAAAGAGCAAGGATTATTGGTAGATATCATACATAGAACATTATTTAAAATTAATGGAAATAGCTTTGGATTTAAGTTCGGTAAACTTTTAGAACAGCAAGCATCATCAAAAGATACTATAGGTAGAATATATTATAGTATGCAGAAAAGTAGATTTAAAGTCATGGTTTGTAAATTTTGCAACATGAAGGATCAACAAAATATCCCCTGTGTAGAAAAGTATATATGATTAATGGAAATATCTTTGAATTCTAAGTTAGCAAAGTTTTATGTGTGTTAACCTCATGAAAACTTATGATATGTAGAATATTAAAAAACATCCTGAAAATATTTTTG
This sequence comes from Ascarosepion bandense, assembly GCA_037127315.1. Classification (NCBI taxonomy): domain Eukaryota; kingdom Metazoa; phylum Mollusca; class Cephalopoda; order Sepiida; family Sepiidae; genus Ascarosepion; species Ascarosepion bandense. The sequence continues at coordinate 3,787,262 of JBBBDQ010000532.1, read as the reverse complement.
ACTTCAAGGTTAGCAAACTTTTATAAAAGCAAACATCATCACTACATACCATATGTATAATATTTTAAAAAATCCTGAAAATAATTTTGGATTCAAGTTTAGCAAACTATTATGAGAGCAAACATCATCAAAATATACCCTATGGAGAATATTAAAAACATTCCTGAAAATATTTTTGGCTTCATGGTTAGCAAACTTTTATATGAGCAAGCATCAAAACATTCCATATGTGGAATATTAAAAAAATGCTGAAAATATTTTTGGATTAAAGGTTAGCAAACTTTTATATGAACAAGCATCATCAAAACATTCGATACGTAGAATATTAAAAAACTTCCCGAATATATTTTTGGATTCAAGGTTAGCAAACTTTTATATGAACAAGCATCATCAAAACATTCGATACGTAGAATATTAAAAAACTTCCCGAATATATTTTTGGATTCAAGGTTAGCAAACTTTTATATGAACAAGCATCATCAAAACCTTCCATACGTAGAATATTTAAAAAATCCTGAATATATTTTTGGATTCAAGGTTAGCAAACTTTTATAAGAGCAAACATCATCAAAATATACCCTATGGAGAACATTAAAAAAATTCCTGAAAATATTTTTGGATTCAAGGTTATCAAACTTTTATAAGAGCATCATCAAAACATACCATATGGACTATATTAAAAAATTCTAAAAATATTTTTGGATTCATGGATTGTAATGCTGTAGAAGAGCAAGGATCATCAAAAGATACCATATGTAGAGAATTATAAAAGATTCCTGAAAATATATTTGGAATTAAAGTATGTAAACTTTAGAAGTGCAAACATCAACAAAAGATACCTCATGCAGAAAATTATATAAGATTCATAAAAATATCATTGAAGTCGATGTTTATAAACTTTTAGTATCCAAGGAACATCAAAATATATTTTATTTGGTGTCAATATATATAAACTTTTTAGAACAGAAAGGTTCATCAAAAGATACCAGGTGGAAAACATCACAAAAGATCAATGAAATTTGTTCTAAAGTCAATATGAAAAGATGTAACATCTAGAATATTACATCTTTTAGAAAAAAATATCAAATGATACCATTTGTAGTCCATTACATTAGAATCAAGAAAATATCTTCGAATTCAAGGTCAGTAAAATTTAGAAGAAGAAAGATCTTCAAAAACCACCATATGAAGAAAATTGTATGAAATCATCACCCGTTATACCCAATCATGTTTTGGGGGCAGCATTTTTGCTGTTTCCATAAGAAAATTTTTTTTATGGGTCAGGGTTGTTAGCCCTGCGCCCAGTCCCGAAACCTAGAGGAAGGTGATTTTCTAAGCATAGCTTAGATGTGACACAAGGCCAAAAGTAAGGGACACCTAAGAATCAAATGCACTACTGAAATGTAATGAGACAAGCAAGACAAGTGAGACAAGCTTGCTAACCATTACACCACTGCAAGATGCCAGAAAATTGTATAAGATTCATGAAATTAGCATTGGGGTAAGGGCCTGTAAACATTTACAAGAGCAAGAAAAAATATCATTTATTAAACATTATATAAGATTCATGAAATTAACTTTTTAGTGATTTGTGAAACTTTAGATGAGCAAGGTTCATCAAAAGATTCCATTTATAAAACATTATATAGAATTTATAAAACTAGGTTTAGAGTCAAGGCCAGTAAACCTTTAGAAGAACAAGTAGCATCAGAACATACCTTGTATAGAACATTATATAAGATTCATAAAAATTATCTTTGGTGTCAAGGCCTGTAAACCATTAGAAAAACAAGGTTCCTCAAAAGATACCATGTATATAATAATATATAAGATTCATGAAATTAGCTTTAGAGTAAAGCCCTGTAAAACTCTAGAAAAGCAAGAAACGAAAAAGATACTATGTATAAAACATTATATACGATTCATGAAATCAGCTTTGAAGTCAAGGCCTGCAAACATTTAGAAGAGCAAGAATCATTAAAAAAGGACCATGTATAGAAAATTATATAAGATTAATGAATTTTGTTTTGGGGTCAAAGCCTGTAAAACTTTAGAAGTGCAAGGATCATCAAAAGATAATATGCATAGAACATTATATAAGATTTATAAAATTACCTTTGGAGTCAAGGAGAGTAAGCATACTAAATAAACATTATATATAATTCATAAAATTAACTTTTGGCTAAAAGACTGTAAACATTTAGAAAGTCAATATCATTAAAAAATCCCATGAATAGAAACTTATATCAGATTCACAAAATTAATTTTGGAATCAAGGCCTGTAAATCTTTAAAAGTGCAAGAATCAGGAAATGATACCATGTATAGAACATTAAAATAGATTCATAAAATTATCTTTGGTATCAAGGTCTGTACACATTTAAAGGAGCAAAAATCATCAAAAGATACTATGTGTAGAACATTACATATGAGTGATGAAATTAGCATTAGAGTCAAGGCCTGTAAACCTATGGAAGAACAAGAATCAACACAAAATACCATGCCTAGAACATTAAATAAGATTCATTATATTAGCTTTGGTGTCAAGGTCTGTAAGCATTTAGAAGTGCAAGGAACATCAAATAATACCATATATAAAAAATTATATATGACTAGCAGTAGAGCCCAGCATTGCTCGGGTGTAATGAAAGCTTTAAAACTAATCCATGGTTCTGGAGCTCAGACTCTTTGGACGTTGGCACAAAAGACTAAAATCAATAGCTGTTTCCAGTTAAAGCAAAACCGTACATTGAAAGAAAAATGAATGGGTGTAAGTCAAATTTTGATTTCCTGGTATTGATATCAAATTTTCTGCACTATTGTAAGAACTGCAACCTTGAAACTTCTGAATATCGTTTCTTATGTCTTTGTCTATGAGTGTATCAAATTTGATTAAAATCAGACCACTCCTTCTATCACCCGATTTTTTCAATTATTGATTTTCAATATTTATCGGGGGTACCTTAACACAAAACCTAGCTAAGAACAATCGCAGATACTTATAGTACAACTGTGTAAATTTTCAAGAAAATCGGTTCAGCCATTTCAGAGTATATAGGTAATGGACACACACACAAAGTTCCATTTATAGATAAGATTAGATTCATAATATTATCTTTAGAATCAATGCCTGTGAACATTTAGAGGAGCAATTATCATCAAATACACCCTATACAAAAAATTATTAAAGATTCATGAAATTAGATTTCAAGTCTAGGCCAGTAAATAGTGAAAAAAGACATGAATCATCAAAACATACGATACATAGAACATCATATAATACACAAAAATATAGCTTAATTCTATAAAATTTTAGAAGAACAAGGATTACCACAAAATACCATAAATAGAAGATTATATAAGATTCATAAAATTAGCATTCCTGTCAAGACCTGTAAATATTTAGAAAAGCTAGAATCATAAAAAGACACCTTGAATAGAATATTACAGAAGATTTATGAGAATAGATTTCGGGTCAGTTTAAAAATAGATAGGATAATTAAAATATACCAAGTATAAAATATTATATAAGATTCACAAAATTAGTTTTGGGATCAAAGCCTTTATAACTTTTGAAGAGTTAGGATCATCAAAAGATACCATGCATAGAATATTACATAAGATTTCTAAAATTAGTCTGTAAAATTTAAGAAGAGCAAGGATTATCAAAACATAAAATCTATAGAATGTAATATAAGATTCATGAAATCACTTTTGGTATCAAGGCCTGTAAAACTATAGAAGAGCAAGGATTATCAAAACATAAAATCTATAGAATGTAATATAAGATTCATGAAATCATGTTTGGTTTCAAGGCCTGTAACACTTTAGAAGAGCAAGGATTATCAAAACATAAAATCTATAGAATGTAATATAAGATTCATGAAATCATGTTTGGTTTCAAGGCCTGTAAAACTATAGAAGAGCAAGGATTATCCAAAACATAAAATCTATAGAATGTAATATAAGATTCATGAAATCACTTTTGGTGTCAAGGCCTGTAAAACTATAGAAGAGCAAGGATTATCAAAACATAAAATCTAGGGCTCTTAATATAAGATTCATGAAATCACTTTTGGTTTCAAGGCTTGTAAAACTATAGAAGAGCAAGGATTATCAAAACATAAAATCTATAGAATGTAATATAAGATTCATGAAATCATGTTTGGTTTCAAGGCCTGTAACACTTTAGAAGAGCAGGATATCAAAACATAAAATCTATAGAATGTAATATAAGATTCATGAAATCATGTTTGGTTTCAAGGCTTGTAACACTTTAGAAGAGCAAGGATTATCAAAACATAAAATCTATAGAATGTAATATAAGATTCATGAAATCACTTTTGGTGTCAAGGCCTGTAAAACTATAGAAGAGCAAGGATTATCAAAACATAAAATCTATAGAATGTAATATAAGATTCATGAAATCACTTTTGGTGTCAAGGCCTGTAAAACTATAGAACAAGGATTATCAAACATAAAATCTATAGAATGTAATATAAGATTCATGAAATCACTTTTGGTTTCAAGGCTTGTAAAACTATAGAAGAGCAAGGATTATCAAAACATAAAATCTATAGAATGTAATATAAGATTCATGAAATCATGTTTGGTTTCAAGGCCTGTAACACTTTAGAAGAGCAAGGATTATCAAAACATAAAATCTATAGAATGTAATATAAGATTCATGAAATCACTTTTGGTGTCGGCCTGTAACACTTTAGAAGAGCAAGGATTATCAAAACATAAAATCTATAGAATGTAATATAGATTCATGAAATCACTTTTGGTGTCAAGGCCTGTAAAACTATAGAAGAGCAGAGTTATCAAAACATAAAATCTATAGAATGTAATATAAGATTCATGAAATCACTTTTGGTGTCAAGGCCTGTAAAACTATAGAAGAGCAAGGATTATCAAAACATAAAATCCTATAGAATGTAATATAAGATTCATGAAATCACTTTTGGTGTCAAGGCCTGTAAAACTATAGAAGAGCAAGGATTATCAAAACATAAAATCTATAGAATGTAATATAAGATTCATGAAATCACTTTTGGTTTCAAGGCCTGTAAAACTATAGAAGAGCAAGGATTATCAAAACATAAAATCTATAGAATGTAATATAAGATTCATGAAATCATGTTTGGTTTCAAGGCCTGTAACACTTTAGAAAGGCAAGGATTATAAAACATAAAATCTATAGAATGTAATATAAGATTCATGAAATCATGTTTGGTTTCAAGGCCTGTAAAACTATAGAAGAGCAAGGGATTATCAAAACATAAAATCTATAGAATGTAATATAAGATTCATGAAATCATGTTTGGTTTCAAGGCCTGTAAAACTATAGAAGAGCAAGGATTATCAAAACATAAAATCTATAGAATGTAATATAAGATTCATGAAATCACTTTTGGTGTCAAGGCCTGTAAAACTATAGAAGAGCAAGGATTATCAAAACATAAAATCTATAGAATGTAATATAAGATTCATGAAATCATGTTTGGTTTCAAGGCCTGTAACACTTTAGAAGAGCAAGGATTATCAAAACATAAAATCTATAGAATGTAATATAAGATTCTTGAAATCACTTTTGGTGTCAAGGCCTGTAAAACTATAGAAGAGCAAGGATTATCAGAAACATAAAATCTATAGAATGTAATATAAGATTCATGAAATCATGTTTGGTTTCAAGGCCTGTAACACTTTAGAAGAGCAAGGATTATCAAAACATAAAATCTATAGAATGTAATATAAGATTCATGAAATCACTTTTGGTGTCAAGGCCTGTAAAACTATAGAAGAGCAAGGATTATCAAAACATAAAATCTATAGAATGTAATATAAGATTCATGAAATCATGTTTGGTGTCAAGGCCTGTAAAACTATAGAAGAGCAGGATTATCAAAACATAAAATCTATAGAATGTAATATAAGATTCATGAAATCATGTTTGGTTTCAAGGCCTGTAAAACTATAGAAGAGCAAGGATTATCAAAACATAAAATCTATAGAATGTAATATAAGATTCATGAAATCACTTTTGGTGTCAAGGCCTGTAAAACTATAGAAGAGCAAGGATTATCAAAACATAAAATCTATAGAATGTAATATAAGATTCATGAAATCATGTTTGGTTTCAAGGCCTGTAAAACTATAGAAAGAGCAAGGATTATCAAAACATAAAATCTATAGAATGTAATATAAGATTCATGAAATCATGTTTGGTTTCAAGGCTTGTAACACTTTAGAAGAGCAAGGATTATCAAAACATAAAATCTATAGAATGTAATATAAGATTCATGAAATCACTTTTGGTGTCAAGGCCTGTAAAACTATAGAAGAGCAAGGATTATCAAAACATAAAATCTATAGAATGTAATATAAGATTCATGAAATCACTTTTGGTGTCAAGGCCTGTAAAACTATAGAAGAGCAAGGATTATCAAAACATAAAATCTATAGAATGTAATATAAGATTCATGAAATCACTTTTGGTGTCAAGGCCTGTAAAACTATAGAAGAGCAAGGATTATCAAAACATAAAATCCCTATAGAATGTAATATAAGATTCATGAAATCGCTTTTGGTGTCAAGGCCTGTAAAACTATAGAAGGCAAGGATTATCAAAACATAAAAATCTATAGAATGTAATATAAAGATTCATGAAATCACTTTTGGTGTCAAGGCCTGTAAAACTATAGAAGAGCAAGGATTATCAAAACATAAAATCTATAGAATGTAATATAAGATTCATGAAATCACTTTTGGTGTCAAGGCCTGTAAAACTATAGAAGAGCAAGGATTATCAAAACATAAAATCTATAGAATGTAATATAAGATTCATGAAATCATGTTTGGTTTCAAGGCCTGTAACACTTTAGAAGAGCAAGGATTATCAAAACATAAAATCTATAGAATGTAATATAAGATTCATGAAATCACTTTTGGTGTCAAGGCCTGTAAAACTATAGAAGAGCAAGGATTATCAAAACATAAAATCTATAGAATGTAATATAAGATTCATGAAATCATGTTTGGTGTCAAGGCCTGTAAAACTATAGAAGAGCAAGGATTATCAAAACATAAAATCTATAGAATGTAATATAAGATTCATGAAATCATGTTTGGTTTCAAGGCCTGTAAAACTATAGAAGAGCAAGGATTATCAAAACATAAAATCTATAGAATGTAATATAAGATTCATGAAATCACTTTTGGTGTCAAGGCCTGTAAAACTATAGAAGAGCAAGGATTATCAAAACATAAAATCTATAGAATGTAATATAAGATTCATGAAATCATGTTTGGTTTCAAGGCCTGTAAAACTATAGAAGAGCAAGGATTATCAAAACATAAAATCTATAGAATGTAATATAAGATTCATGAAATCATGTTTGGTTTCAAGGCCTGTAACACTTTTAGAAGAGCAAGGATTATCAAAACATAAAATCTATAGAATGTAATATAAGATTCATGAAATCACTTTTGGTGTCAAGGCCTGTAAAACTATAGAAGAGCAAGGATTATCAAAACATAAAATCTATAGAATGTAATATAAGATTCATGAAATCATGTTTGGTTTCAAAGGCCTGTAAAACTATAGAAGAGCAAGGATTATCAAAACATAAAATCTATAGAATGTAATATAAGATTCATGAAATCACTTTTGGTGTCAAGGCCTGTAAAACTATAGAAGAGCAAGGATTATCAGAACATAAAATCTATAGAATGTAATATAAGATTCATGAAATCATGTTTGGTTCAAGGCCTGTAAAACTATAGAAGAGCAAGGATTATGGAAAACCATAAAATCTATAGAATGTAATATAAGATTCATGAAATCATGTTTGGTTTCAAGGCTTGTAACACTTTAGAAGAGCAAGGATTATCAAAACATAAAAAATCTATAGAATGTAATATAAGATTCATGAAATCACTTTTGGTGTCAAGGCCTGTAAAACTATAGAAGAGCAAGGATTATCAAAACATAAAATCTATAGAATGTAATATAAGATTCATGAAATCACTTTTGGTGTCAAGGCCTGTAAAACTATAGAAGAGCAAGGATTATCAAAACATAAAAAATCTATAGAATGTAATATAAGATTCATGAAATCACTTTTGGTGTCAAGGCCTGTAAAACTATAGAAGAGCAAGGATTATCAAAACATAAAAATCTATAGAATGTAATATAAGATTCATGAAATCACTTTTGGTGCTCAAGGCCTGTAAAACTATAGAAGAGCAAGGATTATCAAAACATAAAATCTATAGAATGTAATATAAAGACTATGAAATCACTTTTGGTGTCAAGGCCTGTAAAACTATAGAAGAGCAAGGATATCAAAACATAAAATCTATAGAATGTAATATAAGATTCATGAAATCACTTTTGGTGTCAAGGCCTGTAAAACTATAGAAGAGCAAGGATTATCAAAACATAAAATCTATAGAATGTAATATAAGATTCATGAAATCATGTTTGGTTTCAAGGCCTGTAACACTTTAGAAGAGCAAGGATTATCAAAACATAAAATCTATAGAATGTAATATAAGATTCATGAAATCACTTTTGGTGTCAAGGCCTGTAAAACTATAGAAGAGCAAGGATTATCAAAACATAAAATCTATAGAATGTAATATAAGATTCATGAAATCATGTTTGGTGTCAAGGCCTGTAAAACTATAGAAGAGCAAGGATTATCAAAACATAAAAAATCTATAGAATGTAATATAAGATTCATGAAATCATGTTTGGTTTTCAAGGCCTGTAAAACTATAGAAAGGCAAGGATTATCAAAACATAAAATCTATAGAATGTAATATAAAATTCATGAAATCACTTTTGGTGTCAAGGCCTGTAAAACTATAGAAGAGCAAGGATTATCAAAACATAAAATCTATAGAATGTAATATAAGATTCATGAAATCATGTTTGGTTTCAAGGCCTGTAAAACTATAGAAGAGCAAAAGTTATCAAAACATAAAATCTATAGAATGTAATATAAGATTCATGAAATCATGTTTGGTTTCAAGGCCTGTAACACTTTAGAAGAGCAAGGATTATCAAAACATAAAATCTATAGAATGTAATATAAGATTCATGAAATCACTTTTGGTGTCAAGGCCTGTAAAACTATAGAAGAGCAAGGATTATCAAAACATAAAATCTATAGAATGTAATATAAGATTCATGAAATCATGTTTGGTTTCAAGGCCTGTAAAACTATAGAAGAGCAAGGATTATCAAAACATAAAATCTATAGAATGTAATATAAGATTCATGAAATCACTTTTGGTGTCAAGGCCTGTAAAACTATAGAAGAGCAAGGATTATCAAAACATAAAATCTATAGAATGTAATATAAGATTCATGAAATCATGTTTGGTTTTCAAGGCCTGTAAAACTATAGAAGAGCAAGGATTATCAAAACATAAAAAATCTATAGAATGTAATATAAGATTCATGAAATCATGTTTGGTTTCCAAGGCTTGTAACACTTTAGAAGAGCAAGGATTATGCAAAACATAAAATCTATAGAATGTAATATAAGATTCATGAAATCACTTTTGGTGTCAAGGCCTGTGAAATATAGAAGAGCAAGGATTATCAAAACATAAAATCTATAGAATGTAATATAAGATTCATGAAATCACTTTTTACAAATTGTCAAGGCCTGTAAAACTATAGAAGAGCAAGGATTATCAAAACATAAAATCTATAGAATGTAATATAAGATTCATGAAATCACTTTTGGTGTCAAGGCCTGTAAAACTATAGAAGAGCAAGGATTATCAAAACATAAAATCTATAGAATGTAATATAAGATTCATGAAATCACTTTTGGTGTCAAGGCCTGTAAAACTATAGAAGAGCAAGGATTATCAAAACATAAAATCTATAGAATGTAATATAAGATTCATGAAATCATGTTTGGTTTCAAGGCCTGTAACACTTTAGAAGAGCAAGGATTATCAAAACATAAAATCTATAGAATGTAATATAAGATTCATGAAATCACTTTTGGTGTCAAGGCCTGTAAAACTATAGAAGAGCAAGGATTATCAAAAACATAAAATCTATAGAATGTAATATAAGATTCTTAAATCACTTTTGGTGTCAGACCTGTAAAACTATAGAAGAGCAAGGATTATCAAAACATAAAATCTATAGAATGTAATATAAAATTCATGAAATCACTTTTGGTGTCAAGGCCTGTAAAACTATAGAAGAGCAAGGATTATCAAAACATAAAATCTATAGAATGTAATATAAGATTCATGAAATCACTTTTGGTGTCAAGGCCTGTAAAACTATAGAAGAGCAAGGATTATCAAAACATAAAATCTATAGAATGTAATATAAGATTCATGAAATCACTTTTGGTGTCAAGGCCTGTAAAACTATAGAAGAGCAAGGATTATCAAAACATAAAATCTATAGAATGTAATATAAGATTCATGAAATCACTTTTGGTGTCAAGGCCTGTAAAACTATAGAAGAGCAAGGATTATCAAAACATAAAATCTATAGAATGTAATATAAGATTCATGAAATCATGTTTGGTTTCAAGGCCTGTAACACTTTAGAAGAGCAAGGATTATCAAAACATAAAATCTATAGAATGTAATATAAGATTCATGAAATCATGTTTGGTTACAAGGACTGTAACACTTCAGAAGAGCAAGGATTATCAAAACATAAAATCTATAGAATGTAATATAAGATTCATGAAATCACTTTTGGTGTCAAGGCCTGTAAAACTATAGAAGAGCAAGGATTATCAAAACATAAAATCTATAGAATGTAATATAAGATTCATGAAATCATGTTTGGTTTCAAGGCCTGTAACACTTTAGAAGAGCAAGGATTATCAAAACATAAAATCTATAGAATGTAATATAAGATTCATGAAATCATGTTTGGTTTCAAGGCCTGTAACACTTTAGAAGAGCAAGGATTATCAAAACATAATATCTATAGAATGTAATATAAGATTCATGAAATCATGTTTGGTTTCAAGGCCTGTAAAACTATAGAAGAGCAAGGATTATCAAAACATAAAATCTATAGAATGTAATATAAGATTCATGAAATCATGTTTGGTTTCAAGGCCTGTAAAACTATAGAAGAGCAAGGATTATCAAAACATAAAATCTATAGAATGTAATATAAGATTCATGAAATCATGTTTGGTTTCAAGGCCTGTAAAACTATAGAAGAGCAAGGATTATCAGAACATAAAATCTATAGAAAGTAATATAAGATTCATGAAATCATGTTTGGTTTCAAGGACTGTAACACTTCAGAAGAGCAAGGATTATCAGAACATAAAATCTATAGAATGTAATATAAGATTCATGAAATCATGTTTGGTTACAAGGACTGTAACACTTCAGAAGAGCAAGGATTATCAGAACATAAAATCTATAGAATGTAATATATGAATCATGTAGTCACTTTTGGGGTCAAGGCTTGTAAAATTTTAGAAGAGCAAAAATTATTCAAAGTACCATGTATAAAACATTATATATGGTTTACAAAATTAGTTTTGGTGTCAAAGCTTGTAAAACTTTAGATGGCAAGAATCTTATAAAAATATCATGTATACAACATTTTACAAGATTCCCAAAAGTAGTATTTTGGTCAAGGCTTGTAAAACTTTAGAATAACAAGATTCATCAAAAGTTACAATGCTTTGTAGTCAAGGCCTGTAAAAGTTTAGATGGGCAAGGATCATCAGACATGCCATGTATATAACATTATATATATTTCATAAAATTAGCTTTGGAGTTAAGGCCTGTAAACATGTAGAATATCAAGGATTATCAAAAGATACCATTTCTAGAATATTATATAAAATTGCCAAATTTATCTTTGGGATCAAGACCTGTAAACCTGTAGAAGAATATAAATCAGAAAAATCTCATATAAGATTCATGTTGTTAGCTCTGGATTCAAGACCAGTAAACTGTTAGAAGAGCAAGAAATATGAAAGGATACCATGTATAGAATATAATGAAAGATTCATGAAATTAGCTTTTAAATCAAGACATGTGAACAGTCAGAAGTGCAACGGTTATCAAAACATGCAACATACAGAACATTATAAAAGATTCGTGAAATCATTTTTGGAGGGAAGGCCTGTAAATCAGTAGAATAGCAATGATTATCAAAAGACAGCATGCATAAAACATTATGTAAAATTCATGAAATTATATTTGAAGTCTAAGCCTGCACAACTTTTTATGAGCAAGGATCATCACAAGATACATTTAATCATATCACCTCGAGCAAGGCGGTAACGCCACTGATGTGCAGGGGGCTACATAATAGTGAAAAGATTGGAAAAGAGAAAGCCGGAAACCACATCCTAAACAGGGAACAAAGGATGAGCCTCTTAACCTGTTCAATAAACATGGGTGGAGTGTGAACCGGGCGATAGATAGATCTATCCACTCTAATTGAAAAACAAAACAAAAAACAAAGTGAGAAGATTGGAAAAGAGAAAGCCGGAAACAGGAACAAGGGATGAGCCTCTTAACCTGTTCAATAGACATAGGTGGAGTGTGAACCGGGCGATAGATAGATCTATCTACTCCAATTTAAAAAAAATAAAAAAAACAAAGTGAGAAGATTGGAAAAGAGAAAGCCGGAAACCACATCCTAAACAGGGAACAAGGGATGAGCTTCTTAACCTGTTCAGTAGACATGGGTGGAGTGTGAACCGGGCGATTGATGTGTAAAATATTATATAAGATTCCTGAAATTAGCTTTAGAGACAAGGCAAGTAACCTTTCAGAAGAGCTAAGATCATCATGTGCATATTATTGATAAGACATTAAGTCAGTATTGGTGTCATGGTCTGTAAGAACAAGAAATATCCAAAGGTATGATGTATATAATATCATAAAAAACTACAAAAGTTTTTGAAATAAGCTTTAGAGACAAGGCAAGTAACCCTTCAGAAGAGCAAGGTTCATCAAAAATACCATGTATATATTATTGATAAGACATTATGTCAGTTTTGGTGTCATGGTCTGTAAGAATAAAAAATTTCCAAAGGTATGATGTATTATAAAAGTTCATGAAATTAACCTTAGAGAGAAGACAAGTAATTCTTGAAAAGAGCAAGGATCATCAAAAATGCCATGTATATGTTATTACATAAAATTCATGAAGCCAACTTTGAAGTCAAGGCCTGTAAAAACAGCAAACATCAAAAGATATAATGTATATAATATTGTAAATATTTATGAAATTAACTTTAGAGACAAGGTAAGTAACCCTTCAGATGTAGTAAAGGGATTAATTCATCTTTTATTTCTCTAGCTATAGGTTAAATAACAGGACAGATTGGATTCCATAATCTGGATTAGCAACCAGTTTACCGCAGAAAATGGCAACCTACCACGGGAAAATCTTCTGCCTTGTCAGTCATGTATCTAAAGAGACATGATTGCACAAGCGTATATCGTTCGTTAAATAACTCGGAGTAATACATACCCACTTCCGGTTATTAGCAACTTTAGGTAACGCTAAGTATTTTTTTCGAAATTAGATTTAAAGTCTGATTATTGGCAAGTAGTATTTGCTCCAGTTCTCCCACCGAGACGAGGTGCGACAGAAGATTGGGTTTAATGTTGGGTGCCAGAGTGCGTACGCACGGGACACAGCATAAAATGACCAGCCTTCGAAACCGTCGGTTGTACTGACATCGGTATGATTACCGATCCTCTTTCTCTAGTGAAAAGAGGAGGGTACTGCCGCGTGCCTTTCTGTACTTTTTCCAAACCTTGTCTCTGTGCTTAGAGACACAACTTTGTCTCTCTCTACCCGAAAACAAACACGCACTCTACACGGCATGTGTCAGGTAAGTTTATTTATCCTACTCTCCCACTGGAGCGAGATGTGACATAAGGTCGGCTTTTTAATGTGGGGAGCCCGAACGCGTAAGAACGGGTGAAGGAACAAAAATTCTCCAGTCCCCAAAACCGCCGATTGCGCTGGCCCCGGTGACGAGCACCTGGTTCACCCCTCTGGTGTAATGGGGTGGCGTGGCATCGGGACACTGTTCCCCGAGACCAGTCACCTACACAGTATAATTTTTCTCAGATGCAACCCTGTCTTCGGACGGAGCTACAACTGAGCCGCATTCTGTCTTCGAGGATAGAGACGCAACTGAGAGATGATTTTTGGTCCTTAAATGGGCCAGGTGAGTATTATAGATTATTGGCAAGTGGAAAAAAGTTACCTTAGCGGCGCCCATAACTGAAAATGATTCAGGAGAGAGCATGATAGTAGATCTGTCGATTGATATAAGACACGAACATCTAGAGACAGTTGATGCACAATGTACACATTAAAACATGTCTGAAATAAAAAACGACTCCCCTACAAAAAAAAAAAAAATGAGAACAATCTTTTCTCAATTTACTTCCTAAAAAATCTTTATGATATCATTAAATCAACGCATTTACTTTCGCGCAAATACCCTTGGGAAAGGTATTAATCCGTCTCTTCCTTCCAGTTATGGGCTAAATAGCAAGACAGACTGGGTTCTATAGCCTTGGTCGGCAACCAGTCTACCGCAGAAAGCAATGACAACCTACTGCGGGATAACCTTCTGCCCAGTCAGTCATGTCTCTTTCGAGACATGATCGCCCAAGCGTGTATCACGTATGGTACTTAACTAACTGACTGAATATAATAGCTGGAAACATGATTAAGGCTTCTACTGGGCATAAAGTGGGGGATCGGTTTCCTATTGTTTTGAAGTAATAAACTGATCCCCCACTAATTACTACATAATAATATAGTACATCACTTCCCCCATCTAGTTATGAGTCAAATAATAGGACAGATTATGTTCTATAGCCTTAGTCGTCAACCAATCTACCGCAGAAAGCAATGACAACCTACTGCGGGATAACCTTCTGCCCAGTCAGTCATGTCTCTTTCGAGACATGTTCGCCCAAGCATGTATCACGTATGGCACTTAACTGACTGAAATCAACGCAAAGTTATTATTATTTTGCGCAATCTTTTATATCATTTCACCCCAAGCAAGGCGGAACTGTCACTAGTGCGCAAGGAGTTACAGTGAGAGAATAGACTGGACACCGGGGCCATTGAGGAAAGGATAAAAAATGAACAAGATTCAAGAAGATAGAAGATGGTAATTGACGTTGATTTAAACTTTTGAAGATTCTAGCTCTCGGGGAACCAAGTAAACGGAAGGGTGTTCCACAGGCGGGAAGTGCGAGAGAAGAAACTGTTGGAATAGAAGTGACAGTTGCATTTAACTATTTCAGCGGTAAAAGAGTGGAAGCCAGATGCTAATCTAAAAGCACGCTTAAATTCACGTAGACGGGAAACCAATGAAAAAGTTCGTTAGAGCAGTTGGCATGAAAATACGTTTAGAAAAGACAAAGGGAAGCTATGTTACGTTGGTGAGAAATGGACTGAGGTTGAAATGTTAAATCAGGACTGATTAAACTGCAGGATTTTCTTTGGATTTTGTCGAGAACCTCGAGATGAATAGCAGGAACACCCGACCAGATATGGCAACAGTATTTAATTTACGGGCGAATGGCAGATTTATAAATGGACAAAATGGATTATAACGAGGACCTCGAGATGAATAGCAGGAGCAACCGACCAGATATGGCAACAGTTTTCAATGCACAGACGAATAGTAGATTTATAAATGTGCACGATGGATTCTAACGAGAAAAAACTTTTTGGCCCGACACAGAAAGCCAACCTTCCTAGCAGGAGACGCAGCTATATATCCAATGTACCCGTTTCACTTCAGGTCGGTTGAAAAAGTGAACTCTACTTTCACGGCTTCTGTTCTGATAAACTTCGCTCACTGGTGCCTCCTATATACGAATTTACTCGAGCCATAGATCCCTCCTTTTTACTGTGAAACCAATATGATGTAAACACAAATTCTACTACATCAGCTTCTTTTCTCGCACTTCCAACCTGTGGAATTCCCTTTCATTTACTTGCTTCTCCGACAGCTACAATCTCTAAGAATTTTAATGTAAAGTCAATAGTCATCTCCAATCTCACTAACTTGCACCCTCTCTCACATGCTCTCATCTCATTTCTGCAGTATTCCTATCCCTCTCTTACCCGCTTCCTGACACCCTCTTTATTCTGTCACTCCTTTTCATAACTTTCCTCCTATGTAACCCCCTGCACAACGGTGGCAGTATATTGCCTTACTTGGTGCCATATGATTATAAAAAAAATTTCTATACTTTTACATTCCAGAAAATGTAAATAAATCTAAAATACATGCATGTGTAGCTAATAAATATTTCATCGACTGATTGATTCGTTTTCTACAGCTTATGAAAAGACAAGAAATTATTATGTAAATATAAAGTGGGGGATCAATTTTATATTACAATCAATATATAAATTGATCCCTCACTTTATTTCCATAGTCATCCTTCTCTTACCCACTTCCTGACACCCCCTATAATCTGTCACTCTTTCTTATAATTTTCCTCCTATGTAACCCCCTGCTCACCAGTGGCAGCAAAATGCCTTGCTTGGGGCGATATGATTATAAAAACAAAATTTCTATACATTTATATTCCAGAAAAGTAAATAAATCTAAAAGACATGCATGTGTAGCTAATCAATATTTCATCGACTGATTGATTCGTTTTCTACAGCTTATGAAAAGACAAGAAATTATTATGTAAATATAAAGTGGGGGATCAATTTTATATTACAATCAGTATATAAATTGATCCCTCATTTTATTGCCATAGTCATCCTTCTCTTACCCTACAACCTGTCACGCCTTCACATAACTTTCCTCCTATGTAACCCCCTTCACAACATTGTGCAGTATAATGCCTTGCTTGGGGCGATACGATTATAAAAAAAATAAATTGTAAGCACAGTGTGTTTCTTTCAAGGAGACTTGCATCAGCTAACAGGAGAGTTTCCAAAAAACGAACTATTTTCCTTCTTAAGGGACACTCACTGGACTTACATCTCTTTAGTTTATTTCCTCGTATTGTTAAAATGGCTCATTTGGTGTATTTGCTGATTTATTTATTGATTCTTTTGTGTATGTTGCAAGTCCTAAAGTTACTATAACAATTTTTTTCTTTAAAAAATGGGGTGTCAGTGTCATCTAATATCTTGTTAAACAGCTGACTTATCACAAAAATGGATTTGGATATTTATTTTCCCGATAGTTATCAGCTAAGTGAAGCGAACTTCACAAGTCCATGGTAAGCGACTCGAACAAAGGGAGACACTGAATGAAGATAAATAAAATATTTAGTCAAAAATGACATGACAAGAAAAATGTTCTCCATAAGGGAGCAGTCATCATTCGCGAAAAGGAAGAGTGACGAGAAGACTGGAACAAGCATCAGAAAATGAACCTGTAGCAGTGACTTACTTCGGCGATCCCAAAGGGCCAGAGTCTCTGCAAGGGGGTGTGGAGACGGTGAATTGGACGAGCTTCAGACGGATGGTGAATCGGACAGCCCGAAGTGCTGTTAGAGATGTTGGTCTCGTTTGTAGCCATTTTGTTGCCACAATAAAATTTATTTTTTCGGCTATGGTTACACTGCTACCTGATGTCAGTTCTTCAATACGGCTGTGAATGCTGGACAATATCATCGAAAATGAGGACAAAACTGGAAGCGGCCGAAATGTGGTTCTACAGAAGGATGCTACGGATATCGTGGACTGAGCATGCAAGCAACTATGAGGTGTTGGAAAGAATGGACATAAAGTGGGAGTTCAGTTCCATATTACAATCAATATATAAACTGACCCCTCATTTTGTGGTCAGAGCAGTTTCTATACATTCATATTCCTGTGATCCAAAGGCACAAGGATTCATTCCAGGAGCTAAGAAGAGTATTAAGAAACAGGACAATTTCACTAGAAACAAAGAAAAGAGTGATGGACTGCTACGTGATGTCAGTTCTTCAATACGGCTGTGAATGCTGGACAATATAATCGAAAATGAGGACAAAACTGGAAGCGGCCGAAATGTGGTTCTACAGAAGAATGCTACGGATATCGTGGACTGAGCATACAAGCAACGACGAGGTGTTGGAAAGAATGGACATAAAGTGGGGGATCAGTTCCATATTACAATCAATATATAAACCGACCCCTCATTTTGTGGTCAGAGCAGTTTCTATACATTCATATTCCTATTGGTCCAAAGGCACAAGGATTCATTCCAGGAGCTAAGAAGAGTATTAAGAAACAGGACAATTTCACTAGAAACAAAGAAAAGAGTGATGGACTGCTACGTGATGCCAGTTCTTCAATACGGCTGTGAATGCTGGACAATATAATCGAAAATGAGGACAAAACTGGAAGCGGCCGAAATGTGGTTCTACAGAAGAATGCTACGGATATCGTGGACTGAGCATACAAGCAACGACGAGGTGTTAGAAAGAATGGCAACAAAAAGGAAATTTATGCTGAGCATCAGGAAGAGACAACTGAAGTTCCTGGGACATGCAGTGAGGAAGGAGGGCCTGGAGAACCTGATACTGACTAGACAGATAGAAGGAAGGAGAGACAGAGGAAGGCAGCGGATAACATATTTGCAGGGTCTGATCAGGTGGATGACGGAACGGGGGTTGCCAGGAGCAACAGGAGCAAACATACTGAGAGTCACAAGGTATAGGGAGACGTGGAGATCCATGATCGCCTACGTCCTGAAGGGACGGGGCACATAGAAGAAGAAGAAGAAGAATAGCCATCCAACGTTCAATCTAATCTCTTCAAATTGGCGCAGCCTTTCGGCAGTGGTTCTTCTCCATGCCGATGTGAATCCAACCATCTCTGTGGAACTAAGGTCAGGCAGTCTGCGCGGTTGAGACAGGATTTTACCAGGCCAACCAAATTCTCACTTCTCGTCTTTATCTCCGATATGCTGCTGATCGACATGAACGAACGACTCAACTCGGCTACCACTGAGCCAATGAGCGCTCAGAACCAGTCAATAAAAATGGCTACAAGCGACACTAAGACCTCTATTCACCATCCGTGAGCACCTCGAGGTGGTGCAATGGTTAGCAAGCTTGTCTCGCTAGAACTATTGCAATTCAGTAGTGAGTTCGATCCTCACTGGCCGCTCCATACTTTCGGCTTTGTGCCATATCTAAGCTGCGCTTAGTAAATTACTATTCACCATCCGTCCGAAGCTCGTCGATTCGCTGTCTCCACACTCGCTTAGGAAAACCCTTTTGGGTCGGCGTGGTAAGTCACTGCTACAAAACCTAGTGTCTGGTCCGAGTCGACACGCTACAAAGCCTCCTGTTGCTGAGTATTTTCTACGATGGACTTGTGGCACAACAATGTAAGACGATATCCATCTGCACAGCTATTCGAATGTAATATCGCCCAAGGCTTTATTTAAAATGAGAGTCCGACGAGTACATTGACCTGCGTTAAGGTTTCATCTGGGGGGCGTTGCCCTGTCTCGAATGATCAGCATTGACTGACGGAAAAGTTCCGTAGGGGATCAAATACTTCATACGATTAGGATTCTGCTGTATGATACAGGCACAGTACTGTGCAAAAGTATTGGGACAAGAACTATTTTATCTTTTATGAGGCATACTGACAGAAAATGAACAATTTAATTAAAGTAATTTTATTTGATTTACTCAACAAATGCTTTAACAAGAAAAAAATACTTGTTACAAAATAAATTTAATATTTAGTATAATAGCCTTTCGCTTTGAAATAATGAAATAATTGCGACAATTTACCAATCGCACCTAGTATATATATATATATATATATATATATATATATATATATATATATATACTACTGTGTAAAAGTATTAGGACAAGAACTATTTTATCTTTTATGAGGCATATTGACAGAAAATAAACAATTTAGGTAAAGTAATTTTATTTGATTTATTCAACAAATGCTTTAACAAGAAATTTGAAAAATACATCATTTAGATGCAGTTAGGACACATCATCAGTGATGTTACCCTGGTTTATTGACGGTTTCGGTGTCCTAATCTTTATTTACTACGTTATTGGAATGCAAGATGTTTTGGTTGCACAGAAGAAGTGGAAAAATTTCTTGAATAAGGTCGTCCACAAATAAATGAATGTCCAGTGATGATAATATGTACATAATTCCAGTAAATACCCGGAAATATATAAATTAAAATAAATTGATATTCGTGATATTAATGTGAAGATGAATGTTTAAAATAGCTAAATGACTAGATAGTATAAAAACTCATTAAATCTACTAAAATAAATACATAAATTACGATGTAGAAAATACCATTCCATAGGGATGAAGGAATATGCTATTAAAAAAATCGAAAATCGTACCGAATACGGTAGATATGTAAATAACTAAAATTAAAAAAACGAATGATATTAGTGTAATATTTCTGATTAAAAAACTACGGGGATTGTAAAGATAAATGAATAGATAAAAACTGGAGCAAAATACAAAAGTAAAGCGAATGATATTAAATGAAATATTTGGGATTATTAAAAAAAAAATGATTGATATGAATAGATAAATGAATAGATTTAAAAAAAAAATCGTCGCATTTGGTGACATTAATCTAGGTTATTTCATTTCCTCGCCATGGTTTTTGGTCTATCGGACACTACCGTTATTTTGTCCCGTCCAGGTATTATTATCTCGGCATATCCAAATTCACCTGGATGACCCCAGAGTTGTATCTAGGATTTTTTGAGTCATTTTCCTCTTTTTTAACCCTGTAATTCCTATTTTATTGAAGGCCAAATTTAAAGATTTCCCAGCGAAACCCCTCACACCAATTTCGATTGGGTAGCATATTGCTTGCCATCCTCGCCTTCTACACTCATCAACAAGTTCTTGGTATTTGTTCATTTTGTGTTGGTGTGCAACTTCCATGTTTTTGTCCTATGGGACTGTTAGTTCCCACAGAATAATTCTGTTTTGTTAAATTCGAAAACAAGACCATATCTGGTCGTAAGGAAGTACTTAGAATGTGTTCTGGTAACCTCAGTCGGCATCCGAGGTCTACCATGAGTTGCCAAAATGAGGCTGAAGAAAGTACACATCTTGTGGGTCTCTTACATACTGGTCTTTTTTCGCCCGCCCTTACAAATTGAATTTTCTCTTTCTTTGGGTTAAATTTTGAACTCCGGATGGCTGTGTTGAATATTTCGGTTAGTTTCTTTAAAACTTTATCATGGCGCCAGCGATATCTCCCATCACTTAATGCCTTGGGTCAACTACTAAGTATATGTTGGAGTGATGCTCTTCCTGAACATAACTTGCATGAAGGAGTGTCTTTTTTTCCCCAAATATGGAGGTTCACAGGGCTTGGTAGTGTATCATAAACTGCATTGATCTGGAATTTTGTATATGTGAATTCATTCCATAATATCTCAGACCAAGTAATTTTCCGTTTTGTTATGTTCTCCCATCTGGTCCATGCTCCTTGCTGGCTTAATCCCACCATTTTTGTAATTCTATCCTCCTCCACACTAGCTCTTACTTCATTTTGGAGAAAATTTTGGTAATCTTTCTTATTTGTCTTGTCCATACGTTTCCGCTGGATGTAGCCTAGTCCCATTGTCCCTTCTGCAACAGTTCCTATAATTGTTTTCATTTTTAGCCTCTCTTCAGCCAACCGTAATTGTCTTCCTGTATCCCATTTCTTGCCAGTATGTACTAATATCCCGGCGTCGGCAACTTTAGGGTCTTTAGAATTTTGGTACATCAGAACTTCTCTTGTGCGAGAGACCTTAAATTCTTCGACTATCCCACTAATGGGCAGTTGTATTGGGTTTGTTTTCCCGTATAGGGCTGTGCTGCTTAGTGAACGTGGTAGGCCAAGCCATTTCCGAATAGAACTACTAATCTTCCTTTCTAGGGGCTCGACCCCCGATATTGGTACGCTATAAATCGTTAATGGCCATAAAATCCTGGGTAAAATCGCGTGTTGGTATAGCCAAGTTTTAAGTGGGAGCCCAGACTTATCAACTTTTTAAATCCATATTGTTAGGTTGTTGATTGTCTCATTAATGGAGGTCGTATCTTTTAACGTGTGGTGGAATACTTTTCCCAAGCTTTATACTGGTTTCTCTGTCAGAGTGGGAATGTCTTGGTCTGCGATTCGGAAACGGAATTTATTGACCACTTTTCCTTTTTTTATGACGACTGATCTTGATTTTGTCGGTTTTAATTTCATTCTGGCCCATGCAATAAGCTTCTCTAAGCCACGTGCTAACCACCTACATCCAGTGACAGAGGCCGCTGTAAAATACTTGTTACAAAATAAATTTAGTATGTAGTATAATAGCCTTTTGATTTGATCACAGCCTTCATTCTGCCAGGCATTCATATCACAAGCTTCTTCAATGTATCTAATGGCATCTCCTGCCAAGCAGCTTGTATTTGTTCCCAAAGTGTGTCTTGCGAAGTAACATTAGATTTATCAATTTTTATCCAAAATATCCCATAGATGCTCAGTAGTTTCAAAATAGAAAAAACGAAATATAACTTCTTTTTAATACATTTCTTTTACACCTAGTTTTAAATAATCAATATTTATTAGCAATTTACTTGGTTTTCACCCTGTATTTGAATTTCAGTGAGGTTTTTAAGAAAATCACCTCTGTTCTAACACTTTTGCACACTACCGGTAGTGTGCAAAAGTGTTAGGACAGAGGTGATTTTAAACTTTTTTGATGCCTCATAAAAGATAAAATAGGTCTTGTCTTAATATTTTTGCACAAAACTGTAAGTAGGTATTTAATTGTACAAAGATGCCGTAAATATGTCACAATGTCCAAGTGGAATTTATCAACCGTACAGACATTTACAGCACTTCACCTTCTGTAAGTAATGACCCTATAAATGAGCAGTAATGCCCGAGGTGGACGATCATTTGGGGCTCGATCCTACTATTTTTTGAAACCCCAAGACTCGGTTGGGCTAGGTAAGGAAGTATTTATCCGTGTATCCACACGCTCAGAATGTGGAACAAGTTCAAGTATAAAGTGAGTTTTAGCAGCCGGTGCCATTTTGGAAACGAGTCAGGCACCGAGATATCTCCCCAGATCTCTTCAGAAAGAGTGATAATTCCTGGAGTGATGTCCATCCTGAGACTGGAGTTTAATCTTATTGAGAAATATTATGGTTATGCTTGCCCGTGGTAGTACGGAGAAATTCCAGAGAATATAAGAGAAATACGGTTTTCAAGGTAAGTGTTTTTGAATAAATATATTATCAAAAATTTGTTTGGAAAATTGAACATCATTTTTTTTTGCTATTCAGTCAGTTAAGTGCCTTACGTGATACACGCTTGGGCGATCATGTCTCGAAAGAGACATGACTGACTGGGCAGAAGATTGGGTTCTATAGCCTTGGCTGGCAACCAGTCTATCGCAGAAAGTAATGGCAACCTACTGCGGGATAATCTGCTGCCCAGTCAATCAGTCATGTCTCTTTCGAGACATGATCACCCAAAGCGTGTATCACGTATGGAACTTAACTGACTGACTGACTGACTTGGAAAGAGTTCTGACAGAGGATAGTAAGTGCGAAACTGAGATCTGAAAAAGCATTGGCATGGCCACGGACCCATTTCAAAATCTAACCATTGTACTGAGAGACAAAGAAAAGAGTGCTACACTGCTATGTGATATTTGTTCCTCTGTATGGCAGCGACTGTTTGATGATCCCTTCAAGGATGAAGGAGAGGCTCGAGGCAGTAGATGGTGGTTCTACAGAAGGATGTTGAGGATACCATTGACCGAGCACGTGAGCAATGATGAGGTGTTCGAGAAGATATAAACGAGAAGACAACTCATGATTAGCACATCACTCAATAAGTTCCAGGTCTGACGTATATATGACACCAGATGATTTTTATGAAGTACTAACCTTCAAATGGTACGTGAAAAACTTGGACCCAATCGGGTTATTAGTTTACAAATTACTGTTATTTAAGCTACACTACTGTTGCAAATTTTCAAAACAATGGAAAAATCCTAATTTCGGGTGTTGATAAAGCATTGCTTTCTGATGGGAAAATATTGTTCAAGCACATCAATGTGTTGATAAGTGCTCTGTCGGAAACAATGGTTAATATGCTGACTTTAAACGCGGTCGTACAGACTCAAATGATGCTGAAAGGTTCAGGTCGCCCAAAATCGGCAGTTGTTCCGGAAAACACGAAAAAAATCCACAAACTTGTTTTGGCCGATCGTAAATTGAAGTTGCATGAACATTTGTCAGTGAGAAAGCTGTGTTCAAGGTGGCTGTCGTTGTCTGATCACAGTATATCAAAAACAGCAACAATGCATCAGCGATTCAGAGCGTTGTCTGCAACTGTTTCAACGCAACATGGAAGTTTTTGCGTAAACATGTGACAATAGATGAAACATGGATCCACCACAATACTTCGGTGTCTCAAGTTATTCGCAACGATGGCAAAACTACATGAATTGAACTTCGAATTGCTTCCGCTTCTACTCTATTCTCCATATCTAGCCCCCATTTACTGCCTGGCTGTTTGCAGACCTCAAAAGAATGCTAGAAAGAGATTTGGATACGATAAAAAAGTGATATCAGAAACTGAGGCGTATTTTGAAGCCAAAGACAAATCGTTCTACAAAAAAGACATCGAATTTTTAGAGAAGCGTTGATATCAGTGTATCACCCCAGAATGAGACTATGTTGATGAATTAAGTCGAATTTTACCTAAAATTTTTTGTTTTATAAGTTAGGCCCGGGATTAATGTGTTAACGCCAGAAAGAGACAACTGAGGTTCCTGGGACACATAATAAGGAAGGAGGGCCTGGAGAATCTGATACTCACAAGACTGATAGAAGAAAAGAGAAACTGCGAAAAGCAGCACGAGACATACTTGATAGACTTGAGCAAATGGATGGTGAAGCGGTATTTAGGAAAGATACTAAGATGAAAAATAGTAAGCGTGACAAGGGACAGGAGCAAGCGGAATTCCATGAAGACATTGTCGATCATGGCTTTCCACAATTATCTTATTAGGTCAAATAATTTCGGACCATGCACGAATCACCTATTGAAGATATCGTCGTAAAGGGCACTCGCAGAGAAACTGCAGAGTTCAGGGAAACTGTGTTCGATCTGTCTGTAAGATGGTCACAGGACGGACATGAGGGTTGCCGACGATACAAATACGTGTTATGGTAATTCTTAGCACTTTTATCGTGAAAACTGATGGCGTAATACATTTTTGAGTCGGTCGACTAGCAACCAAACACGTGGTTTGAACAGAAATAATCTATAACCTAATTAAATAACCTAATTAATTATAATAAATGATAATATCTATTCTTAAATTTTTCTTTGTATCGTGACACTTCCGGAGGTTGGTGATCATGCCTCTCGAGAATTTTCTGTCCTTTGTAGCTCAGTCATATGTCATTTGATCTTGAAAGAAACATTGCAGTTATTAGTAAAATAAAAAGTTAAAATTAAAGTATGCAATATTTCACAAGTCTAGCATCACTCCTTTATGTCAACCTATAGACTTTTCAACCTACCCACGTCCATTATTTTATTACTTGAACACATTGTAAATGATTTTATTATAAGAATGCATTGTAAATGATTTTATTAAAAAATGCATTGCAAATTGTTTTACTATAAGAATGCATTGTAAATGATTTTATTATAAGAATGCATTGTAAATGATTTTACTATAAGAATGCATTGCAAATGATTTTATTAAAAAATGCATTGCAAATTATTTTACTATAAGAATGCATTGTAAATGATTTTAGTATAAGAATGTATTTTAAATGGTTTTACTATAAGAATGTATTGTAAATGATTTTACTATAAGAATGTATTGTAAATGATTTTACTATAAGAATGTATTGTAAATGATTTTACTATAAAAATACATTGTAAATGATTTTACTATGAAAATGCATTGTAAATGATTTTACTATGAAAATGCATTGTAAATGATTTTACTATGAAAATGCATTGTAAAAGATTTTACTATGAAATTGCGTTGTAAATGATTTTACTAAAAAATGCATTATTAATATACAGTGTATACTGTCAATAATGTTTACTATAAGAATGCATTGTAAATTATTTTACAATAAGAATGCATTGTATATGGTTTTACTATAAAAATATATTGTAAATTATTTTACTATAAAAATGCATTGTAAATGATTTTGCTTTATCAATGCACTGTAAATGATTTTATTATAAAAATACATTGTAAATGATTTTACTATAAAAATGCATTTTTAGTAATTTTACTATGAGAAGGGATTGTAAATGATTTTACCATAAAAATAGATTGTAAATGATTTTACTATAAAAATGCATTGTAAGTAATTTTTCTTTAAGAATGAATTGTAAATGATTTTATTATAAAAATACATTGTAAATGATTTTACTATAATAATGCATTGTAAATAGGTTGACTATAAGAATGTATTGTAAATGATTTTACTATGAGAATGTATTGTTAATGATTTTATTATGGGAAAGCATTTTTAATTATTTATTACTGAAATGCAATAATTTATGGTCGATTTTAAAATCGATTTTTTCCTATAAGTTTTGTCACCTAAAATGTTCTAATATGAATTATGATTTTAATTTTTGTTTATAGCTTAATGATTTTTCACACTCATTTCTTCCAAATAACTTGTGTTCTATACAATTTTAACATAAAATTTTATATCAATTTTCTATTCGGTTTCACTTTACTCATTGCATGAAGATATTAATAATAAAATTTGTAAGATATTTTTGCCTTCCAGCCATGATTTTCTTCATTCTCAGAGTATAATTACTAATAACATATCATTTACATTGTGTAAGGGTTGGATGAAAATTCAGATGCTGACTGAGGTACTCTCATGGTATGTGAATTAATGAGGTTTCTTTTCAACCTAACCCCTTAACCTTTGCAACCCCTTTAACCTTTGGGTACAGAATTTTCTTCCATCCTTGTTGCGGTGCTTGGATCCCATTATTGAAGAAGCTTATGTCATGTCAGTCAAAAAAACATCAGCAGCAGATATGAGATCGTCAGAACTCCGATATCTCAGAGGTAAGTATTTTTTACTAGTAGCATAACCCAGCGTTGCTCGGGTGTAATGAAAGATTTAAAACTAATCCATGGTCCTGGAGGTCAGACTCAGCCTAAAGAATATTTGAAATAATAAAATAGTTGCGACAATTTACCAATCGCACCTAATATATATATATATATATATATATATACACTAGCAGTATAGCCCAGCGTTGTTCGGGTGTAATAAAAGCTTTAAAACTAATCCATGGTCCTGGAGCTCAGACTATTTGGACATTGGCACGAAAGACTAAAAAGCAATAGTTGTTTCCAGTTAAAGAGAAACCGTAGACTGAAAGAAAAATGAATGGATGTAAGTCAAATTTTGATTTCCTGCTATCGATATTAAATAAGTTTTTTTCGTTGTAAACTGAATTTTGAAGGCTAAATAAGTCCTCTGAGTAAATGGTATCATGGCTGATATTAAGAACTACAATTATACCTACTTAGAGCCAAATCCGAAGCAAAAACTAAAATAAAAGGGCTGAAAAAATACAGACATACAGGCAGATAAACAGACACACACAAACATCTTGCCTTTTATAAATATATATTATCGATTTTCTGCACTATTGTAAGAACTGCAACCTTGAAACTTCTGAATATCGTTTCTTATGTTTTTGAATGTATCAAATTTGATTAAAATCGGACCACTCCTTCTATAACCCGATTTTTTCGATTATCGATTTTCAATATTTATCGGGGGTACCTCGACACAAAACCTAGCTAAGAACACTCCCAGACGCTTATAATACAACTGTGTAAATTTTCAAGAATATCGTTTCAGCCGTTTCGGAGTCTATAAGTAACGGACACACACACACACACACACACACACACACACACACACACACACACACACACACACACACATTTATAAATAAGTTTAGATGTTGGAGAGTAGATGATTATCAGATGGGGGATACATCATGAGAATAGAGAGAAGAAAATACTACTCACGCCCTTTGAAAAAATAAAAATAAAGTATTTACAAAATAGTGCAAAACTGCTCGGAAAAATACCTTTCAAAAGATACACCAAGTATCAAGAAACATGAAAATTTATTTAGATTCAAAGAAAAGGGCGCTGAACTGCTACAAAAATGTTACTTTTCAAAGGATAAACCAAGTATCAAGAAATATAAAAATTTATTTAGAAACAAAGAAAAAAGCGCTGGGTTGCTAGGAAAGATACCTTTCAAAAGATAAACCAAGTATCAAGAAACCTTAAAATTTATTTAGAAAGAAAGGAAAGTACGCTGGACTGCTAGGATATATCAATAATCCTATATGACCTTGATTGCTTGACCATTTCTCTTCCGATAGAGAAAAGAGTTAAGGCAAATTCTATAGAAGAATTCTGCTAGTTATTTGGATTTAACATTTGGTTAATGAGGAAATTTTAAAGAAAATGAAAGCACAAAGAACACGAATAAGAAAAATACAGCAGAAATATCTAATATATAAACTGAGGAAAGGGGAGTTAGAGAGTTTGTCACTCACAAGATATAGTGACGGCAAGAGAAAAAAAGAAACAATCGGTCAAGAAAGGGATTATTGGTGTGACGCAGAAAAAGCATCGAGCGCGATTCAAAACGGCTAAGTTTTGATTTTCTTTGAGATCACTAGGAACGCATTTAATGATCATTTTCACCTTGCCAACACTCTACAAATGGCGTGAGGTGTGGCAGTGCTAATACCAAACGTCTGAAATATATTGACATGGTGGCATCACCCATTACAACGTATTGAGCTCTCCCTACAACTACATATACTTCCCCTCACAAGAGGTGGCAAAGAAAGTTAGAGATCCGCAGGAGATCAGCATCAGCAGATCAGCAGAGATGGATAGTCAGAGATAGCCAAGGCTGCTACCGTACGATCATTGCGAGTCCCAGTTATAATATTACTTCCTAACCGTTATCGTTATTTCCTATTTAGTTGTTGTTTGTATTTATTCTTGCTGGACTCTTAACCGAGTCCACCACACTATCTATCTATCTATCTATCTATCTATCTATCTATCTATCTATCTATCTAAAAGCAAAACTATACTATACTATCTATCTATCTATCTATCTATCTATCTATCTATCTATCTATCTATCTATCATGGTGGCATCACTCATTGCAACAGATTGAACCCTTTCCACAACAACATATACTTCCCCTCACAAGAGGAGGGCAGATCAGATCAGATCTCAGAGAGAATGAGAGATCCACAGGAGATCAGCATAAGAAAATCAGCAGAGAGGGATAGGCAGGGATAGCTAAGACGGCTACCGTATGACTATTGCGAGTCACAATTATAGTATTACTTCCTAACCCGTATTTATTCGTTCTACTACCAGAGTTCCACGTATTTGTATTTTGCTGTGTTAATATATATTCGTTATTTCCTATTTTGGTTGTTATTGTATTAATTCTTGCTGGACACTTAACCGGGTACACGACACATATCCTTGACACGTTCATGTGGGTTTTAATCAACAACTGTTTGCAATTGTTCCTTGTGAAGACTGTATGACCGTCATCTTCAAAGCTATCACCAGTACGGAATTTCTGGAACCCCCTTCGTACTGACCGATCAGTTGTGGACCCATCTCTGAAAGCTCTGTTGATACTGGTAGATGTTTGAGAGGCACTCTGCTCAAGGTTGAATTCAAGCAAGAAAAATAAACGAAGATCATGTTTTGTCATGTTCATAATTAAAGTCTTCCATCATTCAAGAACATTTCTGTCTGGTAGTAACTTACAAATTATTAACGAGCACACATTAATTATTGTGTATACCAAAATTCATCAAATATATACCGTGAATACTATGCTAAAATAGCTTTTCAAAATACAACACTTCAAGCGGCCATTATTTTTGTATCAACTTCTCTTTTGCGACAAGAGAGAACAACCGAGAATACACAAGGAGATGGATGGACCGGAAATACTAAAATCCAAAGTGGAAGCTGCAATGGCCAAAATGAACAGAAACAAAGCACCTGGCCCAGACGGCATAGTGATAGAGCTGCTGACAGCCTTAGAAGAATATGGCATAGAAAAGATTACCGACATAATAAACGAAATTTTTAACAGCGGAATAATACCAGACGACCTATGCAAGTCGATATTTATAGCGCTGCCGAAGAAACCTGGTGCAAACGAGTGCGAACTACACAGAACTATCAGCTTAATGAGTCACATTACAAAACTGATTGTTAGAGTCCTGATGAATAGAGCGAGAAGCAGAATCAGGCCAGAGATAGGGCAGGAACAGTGCGGGTTCGTTAAAGACACTGGAACAAGGAACGCCATATTCATGATTAGGATGCTCTCTGAAAGGGCATTACAAATGAAGAAAGACTTGTACCTATGCTTCATTGACTACGCGAAAGCATTCGACAAAATACGACGCAAAGAATTGATGGAGATGCTAGGCAGCCTCGACATTTTCGGGAAAGACATAAGAATAATTAAGAATCTCTACTGGCAGCAAACGGTCTGCATACGGGCAGGTAACGATCTCAGTAGATACACAAAGATAGAAAAAGGCGTAAGACAAGGATGTGTCTTTTCACCGGATTTGTTCAACCTATACAGCGAGAATATTTTGAGGACCCTAGATGACACGCCAGGATTTGTTATTGGAGGCCATAACCTGAACAACATAAGGTATGCGGACGATACAGTGCTGATTGCGGACACGGAAAGGAAACTACAAGACATCATACAGAAAGTAGCAGTGGAGAGTGAAAAGAAGGGACTACAAATAAATTTTAAGAAAACTGAGTGCATGGTCATCAGCAAAAGATACAACCCAAAATGCCAAATACAGGTGGGGGATAACAGAATCAAACAAGTACAAGAATTTAAGTACCTAGGAAGTGTTCTAACAGAAGATGGAAAGTGCGACACGGAGATCCGAAGGCGAATTAGCATGGCAAATGACGCGTTCCAGAAGATGAGCAAAATACTAACACACAGGAAAATCTCAATAGAAACGAAGAAAAGAGTGCTAGACTGCTACGTGATGTCAGTTCTTCAATACGGCAGTGAATGCTGGACAATATCATCGAAAATGACGACAAAACTGGAAGCGGCCGAAATGTGGTTCTACAGAAGGATGTTGCGGATATCGTGGACTGAGCATACAAGCAACGACGAGGTGTTAGAAAGAATGGCAACAAAAAGGAAATTGATGCTGAGCATCAGAAAGAGACAACTGAAGTTCCTGGGACATGCAATGAGGAAGGAGAGCCTGGAGAACCTGATACTGACTGGTCAGATAGAAGGAAGGAGAGACAGAGGAAGGCAGCGGATAACATATTTTCAGGGCCTGATCAGGTGGATGACGGAACGGGGGTTGCCAGGAGCAACAGGAGCAAACATACTAAGAGCCACAAGGGATAGGGAAACGTGGAGATCCATGATCGCCTACCTCCTGAAGGGACAGGGCACATAGAAGAAGAAGAAGAAGAAGTTAAAAATGCATTTACTGATAGAAAACACGACGATCCTAAATCAGCACCAATAGAATGGCGCTACATGATCATAAACAAAGAATTTACCGAATTAAAAAAAATAGCATCATTTGAAGAGTTTCGAAAGCAGCAACAAGCAAAAGGTATATCTCAGATGTAAATAAGAGGAAGGATCATTCCTTAATGCGAAATGTTAACTTTTCATAATCTAGAAACAGGCATTGCAAATGGTTTTATTTTTATTTATAAGGAATTAATTTTAGAAATATTTCCAACTTTTGTGGATTTTAGAAGTTTTAATTCCTGAAAAGAAAATCATCAAAATTTTATAAAATAAATGTCGAATGTTTCACGTGTAGAATCGTCGAATTCTTTCATTAGCATTTTTTTTTCCAAATTATTAAAAATTCCTCTTACTAAACGAGTAGATCAATATGAGCTTACAATAAGGATGTATTTCAAATTGTTTTACTATCAGAATGCAGTGTAGTTTTTTTCATTTGATATTAGTACAAAAGTGGTTTGCTTATCTATACTTTTCTGTTAGTAATAGAGAGTCCGTTCTAGTGAAGGGTAGTTGTATATTGTTGCAAGTTAACGGAATTTGGCCTTGTGGTGGATAGCCCACTATAAGTCATAAAATGATTACAAATCAAGAAAAGCAAATTGAGTTGAAAAATAACATTTTATATATACACGTATCAATTAATGTTTTTACAATTAAAGTAATACATGAAGTATAGGTTTAACGGACGTTAAAATGTTCAAGGCAATAAAATGCTGAAAAAGAAATAATGCTTAGGAATGTGGGAGTGCTGTAAGTAAGGAATGTCTTTGATGTATTCGCTCCTTAGGCCAGTAAGTAGTTTTTGAGGCAGGGAAGAAGGAAAGAGGTAAGGGAGGCGAGCGTCGTAAGCCGCTTGGCTTTGGTCAAGGGAGATGCTAATTACTCACTTCTCCTCGAGTCGGTCTGCCCGGCGATGCTTTCTGTATCCGCTTTTTGTATCTTCTTTTAGGATCACAGCAGCTTATTTGGGATTTCACACTTGTATTTGGTTCCGGGCTTCCCATTGGCTGATAAATAAAATTCGCCTCGGCTCGCGAACTGAAAATTTAATATTTAATTAATTTTTAGTTTTCAACCGAAACATCTGCACGGAGACGGCGGCGCAAAGACGACTTTTAGTCATTTGCTTTTTGGTCGTGGAAGCGCAAACATCCGGTCCATCGCTTTTGCTCGGTATCACTACAGTAAAAACTGTTCCGTCAATGAATTCAATTTATGTTTTCTGTATAGAGACGGCTAGATTTCATCATTAATATATAAATTCTGGCAGTAGGTAAAAAAAAAATACGGAACTTTAACAAATGATAAAAAACGGCAAAAGTTAAATAATTAAAACAGAAAAAAGCAAACATGCGTAGTCCACGTAAGGTGAGGAGAAAATGATTTAATCACGTTGTTAAATTTCCATATTACCAAAAAAAAAACAAAGGGTTGAAAGCAAGCACCCATCAGTTTAAAAAAAGGGGTAATAGTAAATTTAAGCAGTTTAATTTCCCGAAAAAACTGTTACATCGAAAAGATTATATCAAACTTAAGTAACGTTAACTAATTTTGCAAAGTGCATTGCATAGAGTTTATCACCAGAATTCATTGCAAATGATTTTACTATAAGAATGCATTGTAAATGATTTTACTATAAGAATGCATTGTAAATGATTTTACTATAAGAATGCATTGTAAATGATTTTACTATAAGAATGCATTGTAAATGATTTTAATATAAGAATGCATTGTAAATGATTTTACTATAAGAATGCATTGTAAATGATTTTACTATAAGAATGCAATGTAAATGATTTTACTATAAGAATGCATTGTAAATGATTTTACTATAAGAATGCATTGTAAATGATTTTAATATAAGAATGCATTGTAAATGATTTTACTATAAGAATGCATTGTAAATGATTTTACTATAAGAATGCATTGTAAATGATTTTAGTATAAGAATGCATTGTAAATGATTTTACTATAGGAATGCAATGTAAATGATTTTACTATAAGAATGCATTGTAAATAACTTTGCCATAAGAATGCATTTTAAATAAATTTACTATAAGAATGTAAATATTTTAATAAAAAAATTTAAAAACTTTTCCGGAATTTTTTCTGAGGGTCTTGGTCGGTGTAACAAGATGACGGCAAAATTTGAGTTAAAAGGGGACATCTATTCAATGTTTTTGAAAAATCGTGACACACCTTTTGCCTCTTTACCAAAATAATTGAAGAACTCAACATACAAAAAAGGACCGGTGTTTTATCGAAAGTTGTGTGAAATTCACCGACCGTGTATGTGAAGAAGTTAAAAGAGACCCAGGTCTGCGCCCTTTTCTCGACGGGGCATGATGCGGCATTCAAAGAATATCAGCGTTTAAGGTAAATTAAGGGAGATTGTATCTTTCAGGGAAACAAGCATACGCGAGAGCATTTCACACGCGGGAAGTGCGAGCAAAAAAGCTGATGGAGTAGAAGTAACGGTTACATTTAACTGGTTTCACTGTAAAAGTGGGGAGCAAACCGCTTGTCTAGTAGCTCAAGTAAATTCATGCAGAGAGAGCACCAAGGAGCTAAGCTCATCAGAGCAGAGGCCGTGAAAGCATTTGTAGAAGAGACAGAGGGAAGACACATTATGTGACTACTTTAAAGAAAATAATTTAATAAATTTTAACCGATATTAACCCTAGCCATTCTGATAATTAATGTCGGTATTTCCTTTATGAATTATTTTCCAATACCAATTAGTGTAAAAAAAACGTTTGTCGTTTAACAAGATAATATATTATAAAATAACTATTGTAGGGATTTTCATTTTTAATAGCTAGCCGTAAATTATATAAATAATTTAAATATATTATGTTATCCTCAGGCGATATCGGTCGGATATTTTTGTGAAATTAGCTCAGATCTTTAGAAGGTTAAAATGTTTATTAGACAGTAGGATTTAGTTTTCAGAAACGACAATGAATATAGAAGTGAAGAAAGTCCATATTTTTATTAGATGACAAGAGACGTTCGTTTTTTGTCGTTGTTTCTTAATATTATCCTAAGAAAGGCCACGAGTTAAGTCCCACTTTAAGTGTCGTATCGTTCGTTGCACTTTTATAATTAGTCAGAGATCTCAAAAGGCCTCGTTAGTTTGACGGAAATAAATTCTACAAAAAGAGGAAGTCGACTATATTTATATATACGTTCTCGCACACACACCATATATATATATATATATATATATATATATATATATATATATATACGTTCTCACACGCATATCATATATATGTGCGTGTGTGTGTGTAAAATAAACTCTAGAAACAAACGAAGTCGACTCGTATATATATATATATATATATATATACATTCTCACATGCACACCATATATATATATATATATATATATATACGTTTTCACACGCACACCATATATATACGTTCTCACATGCACACCATATATATATGTATATATATATATATACGTTTTCACACGCACACCATATATATACGTTCTCACATGCACACCATATATATAATGTATATATATATATACGTTTTCACACGCACACCATATATATACGTTCTCACATGCACACCATATATATATATATATATATATATATATATATATATATAACATACGTTTTCACACGCATATCATATATATATGCCTGTGTGTGTGTGTAAAATAAACTCTAGAAACAGACGAAGTCGACTCGTATATATATATATATATATTTATCCGTTTTCACACGCACACCATATGTATACGTTCTCACACGCACACCATATATATATATGTGTGTGTCTCTGTGTGTGTGTGTGTGTGTGTGTGTGTGAGAACGAGGCTATCAAGGCAAGCTTATTAAATTTGAATGACTAAAATGGGGTAGGTCATTTCTTTAGCTGATACTGGAAGCAATGCGTTATATAGACTTTTTAAGTACCTGCTTGACTGTTTGACAACAAAAAGTGAAAAAATTGCTGGTTGCCATAGATTTATTTAAATGACCTTGGATGTATAAGTGAGTTAAGTGCCATACGTGAAACACGCTTGGGCGATCATGTCTCGAAAAAGACATGACTGACTGGGTAGAAGATTATCCCGCAGTAAATTGCAATTGCTTTCCGCGGTAGACTGGTTGCCAGCCAAGGCTATAAAATCCCATCTGTCCTGCTATTTAACCCATAACTGGAGAGAAGAGACGGATTAATACCTATTCCATGGGTATTTGTGCTTAAGTAAATGCAATGAATTTAATTGGAATCCAAACTCCCAGATTGTTTGTTCCGAGTCGATATCCACTGCACCACATGCTTTACTAAAAAAACTGTTCTAAAATTGAATAAACGCTAATCTTAAAAACAAATTCTTGGACAATGGGGTCCTTATCATTCTACTATGTGCCGTATTCTTTCAGGAAGTTAGCGATCATGGCTCTTCCTAATTTCTTTTCCTTGAAGCAAAAGTAATGTGGTTTTATATTGAGAATATTAAGACTATAACGGAATGAACATGTGATCAGCGACGGAGTTTTAGAGAAAATTGAAAAAGAACGGACACGTATTAGAAAAAGAGAATTGAGATTACTAGGGCACATAAGAGTAAAAACTAGTGAAGAATAGAATTTGTGGAGGGCCATGAGCACGAACGTCCTGAAGGGACACGGCACAAAGAACATGAATGATCTTTCGTAAATTGAAGGATAGATAGCAAAAATACTAAATTTACTAAGAGCTACAAAAGATTGGGAAATCATGGAGAGCCATTATCGACAACGCACTGAAAGGGCACAGCACACAGAACATGAACGACCTTTCGTAAATTGTAGATAAGATAGCAAAAAGACTAAATTTACTAAGAGCTAAAAAAGATTGAGAAATTATGAACAGCTATTATTGAC
This sequence comes from Ascarosepion bandense, assembly GCA_037127315.1. Classification (NCBI taxonomy): domain Eukaryota; kingdom Metazoa; phylum Mollusca; class Cephalopoda; order Sepiida; family Sepiidae; genus Ascarosepion; species Ascarosepion bandense. The sequence goes on along the minus strand of JBBBDQ010000532.1, from coordinate 3,750,683 downwards.
AACGGCCTAAAGGGACACGGCACACAGAATATGATGATGATGATGAAGAAGAAGAAGAAGAAGAAGAAGAAGAAAAATAATAAGAAGAAGCAATAAACATTGTTTGCATGTTTTGAACACTTTCTAATTTTTCATAAGTTTTTGAATAAAATATTTCTTTTTACATTTATTTTTTTATGTGTTGTTAAATAATAAATCTTTCTAAAATGGAAAATATTAAACATCACATTCTACATGGTTCACGTATTTTTATAATGATTTAAATATCTTTTCAAATTTATTTCTTTATAAAATAGCAAATAATAAATATAACATTATACTTGGTTCAGATATTTTTATAATCTTGTAAATTCCTTTTCAAATTTATTTCTTGATAAAATGGTAAATCATAAATCTTTATAAAAGGTAAATAATAAATATCACATTTTACTTGGTTCAGATATTTTTATAATCTTGTAAATTCCTTTTCAAATTTATTTCTTGATAAAATGGTAAATCATAAATCTTTATAAAAGGTAAATAATAAATATCACATTTTACTTGGTTCAGATATTTTTATAATCTTGTAAATTCCTTTTCAAATTTATTTCTTGATAAAATGGTAAATCATAAATCTTTATAAAAGGTAAATAATAAATATCACATTGTACTTGGTTCAGATATTTTTATAATCTTGTAAATTCCTTTTCAAATTTATTTCTTGATAAAATGGTAAATAATAAATCTTTATAAAAGGTAAATAATAAATATCACATTGTACTTGGTTCAGATATTTTTATAATCTTGTAAATTCCTTTTCAAATTTATTTCTTGATAAAATGGTAAATCATAAATCTTTATAAAAGGTAAATAATAAATATCACATTTTACTTGGTTCAGATATTTTATAATCTTGTAAATTCCTTTTCAAATTTATTTCTTGATAAAATGGTAAATCATAAATCTTTATAAAAGGTAAATAATAAATATCACATTTTACTTGGTTCAGATATTTTTATAATCTTGTAAATTCCTTTTCAAATTTATTTCTTGATAAAATGGTAAATCATAAATCTTTATAAAAGGTAAATAATAAATATCACATTTTACTTGGTTCAGATATTTTTATAATCTTGTAAATTCCTTTTCAAATTTATTTCTTGATAAAATGGTAAATAATAAATCGTTATAAAAGCTAAATAACAAATATCTCATTGTACATGGTTAAAATATTTTATAATTTTGTATAAAAGTTGCCGAGAGAGTCAAAATGTATTCACTAATAGCGAAATAACTGTCCTTTTGATACGCCATTTTTTTTTGCAGGCATGAAGTATAAACATGGCCTATACTAACCCCCAGGAAAGTGACTCGTTGCTCCTTCTCGGGCAAACATTCAGCTGACATGAAATGGAAAGACTATATTGAATCCATTGCTAGGTCAGCTGCTAAGAAGGTCGGTTCCCTGTCTCGTACGAGACAATTTTTCTCTCCGGAATGTTTCTTACATATCTATCAGCCTAACATTTATCCATGCTTTAAATATTACTGCCTTATATTCTACTTGAAATTTACAGATCAGAATATTCGTCTCTTCTTTGTTGCTTTATTTTAGTCTGCTCGACTTACTTGTGTATTGATTGGTTGTTTACCATTTGAAATTGGAACTGATCCAAAATAACTGAACCTGAAATGAAACAGCATCAAAAGAATGTCAGTGACATATCTATCAGCTTTGTTTATATCGCACTAGCAGTATAGCCCAGCCTTCCTCGGGTGTAAGGAAAGATTTAAAACTAATCCATGGTCCTGGAGCTCAAACTCTTTGGACGTTGGCACGAAGACAAAAAAGCAATAGTTGTTTCCAGTTAAAGTGGAACCGTAGACTGAAAGAAAAATGAATGGATGTAAATCAAATTTTGATTTCCTGGTATCGATATCAAATAAGTTTTTTTTGTCGTAAACTGAATTTTGAAGGCTAAATAAGTCCTCTGAGTAAATGGTATCATGCCTTAGACTAAGAACTACAATTATACCTACTTAGAGCCAAACCCAAAGCAAAAACTAAAATAAAAGGGTTGAAAAAAAAATACAAACATACAGGCAGATAAACAGACACACACACAAACATCTTGCCTTATATATATATATATATATATATATATATATATTATCGATTTTCTGCACTATTGTAAGAACTGCAGCCTTGAAACTTCTGAAAATCGTTTCTTATGTCTTTGTCTATGAGTGTATCAAATTTGATTAAAATTGGACCACTCCTTCTATAACCCGATTTTTTCGATTATCGATTATCGATATTTATCGGTGGTACCTCGACACAAAACCTAGCTAAGAACACTCGCAGACGCTTATAGTACAACGATGTAAATTTTCAAGAAAATCGGTTCAACCGTTTTGGAGTCTATAGGTAACGGACACAGACACACACAGACACGCACACAACAAAGTTCCATTTATAAATAAGTTTAGATAGATATTTTTTGTTTTTAAAAAGCATAACTAAACCGAGGACTTTTTAATACCCCCTCCTATATATTGATAGGATGTGCGTTGGGGTGCAGTGGATATAAGCTCGGAACGAGAAATCGGGGAGCTGAGTTCGAATTCCAGTTCAATTTTCTGCATTCACTTATGCACAAATACCTTTGGGAAAAGTATTAATTCGTCTTTTTCACCCCGTTATGGGTTAAATAACAGGACAGACTGGGTTCTATAGTCGTGGTTGGCAACCAGTCTCTTTCGAGATATGATCGCTCAAAGTACTTAATTGAACATAATAGTTGGAAACATAATTAAAGCTTCTACTAGGCATAAAGTGGGGGATCTGTTTTCTATTGTTATGAAGTAATAAACTGATCCCCCGCTAATTACTACTTAATAATATAATACATCACTTCCCCCTTTAGCTATGAGTCAAATAACAGGGCAGATTGGGCTCTACAGCTTTGGCTGGCGACCAATTTACCACAGAAAGTAATGGCAACCTACTGCGGGATAATCTTCTACCCAGCCAGTCATGTCTCTTTCGAGTCATGATCGCCCTAGCGTGCATCACGTATGGCACTTAATTGACTGAATGAATATAATAGTTGGAAACATAACTAAAACCTACTGGGCATAAAGTGGGGGATCGGTTTTCTATTGTTATGAAGTAAGAAACTGATAGCTCACTAAATACTACTTAATAATATAATATATCTCTTCCCCCTCTGGCTATGAGTCAAATAACATGACAGATTGTGTTCTATAGCCTTGGCTGGCAACCAGTCTACCGCAGAAAGTAATGACAATCTACTGCAGCATAATCTTCTGCCCAGCCAATCATGTCTCTTTCGAGACATGATCGCCCGAGCGTGCATCACGTATGGTTCTTAACTGATATATTGATAAAATAAAAAAAAATATACAAATAAATTCATAAAAGACAACGAACAAATTTCAATGATATTGGTCCTGGTATGAAAATATTGAAAGCATATATACAAAATGAAAATAATTTTTCCTTATAATCAAATCATTTATTAAGCCTCGCGCGCGCGCGAACACACACACACACACACACACATACACACACACACACAAGGTCCGAGAGGTTAATTGTTGCTATTTTATATTTGTATTTTCGCCCAAAGTAGGGTCACTTGGCCACTGTCTGTAAGACTATGACCACTATGGAGCAATTCTTCTTCTTCTTCTATGTGCTCTGTCCCTTCAGGACGTAGGCGATCATGGCTTTCCACATCTCCCTATCCCTGGTTGCACGCCTTCTCCTGTTACTCCATGCAACCCTCGTTCCATCATCCACCTGATTAGGTCCTTCAAATATGTTATCCACTACTTTCTTCTCTCTTTTTCCCTCTCTCTGCCCTGTTAGTATCAGGTTCTCCAAGCTCTTCTTCCTCATTGCATGTCCCAGGAACTTCAGCTGTCTCTTCCTGATGTTCAGTATTAATTTCCTTTTTGTTTCCATCATTTCTAAGACCTCATCATTGCTCACGTGCTCGATCCATGATATTCGCAGCATCCTTCTGTAGAACCACATTTCAGTTGCTTCAAGTTTTTCCTTCATATTTGATGATATTGTCCGGCATTCACTGCCATATTGAAGAACTGACAACACATTGCAATCCAGTACTCGCTTCTTTGTTTCTAGCGAAATTGTCCTGTTTCTTAATACTCTTCTCAGCTCCTGGAATGCATCCTTGTGCTTTTGGATCTCAAGAATATAAATGTATAGAAACTGCTGTGACCACAAATTGAGGGGTCAGTTTATATATTAATTATAATATGGAGCTGATCGCCCACTTTATATCCAGCATCCTTCTGTAAAACCATATTTCCGTTGCTTCAATTTTTTTTCTCATCTTCGATAATATTGTCCAGCATTCACTGCCATATTGAAGAACTGACATCACGTAGCAATCCAGTACTCTCTTCTTTGTTTCTAGCGAAATTGTCCTGTTTCTTAATACTTTACTCAATATATAGTTATGAATTAATTGTACATTGCGACACGGAAATTTCTATGTTTCGAGATAGATTCTCTTCCTCAGGCAATGTTTGATATTGGTTGTGCAGATGATTTACATTTAAATAACAAAAATTTTTGGTTTGCTGTGTATATATGTGGGACGATATAAAATTTACATGTGTGTTTCTTCTGACTATTAAACATCGCCTGACGATGAGTATCTATGTCGAAACATGAAAATTTCCGTGTCGCAATGTACAATTAATTCATAACAATAAAATTATACACTAACTCATATACATATTCATCCGCATACAGATCTGTTTCGCTGTATCACAGCTCATCAGTACGGTTAGACATCCAATTGCTTTTTACCCAGAATTGAAACCCGACTGAATTGGCGTCAATCGGCGATTCTACCTCTGAGCTATGTGCGCTCGGTAGAAGGAGGCAGACTTTTTAGCGTATCATATATCATACGCCAGTAGCCAGTGTGCTCTAATTCATTACTGAAAGAGCGATGCGTAGATGCTAGAGTAGCTACTGTTTTTTTCAAAGTCTACCATTCTTCCAGAGTGCTCAATCAGGGTGTGAGAGCGTAAATAGTCATCCGCAGACAGATCTGTTTCGCTGTATCACAGCTCATCAGTATGGTTAAACAGCCAATTGCTTTTTACCCTGGATTAAAACCCGACCGAATTGGCGTCAGTCGGCAGACTTTTTAGCGTGTATATTATCATTATACACGCCCAATAGCTGAGAGTGTTCTAATTCATTGCTGAATGTACGATGCGTACATGCCAGAGTAGCTACTGTTTTTCAAAGTCTACCATTCTTCCAGAGTGCTCAGTCAGGGTGTGAGAGTGTAAATATAGTCATCCGCAGACAGATCTGTTTCGCTGTATCACAGCTCATCAGTACGGTTAGACATCCGATTGCTTTTAACCCAGAATTGAAACTCGACCGAATTGGCGTCAGTCGGCGATGTGTGTGTGTGTGTGTGTGTGTGTGTGTGTGTGTGTGTGTGTGTGTGTGTGTGTGCGTATTCTATCAAATTTATTATTATAGACGAAGAAGTGAACCTCAATGCGAAAAACGCAACTTAGGCATATAAAATAATAAAAATATTGTTATGCCTCTACATACGTGTTTATGACTATACGTGGTACGAAGGACCATAAATAATTTCATTACACACACACACACATGCACACGTGTGTGTGTGTGTTTGTGTGTGTGTGTGTGTGTGTGTTCCGTTAAGCGAGGTATAATAATGAGTACAAAAGCACTCTGAAGGGTTTTCGAAATCTGCACTCCAAACTCTGACCCGCTGTTAAGTGCCCCGCCCCCTTGATTGTACTTTGAATGCGGCCCCAGTTGATATATCGGCACAGACATGCTAACAGCTGAAAGGATGGAGACTGTAGCCTCAGAGGACTCAAACCCGTTTACGGTCTCTGTTTGTTCGCACAGATGTGAGTGGATTAGGGAAATTGAAATCGGGTTCTTCGAGCAGCTATCGTGAGAACGCGACGCTCGGAATAGAAGCAGAACTATAAGGAATAGGCATGTAAAAGGGTAAGGTTACTTAATTCTGATAAGCCCGATGCGGTTGGAAAATAGTACTGTCTTCTGTCTGTCTGTCAGTTTATCTTCCTTTATTTCTGGATGGCAAGGTTCCAAGATTATATTCTTACATTTCACACAGAGTTAAATGTTTGAGTCAGTTCACAGATGACGTCAAGTAACGGTTGATTGAGATGCCATCTTATTCGAAAGTTGGAAAACTGCAACAAAAATTAAACACATAGCTTTCGATTTCAGTTAAATTAAAATAAGTTACTTAATACACCATCATCAGGTGACTGATGACTGCCTGATGATGGTGTATTAAACACCGAAACATAATAGCTTTTGAGTTGCAATACTCAAATAATTAAAATAATAACTATATATCTATGCTCCATTTCTATATTGAGCACTTTTTCAAAAGTAAATATCAAACTGTAGAACTTATATCCACTAGTTTATACCAATTATATATATATATATATATATATATATATATATATAGCCTTAAAGATTTGGAAAAGAAATCAGTCGACCGGAAAATTTACTCACCCAAAAATCATTTTATTCGACATACTCCATTTTCTTAATAGTCGCCTTACGTAAACATAGCGTGAATCACTGACGGAAAACAAAGAATGAAATTTTAATTAAAATTTTGAACGCGTTAGAAAGGATTTACATTTTTTTAAATAATGACAAATTTGATATTTCCTCTTTTAATGATAAAACTTTGTTTTTGTTAAGTTTGAGCCCTTTTAACATCATGATATGCTGTTTTTTTTTTTACAATTGAGTGAAGGTACCTAAATTCGTAGTTTTTTCTTCTGTTTGACTATAACCTCCTTCTCATAGATGATAAAAATAACAAATCTGATTTTCTCAACGATTTTCTATTAAAAAAATGACTTACTTGTAAAATTTGTTTTTTGGTATGTGGTTAAAAGAAGTATGCGTATTTTTTTCTTTCTTTCAAATGTTCATTTTTTATTTTCGTAGAAATATAAACATTGAATCAAGGATAATATTTTTCCTAAATGATTTTCTAAAAATCTGTGAGCGTCTTTAATCTGGGCGACAGATACATTTAAGATCCACTCTGGAAGCGTTAATTACACGAATGTTTACACTGACCGGGAAGATAAAAGCGAGACCAAAGAGTTCAATAATATCATTGTAGGTCATTCTAAATAACTTGTGAATCTTCAATGGCATAATTTTGGGTTGTAAACGGAATCAGATTTCCTTTTTATAATTTTTGAAGAGACACGTTTCATTGCGAAATTTTTAATCGACCGCGGACGAGTAAAGCAATAAACTTTAATCGCCGAATTAAGTTTTTAATCGACAAAGTCGATTGGGCGAGTAACCTTAAAAGCTATATATATATATATATATATATATATATATATATATATATTCAAGAATATTTTATAAAATTATATAGATATACTATATCTATATAGTTTTAAAGCAATTTCTTCTGATCCTCTAATTATCTTCCTGATGTTAACCCATTATTGCTTGTTATTGCCCAGAATTGCCTCGGCAACGAGGCTTGCTTGCAGATCGTGTGATCAGTCGTGAGCAAGCACTCTCGTTCACATCTCATATTGACAGAAAATAAACAATTTAATTAAAGTAATTGTATTTGATTTACTAAACAAATGCTTTAATAAGAAAAAATACCTGTTACAAAATAAATTTAATTTTTAGTATAATATCCTTTTGCATTGATCACAGCCTTCATTCTGTCAGGCATTGGTATTACAAGCTTCTTCAATGTATCTAATGGTATCTCCTGCCAAGCAGCTTGTATTTGTTCCCAAAGTGTGTCTTGCGAAGTAACATTAGATTTATTAATTCGAGAAGGGGAAATAAGAAAAATATCAGTCATATCCAAGGATAATAGAATAATGAGTAGTTTCAAAATAACTTGTTAAATAGAAAATAGGAAAAATTAAATATAACCACTTTTTAATACATTCCTTTTACACCTAATTTTAAATAATCAATATTTATTAGCAATTTACTTAGCTTTTCACTCTGTATTTGAATTTCAGTGAGGTTTTTAGGAAAATCACTCCTGTCCTAATAATTTTGCACACTACCGGTAGTGTGCAAAAGTGCTAGGACAGGGGTGATTTCAATCTTTATTTTGATGCCTCATAAAAGATAAAATAGTTCTTGTCCTAATACTTTTACACTATATATATATATATATATATATATATATATATATATATATATTATAAATTATGTTTTAGAACATGTACATAATTTCTTCTATATATGTCCTCTTCTCTACAATCAGATGGCTGTTTCAGTGTTTGGACCCAAACACTTCATCGGGAGAAGTAAGACATCAATGAATTAAACGATAGCCAACCAAATGACCACTCAACACGCAGCCCTCTTAGAAATGCTAACCAAAAGATATACCCGACCGATAAAACGTACATTCCAACAGATAATATCATTAATCAACAATTTCACACTTACACACCAGGTTCTTCAAAAGTCTAACGGTCAAAACGAGAGATACATTCACTTAATTACCAATAACCCCAACCAACCCCCACAACAACAACGAACCAAATATAAACAGAGAATGATTCCCAACTCTTTCTTCTCCCGATGAAGTGTTTGAGTCCAAACACTGAAACAGCCATATGATTGTAGAGAAGAGGACATATATAGAAGAAATTATGTACATGTTTAAAACATAATTTACAATAAATATTCATAGCTCTATACATCATATATCGAGCACTGTTTTAAATTAATGCTTTGGACGGAAAAAAAAATTCTTTTTTCTCTTCTCATTCTATACTCACTCGGATATATATATATATATATATATATATATATATATATGTGTGTGTGTGTACGCATCGCTCATTCAGTAAAAATGAATTTGATCACTCTAGCTATTGGGCGCGTAATATGATATGCGCTAAAAAGACTGCCTTCTTCCACCGAACGCCCTGTAGAGTCGCCGACTGACGCGAAATCGGTCGGTTTTCGAGCCTGGGTTGTGTAGCAATCGGAGTCTACCGTACTGATGAGCTGTGATACAGCGAAACAGATCTCTCTGCGAATGACAATAATATATATATATATATATATATTATCAAATTCCTAGTATTTTTAGCATGATTGTAGGGTTAGATCTTTAATGTGTTTACAGTTTATTTTTGTGTATGATATAATTATTCTGAAATAGTATATTTAGTCTTAATTTTGAATATAGGAATTTGATTCTTTTTCGAGTTTGGGAGCCATTTTTTTTCGTTTAATTTTGATTTTTCCAGTTCGGAATATTTTTGTATTTAAGTAAGGTTTTTACGGGTAGATTTCTAATCTAATTCGGAATATTAAACTTTGCGGTAGAATTTAGTAATTTGATCCATTTAAGTGTTGAGTATTTTGTATTTAGGCGAAGTTATTTATAAAAAATCTAAAATTGTATTTTTTAGAAGGTAAATGTAAATTTGTATTTTATCAGTTTTTTGTAATTTATCTAAATTTGTATATTTAATCTTAATTTTGAATTTCGGGGATCGATTTTTTTCTTTAATGTTTAATTTTTCATAGATTATAGTTTAGGAGCCTGTTTATTTCATTTAATTTTACATTTAATTTATTTAGATATTTTTGTGGGTATTAGACCTTACTTTAATGATTTATTTGATCGACTTTTCTATAGCATTTTTAATCTTTTATATCTTGTATATCTAATCAAATTCCTAGTATTTCCTATCATGATTGTAGGGTTAGATCCCTAATGTGCTTACAGTTTACTGTGGTTTCGTGCCTCTGGTTTAAAAGCTTTTTACTATTTATATATTTAAGGATCTTTATTTTTTTTGAAGGCAAAGAAAACATGGTTTCTTTATAGATTTTGCTGTTCTTGCTTGTTTGAGGATTTTCCATTTAACCTTAGGCGTTTTATTTTCGTCTTTTAATTTCCAAAGGTATTTGGAGAGAGACGCCATGTTTTGTTTTTCTTCGTTATTGAAGGATGAGAGGTGATTGTAAAAGCGCTTTTCAAATACGTTCATGGTATTCCTAATATATATTTTTTCATCTTTAGGATTTTCTATGGATGAAATCGAACACATATATATCAGAGATTTCGTCAGACATTTATTGGTCATGGGGCATTGGTTGGGGTTTCTACAGTTACAGAGGTTGTCATCATGGGACGGACTTGTATTAGTGTTGGAGTTATTTTTGCTGTGTAGTTTTAATATTTTGGTGTTATGCATTTTGATTATTTTTTCTAGATTATTGGAAAGCTATAACTTAATTTTATGGTATTTTTATTGAAGATTTTGCTCAGAGGGTTATTTTTAGGGAAGTGCTTCTCTATTAGTTTAAGAAATTTATGCTCCAGCTTGAAGTTAACTGATTGATTGAAGGGAGGGTTATTCCATATTATTTTCCTGTTTCTATTTTTGCTTTTTTAACTTTTGAATTTTTCCACAAAGCTGATTTTTGATGATTTATACCCGCTTTCATTAAGGATTCTATTATAAATTACCTTGTGCTCATCAAATATCTCTTTACTGGATGAGTGTGTGTTAATGCGATGTTCTACCGATGATGGGATGTGCTTAATAATGGATGGTGGGTGGTTAGAGTTGGGGTTTATATATATTGGGTTAGCGTTGTTTTTCATGTAAGGTTTGAAAGTGTTCGATACTAGGTCTAATGTTATGTTTAGGAATTCTACTTGCTTGATATTGTGGTTAATCACTACGTTAAAGCCAAAGGATTTAAAGACTCCATGGATTAATTTTCTAGTTTTATCAACCTTACCTCCAGTAGATTTATCAATTATCATTAGTCCGTCGTCCCTATATAGTCCTATATTGTCCGCTTCGATTTCCTTATGTGCAGTTAAGTTGTACAGTAAGAATAATCCAACCAGATCCGAAGCCTCTGCAGAATCCAGGGCACCCATAGATAAATAAAAATTCTCCTTTGAGTTCTTAGTCCACTGTTCGTTGTCGTGAATTATCACTGATTTCCTGCAATTCAGGATAATTTTGACTTCATCCTCTGTGATGTCTGAGTAGAATTCTGCGAACTCCAGGGCGAGGCTGAATAGGTTCTCCGAAATCAATGAGTAGAAATCCACAATGTCAAATTGTAAAAAAGGTGGCATTATTTTTTCCACCAATTTTTTCAAACTACCCGATCACGTCCATCTTACCTTTCCATTGCGTTATTGGACGGTGAGAAAAATTCTTTCTTCGTTCTGTACTCACTTGGATATATATATATATATATATATATATATATATATATATCCAAGTGAGTACAGAACGAAGAGGTGGAGAATCTACAACTTCCTATATTTTTTACTTTTTAGTAACTTTTGTTTTTTTGTCATCCAGATTACGTTACATCATCCATTCACAAAAGCTGGTCAGGATGGTGATCTGCTACCTCTCCATATTTCTTTTGATCTCGGGATGCATTTTGAGTGTCAAATTATCCAAGCCCTCGTTCTTCGCTGTGTCCAAAAAATGTCAGCTATCTCTATCTGATTCTGAGAGGACCTGTTTTTTTCCATTTTTCCTAAGACTAATCCTGTTCCGTTGCCTCTATTCTTTTCTTCATCTTTTTTTACAGTATGTTTTACTCTGTAAAAGGCCCGGATGCACTCGAGGTTACGTTAAGGGGTAGTTTATATCGATAGGAAGGGAAGATAACGGTTGGCTCTAGACTTGAACAGGTCAAAATTGTAGTGATCAGGGAAACATCATATGTGGTACCTGTTCCATAGGGCAGAAGTTTTTTTTTTATCGTATCACCCCGAGCAAGGCGGTAATGCAGGGAGCTACATAAGAGTAAAAAGATTAAATAAAAGAGTGTGAAGAGGAAGACGAACCAGTTAGAAAGGTGCAAGAGAAGGATGGGAATACAGTTGCAAAGGTGGAGAGAAAGGAAAGGATACACGGGGTGGTGAAAGAACTAGAGTCAAGTGGTTAATAGATGAGTATTGACATTGCATTTAAATTCCTGGAGGTTGTAGCCGTCAGGAAAGGAAGAATATGGAAGCGAGTTCCACAGACAGGAAGTGCGAGAGAAAATGCTGCAGGAGTAGAATTGTCGTCTGCATTTGGTTAATCTAACTGTGAATGGGTGGGACCCAGTTGCCTGTCTGGTTGCACGAGTAAACACCTGTTGTAGAGGCACCAGTGACTAAAGGGAAGAAGCTGTCTGGGTAAACTTACTTCTCTCTGATGGATTTTTTTAATCCTTTCACCCCAAGCAAGACATAGTACCGCCACTGATACGCAGGGGGGCTACATAAGAGTAAAAGTTTAGGCAGGAGGAGAGTGAAGAGAAAGACGAACCAGTTACACGGGGTGACACAGAAATGGCAAGAGAAGGATGGGAACACAGGTGTTAAGAAAGGACTGGAATCAAGTGAATAAGAGATAGGTATTGACATTGCATTTAAATTCCTGGAGATTGTAACCATCAGAAAAACAAGTATATGAAAGAGTTCCACAGGTGGGAAATGCGAGAAAAGAAGCTGATAGAGTAGAATTGTCGGCTGCATTTGGTTGATCTAACTGTAAATGGGTAGAATCTTGTTGCCAGTCTAGTTGCACGAGTAAATTCTTGTGGTGTAGGCACCAGCGACTTAAGTTCATCAGAGCAGAAGCCATGAAAATATTTGTAGAATAGATGGAGGGAAGCCATATTCCGCCGGTGAGAAAGTGGCTGGAGTCGAGCTGCCAGGTCGGGACCTATCACATTGCATATTCTCTTTTGGAGCCTGTTGAGAATACTGAGATGAACAGCAGAGGCGCCTAATCATATATGACAGAAGTATTCTATGCACAGACGGATGGCTTATACAGAGATAGTGTGGTTTGCTACAATATAAGTGATATGGCGGGTCCTAGCTGGGAAGCGTAAACTTCGCAGAACCAAGGAACATGAAAGATAGGTTTGTGTGTGCGAAATAATTTAAACTCTATCAAAACTGGAAAGGTTTGGGCATCTCCTAAGCAAATATGGCCACAGTACTAAGGAAATTAATACTGATCATCAGGAAGAGACAGCTAAAGTTCCTGGTACATGCAATAAGAAAGTGGGGCTTAGAGAATCTGATACTAACAGGCCAGATAGAGGGAAGGAGAGACAGGGAGAAAACAGCGTGTAACGTCCTTGACTGGCCTGAGCGGGTGGCTGGCAAAACGGGGGTTGCGTGGTGTAGGATAGGGAAGGCCATGATCGCCTACGCCCTGAAAAGGACAAAGCACATATAAGAAGACCGTCAACAGCACAATATCATGAAAAATGAAGGAAAAACTTGAAGCAACTGAAATGTGGTGCTACAGAAGGATGCTGCAAATATCATCGACCGTGCATGTGAGCAATGATGAGGTTTTGGAAATGATGAAAACGAAAAGGAAATTAATACTGGGCATCGGGAAGAGACAGCTGAAGTTCTTGGGTCATGTAATGAGGAAAGAGGGCTTAGAGAACCTGATACTAACAGGCCAGATAGAGGGGAAAAGAGACAGGGGAAAGCAGCGGATAATATATTTGATGGGCATATGCAGGTGGCTGACAGAACAGGGGTTGCGTGGTGTTACGAAAGAAAGCGTACTAAGAGCCACCAGGAATAGGAAGACGTGGAAAGCCATGATCGCCTAGGTCCTGAAAAAGAAGATATCACAGTTTATTATTCTTTTCTTTGTTTCTAAATTTTCCTGTTTCTTATCTTAATATATTCTTCAGCTTTTGAAAAATATTTTTCGTTATTTGTAGGTGTAAGTAATGTTTGTCTTTTTAATGTTGCTCCGCGTACTTATTCTGACATCCACTTACTCAAGATTATGCGGGGTTAATCTCTTGCAATATGTCCTGTTCGAAATGTGGTTCTACAGAAGAATGCTACGGATATCGTGGACTGAGCATACAAGCAACGACGAAGTGTTAGAAAGAATGGCAACAAAAAGGAAATTGATGCTGAGCATCAGGAAGAGACAACTGAAGTTCCTGGGACATGCAATGAGGAAGGAGAGCCTGGAGAACCTGATACTGACTGGACAGATAGAAGGAAGGAGAGACAGAGGAAGGCAGCGGATAACATATTTGCAGAGTCTGATCAGGTGGATGACGGAACGGGGGTTGCCAGGAGCAACAGGAGCAAACATACTAAGAGCCACAAGGGATAGGGAGACGTGGAGATCCATGATCGCCTACGTCCTGAAGGGACAGGGCACATAGAAGAAGAATGTTAGATTCACTAAGTCGTCTTCTTCCCTTAAATGTCCCAGCATCTTCAACTGCCTCTTTCTGATGCCAAGTGTAATTTTTTATCCTGTTGTTCCTTAAACTGTCCTCGACATTAAACATCCATAGTATTCTCAGCATCCTTCTTTACAAACCACATCTTTTTTCATCTTTGAGACAATTGTCAACATTCTATACTATACAGAATTCATATTGATTTTCTTCTTCTTCTTCATGTGCCGTGTCCCTTCAGGACGTAGGCGATCATGGACTTCCACTTGGCCTCGTCTCTTGTCGCTCTCAATAATTTTTCTTGTTATCTCTTCTAAGCCCTGATCTGTCAACCATTTGCCCAGACCTAACAAATACGTCTCGCGTTGCTTTTCCCTGTCTCTCCTTCCATTCATCCGACCTGTGAGTATCAAGTTCTCCAGGCTCGCCTTCCTCATTACGTGTCTCGCGCTGCTTTCCTCTGTCTCTTCTTCCCTTTATCCGACCTGTGAGTATCAAGTTCTCCAGGCTCCCCTTCCTCATTACTTGTCTCGCGCTGCTTTCCTCTGTCTCTTCTTCCCTTTATCCGACCTGTGAGTATCAAGTTCTCCAGGCTCCCCTTCCTCATTACGTGTCTCGCGCTGTTTTCTCCTGTCTCTTCTTCCATTTATCCGACCTGTGAGTATCAAGTTCTCCAGGCTCCCCTTCCTCATTACTTGTCTCGCGCTGCTTTCCTCTGTCTCTTCTTCCCTTTATCCGACCTGTGAGTAGCAAGTTCTCCAGCCTCCCCTTCCTCATTACGCATGCCAGGAACATCATTGGACTCTTCCTGATTGTTAGTATCAGTTTTCTTATCGTTTGCATCCTTTCCAACACCTGATCGTTGCACACGTGCTCCGTCCATGGTATCCTCAGCATCCTTCTGTAAAACCACATTTCTGCTACCTCAAGCCCCTCCTTCATCTTTGATATCGCCGAGCATTCACTTCTATACAGAAGAACAGATATCCCATAGAAATTCAGCACTCTTTTCTTTGTTTCTAATGAGATTTTCTTGTCTTTTAGTACTTTGGTTAGCATCTAAAATGCGTCTTTGGATCTTCATGTCGCACTTTCCATCCTCTGTCAAAACACTTCCCAGGTATTTGAATTTCTTTACTTGTTTTATTTTAGATTCTCCGACTTGCATATTTTTGGGGTCTGAGTTTTTGTTGATTTTTAAAGACAGCAACATTTGATTCCAGTCGTCACCCAACCCGCCATATTGTTGTTTTGGCGGTCGGATATGAAAACAGTTGGAAAGGCGGGATGGTTGTTAATTACTCTGTGTTTTTGGTGTGTAGACATTTTCTCTTCCCCTCCTCCATATCTTTTTTCTTATCTTCGTATTCGTCAGTCAGTCAGTTAAGTGCCATACGTGATACACGCTTGGGCGATCATGTCTGGAAAGAGACATGACTGACTGGGCAGAAGATTATCCCGCAGTTGGTTGCCATTGTTTTCTGCGGTAGACTGGTTGCCGACTAAGGCTATAGAACATAATCTGTCCTATTATTTGACTCATAACTAAATCGGGGAAGTGATGTACTATATTATTATGTAGTAATTAGTGGGGGATCAGTTTATTACTTCAAAACAATAGGAAATCGATCCTCCACTTTATGCCCAGTAGAAGCCTTAATCATGTTTCCAGCTATCATATTCAGTCAGTTAGTTAAGTGCCATACGTGATACACGCTTGGGCGATCATGTCTCGAAAGAGACATGACTGACTGGGCAGAAGATTATCCCGCAGTTGGTTGCCATTTTTTTCTGCGGTAGATTGGTTGACGACTAAGACTATAGAACATAATCAGTACTATTATTTGACTCATAACTAGATGGGGGAAGTGATGTACTATATTATTATGTAATAATTAGTGGGGGATCAGTTTATTACTTCAAAACAATAGGAAATCGATCCCCCACTTTATGTCCAGTAGAAGCCTTAATCATGTTTCCAGCTATTATATTCAGTCAGTCAGTTAAGTGCCATACGTGATACACGCTTGGGCGATCATGTCTCGAAAGAGACATGACTGAGTAGAAGATTATGCCGCAGTAGGTTGCCATTGCTTTCTGCGCTAGACTGGTTGCCGACCAAGGCTATAGAACCCAATCTGTCCTGTTATTTAACCCATAACTGGAAGGAATAGACGGATTAATACCTTTCCCAAGGGTATTTGCGCGTAAGTGAATGCAATGAATTCAGCTGGAATTCGAACTCGGCTCCCCGGTTTTTCATTTCGATCCGATATCCACTGTACCACAACGCACATCGTATTCGTCACACTATTATAATAGTTACACTTTGGTGTTTCTTCTTCTCATACTGCCGATTCTCATATTCAGTTATTTAGGAATGCGTTTTTTGAGTTGATAGCTCCCCGATCTTAGTATCAGGTATCAGGTTTCATAGAAGCAAGAAAAAATACCAACACAGAGAGACAGGCTGAAACAAAGTGTGGGTCAGGGAGAAGAAAGAGGACGCGTGCTCACCCTGCTAAATTTGCTCGACCAGAACTACTCGAAGAACGAAGAATTCTTAAGCTTCAGAGCGGCGAAGCTGTGTAGTCTGAAACTGATAATAAAAGCGAAAAGGTGTGGCAGAAATGAGCCAACAAAGGAGGGAGGAAGGCGAGGGAAAGATGGGAAACTGAAGGGTTTAAGTGGGGTGGGGTACTTAAACAAGAAAAATAACACGTGTAAGCCAGACTGACTTGGAAATACAATTGGTATCAACGGCCATGCAGCTTTGAGCTTTTGTACGAAGAATGATTCATTTAATGCTGGCGCGTAGAGGAGAAAGCATCATCGTCTATTTTTGCCGCCAATTCTGTTTTTATCGGTACATATTTCGGTTTCTAGATATTCTTGGGCGCCAGGCGTAGAGTGAGGGTCTGTAAGTTAATCGCAGAATCGTAGTGAGCTTGATTCAAAAAAATGTCGCGGTGTCAGACTAAGCTAGAACTATGAAAATAAATATCTGTCTGCGAGTTTATTTTTTCTTTCTTTCTTTTGTCGCATTGTCATCTTCTACTCTTTCTTTATTCTCTACTCTATTGACATCATTTCCTTTACCTTTTCTTTTTCTATGTGCTGTCGTCGTCTTTTTTCTTTATTTCTGTCTTTGTTTTTTTTTATTTTCTTGAATTCATCGACTTTATTGTCACCGTCAGCTCTTTCTATCTATTTCATTCTTTTAAATGGTAATCGTCTCACTTCTTTCTTTCTTTCTTTCTTTCTTTCTTTCTTTTATACCACCGTCATCATCTATAGTTCACCCTTCTTAATACATTTCTTTCTTTCTTTATTTTTTCTGTTTTCTTTCTTTAATTCTTTCTTTCTTTCTTTTATATCACCGTCATCATCTATAGTTCACTCTTCTTAATATATTTCTTTCTTTCTTTCTTTCTTTCTTTCTTTTAAACAACCGTCATCCCCTTTCGTTCACTCTTCTTATGATCTTTCTTTCTTTTTTCTTTCTTTCTTTCTTTCTTTTTAACAACCATCATTCCCTTTCTTTCTTTCTTTCTTTCTTTCTTTCTTTCTTTTAAATGACCGTCATCCCCTTTCGTTCACTCTTCTTATGATCTTTCTTTCTTTCTTTCTTTCTTTCTTTCTTTCTTTCTTTCTTTATACCACCGTCATCATCTATAGTTCACTCTTCTTATGATCTTTCTTTCTTTCTTTCTTTCTTTCTTTTATACCACCGTCATCATCTATAGTTCACTCTTCTTATGATCTTTCTTTCTTTCTTTCTTTCTTTCTTTCTTTTCTTTATACCACCGTCATCATCTATAGTTCACTCTTCTTATGATCTTTCTTTCTTTCTTTCTTTTTAACAACCATCATTTCCTTTCTTTCTTTCTTTCTTTCTTTCTTTCTTTCTTTCTTTCTTTCTTTCTTTCTACTCCAATGTTTTTTTCTTTTTTATTCTTTTTTATTATTGGCTTTTCAATTTTATCTCCTTAATCTTATATCTAAAATCATACACATTTTATTCCATTTTTCCCGATATTCATTTTTCAATCTCACCAGATGAACAAACATTCTTAATTTTCTTGAATTTCCTACATAAAATGTACCCAATTTTATTTATTCATTCATCTTATTTTTTACGGACACTACTAGTAGATATTGTCTCCTAGGCCATTTTGTTTCCGTCTTAATTTTATGGCCCAATTAATAGTAGTTGATATAATTAATAGTATTAAGTAGCCTGAATTTCTTATCTGAAAATGTTCAGTATTATTTTGTAATCCGTTTATATCTCGTCATATTAATCTCACTTGCTTTGATTATATTTTGTTGTGGTTAATTTTAAAAAGTTTCATGGTTATTTGAACGAATGTTCTGTCTTTTTTCAAAGAAATTTATTCGACTGGACTTTAACTAAGTTAAAACTTAGTTAACGCACCGCCCTTACCTTTTTTTTTCTTTTCAATTGGAGTACATAGACTAAATTATCGCCCGGTTCACACTCCACCCTCGTTTATTGAATAGGTGTAGAGGCTTATCCCTTGTTCCCTGTTTAGGATGTGGTTTCCGGCTTTCTCTTTTCCAATCTTTTTCACTTTTCTTTTTTATTTATTTCTTTTTTTTTTCCTTTTCAATTGGAGTAGATAGACTCAACTTTCGCCCGGTTCACACTCCACCCTCGTCTATTGAACAGGTGTAGAGGCTCATCCCTTGTTCCCTGTTGAGGATGTGGTTTCCGGCCTTCTCTTTTCTAATCTTTTCACTCTTACGTAGCCCCCTGCACATCAGTGGCGTTACCGCCTTGCTCGGGGTGATATGATTAAAAAAAACAAAAAACAAAAAAACTTTTCTTTTTACTGATTTAACAGACGTAGAATTTAAAAATTACTTGACCCCTGCGATAAAAAGGCAACAATAATAAGATGAATGATAAACTAGTCAAAGATCAATAACTTCTTCTTCTTCTATGTACCTTGTCCTTTCAGGACGTAGGCGATCATGGCCTTCCACCTCTCCCTATCCCTGCTGGCTCTTAGCACGCTTTCTCCTGTAACGTCTCTCAGCCCCCGTTCTGTCATCCTCCTGCTCAAGCCGATAAATCTAGAATATAAATGTATAGAAAATATTATGGTAAAAAATGATGGATCAGTATATATAGTGATTATAATATAGAATTCATCCCCCATATTATACCAACATTATAATTTCTTATAAACAGTCTGCATATATCTTCTTCTTCTTCTATTTGTCTTGTCCTTTCAGGACGTAGGCGATCATGGCTTTCCACGTCTCCCTATTCCTGGTGGCTCTTAGCACGCTTTTTCCTGTAACGTCTCTCAG
Organism: Ascarosepion bandense; assembly: GCA_037127315.1. Lineage (NCBI taxonomy): Eukaryota > Metazoa > Mollusca > Cephalopoda > Sepiida > Sepiidae > Ascarosepion > Ascarosepion bandense. The sequence continues at coordinate 3,731,023 of JBBBDQ010000532.1, read as the reverse complement.
CTCCCGTTCTGTCATCCACCTGCTCAGGCCCTTCAAATATGTTATCCGCTGCTTTCCTCTGTCTCTTTTTCCCTCCATCTGGCCTGTTAGTATCAGGTTCTCCAAGCCCTCCTTCCTCATTGCATGTCCCAGGAACTTCAATTCTCTCTTCCTGTTGTTCAGTATTAATTTCCTTTTCGTTTCCAAAACATCGTCATTGCTCACATGCTCGGTCCATGATATTCGCAGTATCCTTCTGTAGAACCACATTTCAGCTGCTTCAAGTTTTCCCTTCATCTTTGTTGATATTGTCCAACATTCGCTGCCATATTGAAGAACTGACATCACATAGCAATCTAGTATTCTCTTCTTTGTTTCTAGTGAAAGTTTCCTGTGTCTCAATACTTTACTCAGCTTCTTGAACGCGTCTTTCGCCATGCCAATTCGCCTTTGGATCTCTGTGCCGCACTTTCCGTCTTCAGTTAGAACACTTCCCAGATATTTAAATTTTCGTACCTGCTTGATTTTACCCACCCCCAACCTTTATTTGGCACTTTGGGCTGCTCTTTGCGGATGACCATGTATTCGGTTTTCTTGCACTTTAATTTACTTGGCTAGTTTTCCTGCTGCTTAAGTTTTTGTTTTTACTGTAAGGTTCACGCTATACAAGAAGTAACTCGAGGTAGAGGGGTTTGTATGGGCCTCGGTGATGCTTGGTAAATTGGCCTTGTGCCAAACACAACCGAAGTTCATACAATTTAGATATAAGGTTTAAAGCTGGATGTTGAAATGTGGAAGAATGTGTAAATTAAAGTCAAGATTTATTAACAGAATGACAAAATTGTAAGAAGAAAAATATAAATGAAATTTTGTTAACTGAACACGATAACACATTTGGGAGAAGAAAAATGTTCATTGAGGAAATGCATGTAGTTTTGTAGTTAAAATTGTTAAATAGAAATCTGAGTATTTAAAATGTCCCACAGAAGTGTGATGTGTGTTGTGGCGCATTGGATATCGGCTCGGAACGAGAAATTGGGGAGCCGAGTTCGAATTCCGGCTGAATTCATTGCATTCACTTACGCGCAAATACCCTTGGGAAAGGTATTAATCCGTCTATTCCTTCCAGTTATTTGTTAAATAACAGGACAGATTGGGATCTATAGCCTTTGTCGGCAACCAGTCTACCGCAGAAAGCAATGGCAACCAACTGCGGGATAATCTTCTGCCCAGTCAGTCATGTCTCTTTCTAGACATGATCGCCCAAGCGTGTATCACGTATGGCACTTAACTGACTGACTGAATATAATAGCTGGAAACATGATTAAGGCTTCTACTGGACATAAAGTGGGGGATCGATTTCCTATTGTTTTGAAGTAATAAACTGATTCCCCACTAATTACTACATAATAATATAGTACATCACTTCCCCCATCTAGTTATGAGTCAAATAATAGGACAGATTATGTTTTATAGCCTTAGTCGTCAACCAATCTACCGCAGAAAGCAATGGCAACCTACTGCGGGATAATCTTCTGCCCAGTCAGTCATGTCTCTTTCCAGACATGATCGCCCAAGCGTGTATCACGTATGGAACTTAACTGACTGACAGAAGTGTAGAGTTCATGGTTGATAGTAGTAAACAGCTAAGTGTCCCTCGGCGTATACTGGTAGTAGTAGAATTTAAAGTTTTATGTTCCTTTCTCTTTTTCGGTAGGTTGGCGACAGGGCGCGAAAGAAGGTGAAACAAATAAAGAAATTGTACTTAGAGTGTCCTGTTGTTGTAGTTGTTGTTTTCTTTGGCGGCGTGGAGTGAAAATGTAAAAGAGATAGAATGAATATGCGACTCGCCCTTACTTTCGCGTCGGCTTCTTGAAATTTCTTTTGTTACATTGCTACAAGGTCTGTCAGCTAACCACTCCCATGTTGACTTAATTTGACCAGTCAAGAGATGTCGTTTAAGTAGTGGATTTGTCATGTGACCGGCTCCAGCAGGCATTTTCTTCTTTAGGTGTGAAAAAGAAAATTGACTGAAGTCATATATCAATTTTCGATTTTCTTATCCAATCATGATCCAGAATTATACTTTTCACACTGACTTGTGAAATTTGCCTTGGTCTGGGTTTTTCCAAAATGTTTTTAGTCGGTTCGAATCCGATTTTGCGGGCAATTTTACTTTGTGTGATTTAGATAGTTGATGGATGATATAGGAATTGTATCTTATAGATTCATTAAGGAGTAGTTTATATAGATAAGAGGAGATAACGGTTAATCCTAGACTTGAACAGGTTAATATTGTAGGGATCAGGAAAACAATGACTATCAATTTGGTAAGGACAAAGCATTTTGACGATAAACTATGTGTTAATAAAGGCTGATACAATAGCAAAAAGCTGTCGCATCATGCAATCTCATATAAGATAATGCAAACAAAAAAAAAAAACAAAAACAAAAAAATTAAAACCAAACAAGAGAGAGGAAGAGAGAAGGAGGGAGAGAGAGAGAGTGCGTGTGTGTATAGCGGGTATTGAATGAGAAATAAAAGATTGATCGAATTTCTTCAGATAATGTCGGGATTTATTCGTGGGGCAGTGATTCTTCCATTTTGTGTTCTTTTCAGACGTCGTGGTCACCAGTTAAGCAGTAGGAAGATGGTTAATGTTTTTTTAAAATTGGCCTTGTGCCATACATAAACGAACTCCCTACAACTTAGGATTATTCGCTATCTTTCAGGAAAAGTAGTTAAAGGTTAAAAGAGAAATGATATTAAGAGGTTAAGGGTATCCAGAGTTCGTTGAAATGTTCGTAGTAGTCCTTGCAAATGTGAGTTTATGTGTACGTAGGCAGGAAGGTATGTATGTATGCTCCTTTATTGTTAGTAGGATTGTCTTTGAAGTTATCGCTCGGGGTGAATGGTGAAAAGGAAGGCGGTGAGAGGTGAGAGAAAAAGATAGAGACAGTAATAGTGATCGCTTGAAGTTCGTCAAGAGACGCGTTAATTACACTCGCCATATTCACTCTCTCTGGCGACGGTCAAACTTGGCCCATCTTTTTTATCATTTTTAGGTCATTTGGAAATTCACTCCTGGTTGTGATTATGGTCTTTCTATTTTATTTTTATATATTTCCTAGTTTTCTATTGGTCGAAAAATATTTCGCATCCAGTTTTGTGTGTGTTAAGCAAATGTTTTGTAAATTCGAGAAAATTCGTTTATTTCTAACAAAATCAATGAGTCAGAGCGAAATGTTTTAAGTGAAGGATTTTTTTATAATCATTTCAACCCAAGCAAGGCAAGACCGCCTCTGGTGCTCAGGGGTGTTACAGAGAGAGAGAGAGAGAGAGAGAGAGAGAGAGAGAGAGAGAAAGAGAGTGAGTGAGAGAGAGAGACAAGGTACAGGTTATGTCGAAGAGAGAATAAGAGATGGATGAGAATCAAGTAGATATAAGATGGCAATTGACGTTGCATTTAAACTTTTGGAGATTCTAGCTGTCAGGAAGCAAGCAAACGTTAGGAAATCCCACAAACGAGAAGTATGAGAAAAGAAACTGTTAGAGCAGAAGAGCCGGTTACATTTAGCTGTTTAAACTATAAAAGGGTGGAACCTAGATGCCAATCTAGTAGCACGCTTAAATTCACGTGGACGAGACACCAGGGTAAAAATCTCACCAGAGCGGTTTCCATGAAAATACTTGTAGAAAAGACAGATGGAAGCCACATCACATCGGTGAAAAAGTAACTGAAAGCGATCTGCTAAGTCAGAATCTATTATATTAAAAATCATTCTTTGGATGTTGTTGAGTATCTCAAGATGGATAGAAGGAGCACCCGACCAGATGTGGCAACAGTATTCAGTGCAAGGACGAATGTTAGATTTATAAATGTGCAAAATGGATTCTGACAAGAAAAACTTCCTGGTCCAACACAATGACTTAACAGTAGATGTAACTATAGATTCAATGAAGTCATTCCATTTGAGTGAGTAAGGCCAAGAGGCGAAGTATGTTGCTCTCTAGGAGATTAGCGTCATCCATTCTGATGATAGGCAGGAAAGTTTCTCTATGGTGGTTAAAGAAGAGCAGCTTCGCTTTGGAGGCATTACGGGCCATTTCCTATCCCATTCAATCACATCACAGGTCTTTTGAATGGCAGTAGCTATGTTTATCTGCAAGGCTTGTCAGCCTTGCAGATTTCTGATTGAAACGTGTGTAAATGGTAGTGTCATCCGCATAGATACATACTTGGGAATTGATTAGAGCAGGAAGATCATTGATGAAGATCAGAAAAAGGGTAGGAACTAGAACAGAGCTTCGAGGGACGCCCGCGTTCAGATGAAATGCTCTTGAAGTTTGCCCGTCCATATCTATATCTATATCTATATCTAAAAAAGTGACGAGAGTGGACTTTGTGGAAGTATATGTTTCTTTGATAGATTAGACTTAGAGTCTGCATTTTGCGGTCAGGTTCGACGGGAGACGCGCTCAAATGTTGATCAAATTTTAGAACGCTAACAGTGACGTTTGACCGTCCATATCTATATATATATCTATATCTAAAAAAGTGACGAGTGCGAACGTTGTAGAAGTATTTGTTTGTTTGATAGATTCGACTTAGCATCTGCAATTTGCGGTCTGGTTCGACGGGAGACGCGCTCAAATGTAGATCATTATTTAGAACGCTAACAGTGAAGTTTGCCCATCCGTATCTATAACTATATCTATATCTAAAAACGTGACGAGTGCGAACGTTGTAGAAGTATTTGTTTGTTTGATAGATTCGACTTAGCATCTGCATTTTGCTGTCTGGCTCGACGGGAGTCACGCTCAAATGTAGATTAAATTTTAGAACGCTAACAGCACCTTGAATTTTTTCAGAAAGCCAGAATTTGTGGTAGAAAAATATATATTAACACCCCACAGAGTTAGGTATCAGTTTATGTATTGATTATAGTATAGAATCAATCACCCCACATATCATCTATATCTATATATGTTGCTCTTCTCCCTCCCACCCTAATCTAATAGAGACATTCTAGATTGTTATCTATATCTACAAAAGTGACGAGGGTGGACGCTGTGTAAGTATTTGCTTTGTAAATTCATCAAATGTTCTTTATTCTTATTATTCCTTAAACTACCCGAGTGAAACCGGGCTAAACTGTTAGTTTATTTATAAATTTCAACCAACGGTAGCACTAGCTGTGTGGTCAATGAATTCCGACTGTTACCTTATAAAGAAATATTAAATTACTCTTACCAATACAAATGAGAAAAATCACATTTTAAACTTTCATCTCATCTCGATAATCAGCGAGTGACAGTAAGCGGAAATCGAGTAGCACTAGCCGCTTGGTCAACGGAAGCCGAATGTTTGTCACAAAGAAACAACTAATATTACCATTATCAGTATAAATGAGGAGATCAGATACTACACTTTGATCCCAGTCTGGTAACTAGGGAATGAAGAAAAGTATAACACGAGTAGCACTGGATGCTCGCTCAATGGATGCCGAATGTTTCCTTATAGAGAAACGGTTAATATTACTATTATCATTTCTTTAACCGCAATAGAATGTAGCGACCTGAACGCGTCCGGTTTACACTCCTCCTAGGTATTTTTGAACTGAGGTAGAAGGCTATCTTTTGTTTCTTTTTTAGGTTTGGGTTTCCGGTTCCTTCTAGAGCCTTTTCATTCTCTATCACTCTCAGTAGCCCCTTGCATCTTAGTGGCATTATTACCTTGTTTGGTGTAGATTGGCTAAAAAGTAAGGATAAAGATGACAACAAAATAATAAAAAGACCACAGTGAGGATCAAGTTCATTTGACATGCTTGTTCTATGAGGCAAGCAAGATAAACATTATCCTATGGTAGGTGCCCTGCGTCTTTTTCTTTAAATATGATGAGAAAAAATGTACGCTTGATATTCCTGCCAACTTTTTTCTTCTTCAGACGCTTTTTATATGATGCACTAGAATAACATATTTCCTTGTGTTCGCCCGTGTCTGTTTTTGCGTTGTCATATTGACCTTTACTCGAAGGCCCGCTCATCTTAAAATCTCGCTCATTTTTCTCTTTATTTTTGTTGTTCATTAAAAGTAATGTATGACAATCATTTGCAATGAATTCTTATATTAAAATAATTTCCAATGCATTCTTATAGTAAAATCATTTACAATGCATTCTTATAGTAAAATCATTTATAATAAATTCTTATAGTAAAATCATTTATAATAAATTCTTATAGGAAAATCATTTACAATGCATTCTTATAGTAAAATCATTTACAATTCATTCTTATAGTAAAACCATTTCCAATGCATTCTTATAATAAAATCATTTACAATGCATTCTTATAGTAAAATCATTTACAATGCATTCTTATACTAAAATCATTTACAATGCATTCTTATAATAAAATCATTTACAATGCATTCTTATAGTAAAATCATTTACAATTCATTCTTATAGTAAAACCATTTCCAATGCATTCTTATAATAAAATCATTTACAATGCATTCTTATAGTAAAATCATTTACAATGCATTCTTATAATAAAATCATTTACAATGCATTCTTATAGTAAAATCATTTACAATGCATTCTTATAGTAAAATCATTTACAATGCATTCACATAGTAAAATCATTTACAATGCATTCACATAGTAAAATTGTTACCATCTCAAATATATGATAAAAACATGTCAGATGTAACTAAATAGTAACTGAACCTAAATTTACCGAAGGGGATTCCATATATTCCATATTGTACATATTTCACATAACGAATATATTATATATTGCCTTAAATCCTATCTATTTTAATTGAAAATGATTAAGTGGAGGAAAACGATATATAACTATATATAAATAGTTATATATAAAAACAAACGGGTAAAACTAAAAAGAAACAAATAAAAATAGGCCAGATTATATACACAAATATATTTAATGATGTGTGTTGTGGTGAAGTGGATATTGACTCGGAACGCGACACCGGGGTGCCGAGTTCGAATTCCAGTTGAATTCTTTGCATTCACTTAAGCGCAAATACCCTTGGCAAAGGTATTAATCCGTCTCTTCCTTCCAGTTATGGGTTAAATAACAGGACAGATTGAGTTCTATAGCCTTGGCTGGCAATCAGTCTTCCGCAGAAAACAATGGCAAATTATTGCCGGAGAATCTTCTGCCCAGTCAGTCATGTCTCTTTCAAGACATGATCGCCCAAAGCGTGTATCACGTATGTCACTTAAATGACTGACATATTTAAACGAAGTAATAATTTTAAATTAAATTAAAAATCGTGCCATCTTTGTGCGCATGTGTAACCATATCAACAAGCGAAATAACAAAAAAGTACAAAAATACAAGACAAAAGTTATCAATACCTACAAGAAAGAAGATATTGTGGAGAGCCATGATATCCAACGTCCTGAAGGCACAGAGCACGTAGAAGAATGAGCTTGAATAAATGCATAGCTGAACAAGATTTACAAGTGATAACAAATAGACAAAATTTATTGAGAATTAAAAAAGAAAGAGAAATTGTGGAGAGTCATGATCTCCAACGTCCTGAAAGTACAGGGCACATAGAATAATGAGCTTGAATACATGGATAGCTGAACATGGTTTAGGAGTTTTAAGATAGAGACAAAATTTATTAAAAGTTACAAAGGAAAGAGAAATTGTGGAGAGCCATGATCATCAACGTACTGAAGGCACACAGCACATATAAAAATAAGCTTGAGTAAATGGATGGCTGAATAATTTTTGAGGTGGGAAAACAAAAACACAAATTTTATTAAGAGCTACAAAGAAAGAGGAAATTGTGGAGAGCCATGATCGTCAACATACTGAAGGCACACAGCACATATAAAAATGGGCTTGAGTAAATGGATGGCTGAATAATTTTTAGGTGGGAAAACAAAAACACAAATTTTATTAAGAGCGACAAAGAAAGAGGAAATTGTGGAGAGCCATGATCATCAACATACTGAAGGCACACAGCACATATAAAAATAAGCTTGAGTAAATGGATGGCTGAATAATTTTTAGGTGGGAAAACAAAAACAAATTTTATTAAGAGCGACAAAGAAAGGAAATTGTGGAGAGCCATGATCGTCAACATACTGAAGGCACACAGCACATATAAAAATAAGCTTGAGTAAATGGATGGCTGAATAATTTTTAGGTGGGAAAACAAAAACAAATTTTATTAAGAGCGACAAAGAAAGAGGAAATTGTGGAGAGCCATGATCGTCAACATACTGAAGGCACACAGCACATATAAAAATGGGCTTGAGTAAATGGATGGCTGAATAAATTTTAGGTGTGATAACAAAAACACAAATTTTATTAAGAGCTACAAAGAAAGAGGAAATTGTGGAGAGCCATGATCGTCAACATACTGAAGGCACACAGCACATATAAAAATGGGCTTGAGTAAATGGATGGCTGAATAATTTTTAGGTGGGAAAACAAAAACACAAATTTTATTAAGAGCTACAAAGAAGGAGGAAATTGTGGAGAGCCATGATCGTCAACATACTGAAGGCGTGTGCAGTTATGATTTTAAATATTTTTCCTGCATCTGCAAAATATTATACAATTCAAAAGTAGTTGAAAATAATCTGATAAAATCTTTTCAGTGTTTCAGTGAATGAGTTCTCGTTATGCAGCCATAAAGAAGAGACGAAGAAGGATGGTTCAGTTGCTACCCCCCACCAAACTGTAATGGAACGACGCAGCAAATGCATTCAGGTTTTGGCGAAACTATCTTTCTGAAAGACAAGCACTTCACTTCTCAGAGCGAAATATTTGTTTTGAAGAACAAACACGGCTGCTGAAGGATTTAAGTAAAGATCTTGTCGATGGCGCATTTGCATACCACCGAAAATTTTTTTTTATTTTCGGTCCTATTTTTGGTTTGCTGTGCTGATTTTTCTTCTAATCTGTTGTTTTGCAGTCATGTTTACCTGAATATATATATATAGCATAATGATGATCCACGTATACTGTCTTAATAAATTTTAAAATCATTTGTTTCTGATGAAAGGCCGAGGCCGGTCTGAAATATCAAATATATATATATATATATATATATATATATATATATAATAGACATAAATAAATACTGTCAAAAAATACATTTTTAAACTTACAACTTTTTAGTAGTTTTTCCTATATATATATATATATATATACGAGAGTCATTCAATAAATAAGGTGAATTTTTCGGTAGAAGGACTTCTAATACAGATAGAAGCTTACTTTTTTTTTTTAAAAAAATGGCCATTTACTTCTTTTTCAAAGGGATTTAATTTTTTTGCAGATTTAAAAAAACTTTCAGCGTTTTGGTGATTAACAAAGATGGCCGACCAAGAAGCATGCTCCAGGATTGAACAGAGGTCAAGTTTTTGGTTGCTGAAGGGTGCAAACTAGTTGAAATTCATAGGAGAATGTCAACTGTGTATAGTGCCACATATTTCAGACCAAGAAATGTCTACAAGTATGCTAAATTGTTTAAAGAAGGACGGAGCAGTGTTGATGATGAAAACAGGCCTGGGAGGCCTACAGAAGTGAGGTCTCCTGAGGTGATCGAATCAGTCAATGACCTCATTCACTCTGATAGAAGGGTGACAGTGGATGACATTGCAAGGACTTTGAGTCTATCTGTTGGGACAGCACACAAAATTGTCCATTATCATCAGTTACATGGAGTCGTCTTGCATAAAGTCAACACAAGGCGTCACACAGCAGCCCAAACGGTGCGACCATCAACGAGCTGGGCTAGGAAATGCTTCCTCATCTCCCTTACAGCCCAGACCTTTTCTCTTCAGACTTTCACCTGTTTGGTCCCTTGAAAGCGTTCACGAGAGGCACAAAGTTTGAAAGGGAGGATGAAGTCAAAAGTGCTGTGAGCGATTGGCTGAGACATCAGTCCAAAGTTTTTTACACTGAAGAAATACGGAAGCGTGTACTCAGATAGGAAATGTGTGTGAAACTGCTGGGAGACTACGTTGAAAAATAAAAAAAGTAAACTTCTATCATTATTAGAAGTCCTTATACCGAAAAATTCACCTTATTTATTGAGTGAGTGAGTGAGTTTTGCTTAACGGACTATCCAGCCAGATTTCAACGAAAAAACCGCCTCTATTGCTTTTACCTCAGAAAACCGAAAATGTTTTCTAGTTTTGTATTCAAAAATGTTTTGCTGAGAATTTCTTCCTTCAAAAATGTGTTGTGGGAACAATTTCTTCCTTAAAAATGTCACACCGCGGGATAGCGCGAAATGACAACAAAACCATGTAGTCAAATGCAATGTAATATGTTATTTCCTGTTTTAAAGTTGATTTTATTGAGTGTTGGTTGTTTAGGTTTGATGTACATGGCCTCCAATATCTGCAGGTTCCTCTTACTGTGTGTATGAGTAAGGATCACCGTATTGTTGACCAAAACCTGTCTGATATTGGAGGCCATGTACATCAAATCGAAACAACCATCACTCAATAAAATCAACTTTAAAACAGGAAATAACATATTACATTGCATTTGACTAGATGGTTTTGTTGTCATTTCGCGCTATCCCGCGGTGTGACGTCATAAAACCGCATCGCAAACTTAAGAACTGCGTTTATTATTTTTGGTAACTATTGCCGTTGCCAAGCGGAGTTTTATGTCAACACAAAATAAAATCGTCGGTGATGGTGGATTTTATAATATTTCAGTTTAAACTACCTCTCTGAAGATGGCTCATGTGAGCCGAAAGCTTAGAAGAAAACCAATAAATAATTATCCAAATGTTGGAGAATTTTTGTCTTTATTTTCAACTGAAATTAAAGCAAAAATACGACGTTTAGAACGGCTCATGGTTAAACATAATAGACATTCATTGTCTCTTATATTTAACAGTATATGTTTAGAAAATTACTTGCTGCCTCGATATACTATATATATATATATATATATATATATATATATATATATATAACCTTTCAGGTATAAAATAAACACTTTTTTTTTTACAAAATTTTCGAAAAAGTATCAACTCACTATTTCCACCCCAATGTTTGTTATAAAAACCTGTTTGCCAAAATAACTTTTATCATTAAAACGACTGGAAAAAAGCAACAACTTAGTGCTATTAACCGGCATTTTATTTTAAATGTATTTGTTTGAACATTAATTTTATTGGCTACTTGTATTTGTCTGTTTTTCTCTAATTAAACAGCACATTTTTACGATCCACCCGTCTAAATAATTAATTTCTTTTTTTTTTTTGCAAAAATTCATCTTCTGGTAGGATTCGAAACGCCGATCGCAAAAACGAGAAACCCAGGGTTACAAACACACACCAATCCAACTGAATATGTTATCTCTATCACTGATATCGAGCGCTTTCAAATAAGTACCACGCATATATAATATATAAATAATATATATAACAAATTATATATATATATACACTGTTAAATATAAGAGACAATGAATGTCTATTATGTTTAATCATGAGCCGTTCTAAACATCGTATTTTAGCTTTAATATCAGGTGAAAATAAAAATAAAAATTTCCAACATTTGGATAATTTTTTATTAAGTTGGTTCTAAGCTTTCGGCTCACATGAGTCATCTTCAGAGAGGTTACAAGGACGTTAACATAAAAACATCCACCATCAAAGACGATTTTATATTATGTCGACATAAAACTTAATAAAATCTATCCAAATGTTGGAAAATTTTTGTCTTTATTTTCACCTGAAATTAAAGCCAAAATACGATGTTTAGAACGACTCATGATTAAACATAATAGACATTCATTGTCTCTTATATTTAACCGTATATGTTTAGAAAATTATCTGCTACTAGCAGTATAGCCCGGCGTTGCTCGGGTGTAATGAAAGCTTCAAAACTAATCCATGGTCCTGGTGCTCAGACTCAGCCTAAAGAATATTTGTGTGAAGTTTGGTGAGAATCGGATAAAAATTGTGGATTTGTATAAAGGACATACAGACAGATAAACAGACGCACACACACAAACATCTTGCCTTTTATATATGTATTATCGATTTTCTGCACTATTGTAAGAACTGCAACCTTGAAACTTCTGAATATCGTTTCTTGTGTCTTTGTCTATGAGTGTATCAAATTTGATTAAAATCAGACCACGCCTTCTATAACCCGATTTTTTGGATTGTCGATTTTCGATATTTATCGGGGGTACCTCGACACAAAACGTAGCTAAGAACACTCGCAGACGCTTATAGTACAACTGTGTAAATTTTCAAGAAAATCGGGTCAGCCGTTTCGGAGTCTGTCCGTAACGGACACACACACACACACACACACACACACACACACACACACACACACACAAAGTTCCATTTATAAATAAGTTTAGATTTATATACATTCACATTTCACACACACACACGCGCACACATACAAACATACACACATATGGGCATCATATTTTTTAAAATTATTTCGTTTAATATGGCAGACAAGGCAGTCTATTTATTTTTTTATTTTTGATTTAGTCTTTCTTACATTCTTACATTTTCAGTTTGATGGAAGGAAAAGAGACCAAATATTATGCGTATTGTGCTAAGCGCCGTTGGCTACGTCTTTAGCCTTTTGCAAAGCGGGTATATTTTACGGCGTTGTTAGTTTCTCTTCAGGTTTCATATCAGATGTGTTTTTATTTTGTCTTGAATACAAATAGGTCTCTTTCTTCCGAGCTCCGCATGTTTAGCGCGGCTGGAATTCAAGTTGGCGTATTTCTGTTGTTTTTAAATTAAATTTAACACACAATCCAGTCAGTTAAGTGCCATACGTGATACACGCTTGGGCGATCATGTCTCAGAAGAGACATGACTGACTGGGCAGAAGATTATCCCGCAGTAGTTTGCCATAACTTTCTTCGGTAGACTGGTTGCCGACCAAGGCTATAGAACCCATTCTGTCCTGTTATTTGACTCATATCTAGAGGGGGAAGAGATGTATTATATTAATAAGTAGTAATTAGTGGGGGATCAGTTTATTACTTCATAACTATAGAAAACCGATCCCCCGCTTTATGCCCTGTAGAAGTTTTAATTATGTTTTCAACTATTATATTCAGTCAGTTAAATGCTATACGTGATACATGCTTGGGCGATCATGTCTCGGAAGAGACATGACTGACTGGACAGATTATCCCGCAGTAGTTTGCCATTCCTTTCTGCGGTAGACTGGTTGCCAGCCAAAGCTATAGAACCCAATCTGTCCTATTATTGAACCCATAACTGGAGGGAAGAGACGGATTAATACCTTAATAGCTATTCTTACCAATACAATGGTTCTTTTGTTATTAATTCTTTGCAAAATTTTACAAGGCAGCCACGAAACCTTTGCTTCGGCCAGCCAATAAGAAGAAGAGACTAGCATGTTCTTGTTCCCTGTTTAGGATGCGGTTTCCGGTTTTTTCTTTTCCAATCTTTTCACTCTTTTCTTTATTTTTTTTTTCAATTGGAGTAGATAGACTAAACTATCGTCCGGTTCATACTACACCCACGTCTGTTGAACAGGTTAAGAGGCTCATCCCTTCTTTCCTGTTTAGGATGCGGTTTCCGGTTTTCTCTTTTCCAATATTTTCACACTTTTCTTTTTTTTTTCAATTGGAGTAGATAGACTAAACTATCGCCCGGTTCACACTCCACCCACGTCTGTTGAACAGGTGAAGAGGCTCATCCCTTGTTTCCTGTTTAGGATGCGGTTTCCGGTTTTTTCTTTTCCAATATTTTCACACTTTTCTTTTTTTTTTCAATTGGAGTAGATAGACTAAACTATCGCCCGGTTCACACGCCACCCACGTCTATTGAACAGGTTAAGAAGCTCATCACTTGTTCCCTGTTTAGGATGTGGTTTCCGTCTTTCTCTTTTCCTATCTTCTCACTTTGTTTTTTTTTCAATTGGAGTAGATAAATCTATCTATCGCCCGGTTCATACTACACCCACGTCTGTTGAACAGGTGAAGAGGATCATCCCTTGTTTAGGATGCGGTTTCCGGCTTTCTCTTTTCCAGTCTTTTCACTCTTTTCTTTATTCTTTTTAATTGGAGTAGATAGACTAAACTATCGCCCGGTTCACACGCCACCCACGTCTATTGAACAAGTGAAGAGGCTCAACCCTTGTTTCCTGTTTAGAATGCGGTTTCCGGCTTTCTCTTTTCCAATCTTTTTACTCTTACGTAGCCCCCTGCGCATCAGTGGCGTTATCGCCTTGCTCGGGGTGATATGATTAAAAAAAAGTGATAATTAATCCATTTTTTAGTTATTAATGCTGTCATAGATTTAAATTTAATTTACTTCCTAATAATGAATCTAAATTCCTTAAGATATGTACTTTATCCCTTCTTTTTAGCAATATAATTAGTTTATTTATATATATTACACTAGCATCATTGGTGGCCTTGGCATAAGGCGTCTTGGAGGAGAAGTGTTCGTAAATACTAAGCGTTTTGGTGATTTCTGCCGTCCCTTGTTAATCGATTCGAAAAATTTTTGTGTACATCAAAGTTTCAGGTCATGATCGACCAGTGACTCAATTTTAGTTGAAATCGAACTTAGGGTTTCGGAGAAGTGGGGTTCGGTAGAATGGAGGCTCGCAAACACACATAGACAGACAGACAGGCATATCCTTTTTTATATATAAAAATTATTTTTTTATTGAAAGTTCCGTATGAGCGAATATGTTTTGGCTTCCGTAGTGAGGATCAATTTATATTGAATTTAAAATTTACATGTACTGTTATACTTTAATAATACACTAGCATGATAACCCGGCGTTGCCCGTGCAATTCAGAACATTTTAGTAGTAGGAGAAAAAAATCTACTTTCTTTTGTTTTGCGTAAACGTGATTTGATGTTTTGTGTGACATTGTAAACAACATTGCATTTATTTTTGTTTCAAAATTATGGGAGAGAATATTTACATTTTTTGTTGACTAAATGAATTTAACATAAAAATAAAATTTATTTATTTTGTTTTACTTAAATTAGAAATATAACAACTATTACCACTCTCAGTTCAGAAATTTTCGATGAATATTTAAAAATGTAGACATTTAATTTTAGAGGAAAAAGTTACATTAATGCCACACGAATTATAGACACTTTTTTTACTTTCTTTTTACATATTTTGTTTAGTTTGAAAATACTTTTTTAAAAAAAATATTTCTTTTGTTTCAAAATTACCGGGAAAACTATTCACATTTTTTGTTGACCAAATGAATTTTTAAAACGTCGGATTAAAAATTAAATATAAAGACTCATTTTTTTTATTAAAAATATATTAGTCGAGTTTGACACGTGTGATCTGATTTCTGTGACGTAATTCAGCAACCATCTTAGATCTTAGATGTTTTACGGAGCAAATGTAAACAATCGGTTCCATAGGCAAAAAATGCGAAAGAGGAAATTGCTGAACTTAAAACTCAAAAAGTATGTGTCGACCTGGCTTCCCTGTAGATATGTGTCCCTAGAAAGTTTGAATGGCATAGCTTAAAAAATGTAGGCGTGCATAGGAAACAGTCACACAAAGACTCACAGATTGTCTTTTACATATATGGATAATAATTTCATCTTCTTTTTCACTCTCATTTCAAGTTTATCTTCGAATTAAGCGTGAATTTTAATATTAATGCATATTTAGACCTATATTTAATTTAACTTCCCAATAATTAAACTAAAATAAAAATTCCTTAAAAGTTTCTTTTTTAATCGTATCACCCCGAGCAAGGCGGTAATGCCACTGATGTGCAGGGGGCTACGTAATAGTGAAAAGATTGGAAAAGAGAAAGCCGAAAACCACATCCTAAACAGGAAACAAGGGATGAGCATCTTAACCTGTTCAATAGACGTGGGTGGAGTGTGAACCGGGCGATAGATAGATCTATCTACTCCAATTGAAAAAACAAACAAAGTGAGAATATTGGAAAAGAGGAAGTCGGAAACCACATCCTAAACAGGAAACAAGGGATGAGCATCTTAACCTGTTCAATAGACGTGGGTGGAGTGTGAACTGGGCGATAGATAGATCTATCTACTCCAATTGAAAAAACAAACAAAGTGAGAATATTGGAAAAGAGGAAGTCGGAAACCACATCCTAAACAGGAAACAAGGGATGAGCATCTTAACCTGTTCAATAGACGTGGGTGGAGTGTGAACCGGGCGATAGATAGATCTATCTACTCCAATTGAAAAAACAAACAAAGTGAGAATATTGGAAAAGAGGAAGTCGGAAACCACATCCTAAACAGGGAACAAGGGATGAGCATCTTAACCTGTTCAATAGACGTGGGTGGAGTGTGAACTGGGCGATAGATAGATCTATCTACTCCAATTGAAAAAACAAACAAAGTGAGAATATTGGAAAAGAGGAAGTCGGAAACCACATCCTAAACAGGAAACAAGGGATGAGCATCTTAACCTGTTCAATAGACGTGGGTGGAGTGTGAACTGGGCGATAGATAGATCTATCTACTCCAATTGAAAAAACAAACAAAGTGAGAATATTGGAAAAGAGGAAGTCGGAAACCACATCCTAAACAGGAAACAAGGGATGAGCATCTTAACCTGTTCAATAGACGTGGGTGGAGTGTGAACCGGGCGATAGATAGATCTATCTACTCCAATTGAAAAAACAAACAAAGTGAGAATATTGGAAAAGAGGAAGTCGGAAACCACATCCTAAACAGGGAACAAGGGATGAGCCTCTTAACCTGTTCAATAGACGTGGGTGGAGTGTGAACCGGGCAATAGATAGATCTATCTACTCCATTAAATAGTTGTTTTTTTTTCTCATAGGCATATAATTTATTTGTATTACATAATAAATTCCTTTTTCTTTTTCTCTCGAGATTATAATTTTTAATTTTTAACTGAAGTTATTTAACAAATTATTTTGGTAAATTTTCGTTTTAGTGCCGAAGGCTCTTCCCCCTTCAAATTTATCCAAAATAGCATTATTTCTGTGCAAATGTATATGCTGAAATCAAAGCAACAATTAGTTATTGAAGAAACCTACCTTTATTGATCTGAACGTCCAGAAAAAAGTCGAACTACATCTCTCTCATTTTGTCTCTCGTAACTCTAACGCAGTCATGTAATTAATTGCTGAATGACTTTCGGCGGAGGACAACAAATTCGGTCTATTTTTGGCCTATTTAGTTCCTTTGCTGAAATTTCCACCTATTTACTTCCTGTAATGAAAGTAATACTCGATTTTTTTATACGCGTATTACTTTCATTACAGGAAGTAAATAGGCGGAAATTTCAGTAAAGGAAGTAAATAAGCTGAAATTTGAGCCTACGCCGAAAGTCATTCTGCCGTTAATTACATGACTTCATGAGATTTACGGGAGACAAAAAGTGCGAGATGAAGTTCGATTTTTTTCTGGTTGTTAAGATCAATAAAGGTAAATTTCTTCAATAACTAATTGTTGATTTGAGTTCAGCATATACATTTGCACAGAAATAATGTTATTTGGGATAAATTTGAAGGGGGAAAAGCCTTCGGGACCTAAAATGAAAATTCACCATTATTTTGATAGTAACACATTATCGTGACCCTTTAATCGTAAGCTTGAAAACTTCTAAGATCATTAGTTCATCTGATCCAATTCTTTCTTATATATATATATATATATATATATATATATATATGAACAAATTTTAATGGACACAAAATTTTATAATGTCAAAAAATAAAGTCAAAGCATTTATAGATGGTAAATTAACTATAGGTGCTATAAAAAAATAAGAAATACGAATACGACAGACCGGTTTCAATCTCTATTCATCATCAGGGTCAACTTAGATTTTTAAAAATTTAATTTTTATTATTTAAAATACTAAAAGATGAAAATGAATCATGACACAGTGGGGAAAAAATTATGAGGAGGGTACGGGAAGGTATTGAATAGTAATGATATGGAGTCCAATGACACATCCTAGTCTTAATATTCTTAATATCCAATGACACATCCTAGTCTTAATATTCTTAATATCCAATGACACATCCTAGTCTTAATATAGATCGACTCCATTGCCTGTAAATGGAATGTAGAGTGTAAACCAGATAATACAGTGAACTGGCCTACACTGAAGACATTTACACAATTTCTACTACTTATCAGGTGTTCAGCAATGGCTTACCCAGAAATGTTCACAAGTTAACTGGCACAAACATCCTTTTTGAAAATTCTTACTGGCACATGCTGTTTTATCCTACAATCCAATTTCCGTGACGTCCTTCCTATGTAGTCATTACCACAACTACAAATAAATCTGTGATTAACATAAGAAATATGATGGGGAGAAAATACATCCTCTTTCATAGACAACCTTTTTGAGAATTCTTAGTGGCACATGCTGTTTTATCCTACAATCCAATTTCCGTGACGTCCTTCCTATGTAGTCATTACCACAACTACAAATAAATCTGTGATTAACATAAGAAATATGATGGGGAGAAAATACGTCCTTTTTCATAGACGGGATAGTAGAATGAGTGACAAGATGGACCCTAACCTGAACAATAAATATCAAGAAGTAATTACTTTAGAAATTTGCTTAGCCAGCTGCTCACCACGTGACACAAAATGAGTTTGCCTGAAGTACACCGGGCATTTTTCCGCAGTATACAGCTTAAGTTTTGAAAAATTACTTATTTTATCCTGCATAAAACTAGTAACGACGTCAATGGGATAACCATTTTTAGATAAGGTGCTGCGGATATAATCTAACTCTACATGCAAATAACTTTCCGTGCAAATACAGTACTGTGCAAAAGTATTAGAACAAGAACTATTTTATATTTTATGAGGCATATTGACAGAAAATAAACAATTTAATTGAAGTAATTTGATTTGATTTACTCAACAAATGCTTTAACAAGAAAAAAATACTTGTTACAAAATAAATTTAATATTTAGTATAATAGCCTTTTGCTTCGAAGTAATAAAATAATTGCGACAATTTACCAATCGCACCTAACACACACACACACACACACACACACACACACACACACACACACACACATATATATATAGTACTGTGCAAAAGTATTAGGAGAAGAATTATTTTATCTTTAATGAGGCATATTGACAGAAAATAAACAATTTAATTGAAGTAATTTGATTTGATTTACTCAACAAATGTTTTAACAAGAAAAAATATTTGTTAGAAAATAAATTTAATATTTAGTATAATAGCCTTTTGTTTTGATCACCGCCTTCATTCTGTCAGGCATTGACATCACAAGCTTCTTCAATGTATCTAATGGTATCTCCTGCCAAGCAGCTTGTATTTGTTCCCCAAGTGTGTCTTGCAAAGTAACATTAGATTTATCAATTTTTTATCCAAAATATCCCATAGATGTTATCAATTTGAGAGGGGGGATAAAAAAAGTCAGTCATATCCAAGGATAATAGAATAATGAGTAGTTTCAAAATAACTTGTTTAATAGAAAATAGGAAAACAATTAAATATAACTTCTTTTTAATACATTTCTTTTACATCTAGGTTTAAATAATCAATATTTGTTAGTAATTTGCTTGGCTTTTCACCCTGCATTTGAATTTCAGTGGGGTTTTTAGGAAAATCAAAGCTGATCTAATACTTTTGCACACTACCGGTTGTGTGCAAAAGTGTTAGAACAGGGGTGATTTTAAACTTTATTTTGATGCCTCATAAAAGATAAAATAGTTCTTGTTCTAATACTTTTGCCCAGTACTGTATATATACTAGGTGCGATCGGTAAATTGTAGCCATTATTTTGATGCCTCATAAAAGATAAAATAGTTCTTGTCCTAATACTTTTGCACATTACTGTATATCCCAGTGAATATGGCACTTAATTGACTGACTGTTCGGGACTCTAAGCAATGCTGAAGTAGTTAAGCATCTCACATCTCAGGAGATGATTTCTGACAAGCAATGTGGCTTTCGCTTCGACATTTTGAATAGGCAAGTTTCCAGATCCTTTCACACAAATACTGGGTTATGCCCCAATGCTCTATCCTAAGTCCTACGATGTTTTTTCTCTTTATCAATGATTTCCCTGTTCATTTTACAAACAGTTCCCAAGTAGGCATATATGCAGATCATACCACCATTTACTCCTGTCTCAATAGGAAATCTGCCAAGGTTGACAAAGTAAATCTGACTGCTGCTTTTGAAAAGGACCTCCAATCAGTGATTGACTAGAGTGGCAAATGACACGTAAATTTTAATGCTTTCAAAACGAAACTGCTCTTCTTTAACCACAATAGAGAATCTTTCTTGCCAGCCATCAGAATGGATGATGCTAGTCTCCCGGAAAGAAGCACACTGAGCTTCCTCGGAATCACTTTTACAACCAACCTGAAGTGGAATGTCTATATCGAATCTACTGTTAGGAATATGGTGTCACTGATTAGGGTCATAAAGTTTTTTTCTTGTCAGAATCCATCCTGTCAGAGTCCATCATGCCAGCAGTTCTAAGGTAGGCATTTATGCTTATGATAACATCATTTACTCCTGTCTCAATAGGAAATCTGGCTGTTGCTCTTAAAAGGTACCTTCCATTTGTGATGGACTGATATATACCCCTTTGTGTTTTCTACAAATATTTTTAAGGCAACTTTTCTTAATCTTTATCAATGATCTCCCTGATGTAATTAGTTCTAAAGTAGGCATTTATGCAGATGATAACAACATTTACTCCTTTCTCAATAGGAAATCTGCCAAGGCTAACAAAGTAAACATGACTGCTGCTCTTGAAAAGGACCT
This sequence comes from Ascarosepion bandense, assembly GCA_037127315.1. Lineage (NCBI taxonomy): Eukaryota > Metazoa > Mollusca > Cephalopoda > Sepiida > Sepiidae > Ascarosepion > Ascarosepion bandense. Next base: position 3,710,233 of record JBBBDQ010000532.1, on the reverse strand, counting down.
CCAATCAGTGATTGACTGGAGTGGCAAAGATCTGCAATGTAATATATCTTGTGCAAGTATCTCGAATTCAATCACTTTCTCACCGACGTGATAGACCTTCCCTCTGCATTTCCTACAAATATTTTTAAGGCAACTGTTCTTAATCTTTATCAATAATCTCCCTGATGTAATCAGTTCCAAAGTAGGCATTTATACAGATGACACCACCATTTCCCGTCTTAATAGAAAATCTGCCAAGGCTAACAAAGTAAATCTGACTGTTGCTCTTGAAAAGGACCTACAATCAGTGATTGACTGGAGTGGCAAAGATCTGCAATGTAAGTATCTCGAATTCAATCACTTTCTCACTGACGTGATGGAAAGCAGGTCCTTTTCAAGAGCAGCAGTCAGATTTACTCTGATGTAATCAGTTCCAAATTAGGCATTTATGCAGATGATAACAACATTTACTCCTGTTTTAATAAGAAATCTGCCAAGATTGACAAAATAAATCTGATTGCTACTCTTGAAAAGGACCTTCGATTTGTGATGGACTGATATAAGAAATGGTTCGTAAATTTTACCCCCCCCCCTCAGCGAATCTGCTCTCCTTTTTCATAGACATTCTTTTTGAGAATTCTTACTGGCACATGCTGTTTTATCCTACAATCCAATCTCCGTGACGTCCTTCCTATGTAGTCATTATCACAACTACAAATAAATCTGTGATTAACATAAGAAATATGATGGGGAGAAAATACGTCCTTTTTCAGAGACATCCTTTTTGAGAAACCATAGAGTAACTTTCCTACCTGCCATCAGAATGCTGATGCTATTCTTCTAGAGAGCAACACACTTTGACCTCACTCTCTCAACCAACCCGAAGTGGAGAGGTTCTTCTTCTTTATATACCGTATCATAGACGATCATAGACTTCCACTCAGCTCTATCTCTTGTCGCTCTCAATAATTTTTCTCTTGGTGTCTCTTCTAACCCCCGGCTCCGCCATCCATTTGCTCAGACCTAACAAGTATGACTCGTGCTGCTTTCCTCTGTTTCTCCTGTTATTTATCCGACTTGTGAGTATCAGATTTTCCAGACCTTCTTCTCCATTAGGTGTCCCAGGAACAATATTTGTACCTTCCTGATATTTATTATGAATTTTCTTCTCATTTACATCCTTTCCAACACCTCATCGTTGAACACGTGCTATGTCCATGGTATCTGCAGCATCCTTCTGTAAAACCACGTTTCTGCTGCCTCAAGCCTCTCCTTCATCTTTGATGAGATCGTCCAACATTCACTTTCATACAGATGGACAGATATCACATTGCAATCCAGCACTTTTTTCTTTGTTTCTAATGAGATTTTCCTTTCTTTCAGCACACATGCTTTGTCCAAGGTGTCCTCAGCTGTTGGTTGTCCTCAAATGATGTGGTTTCTGTTATTTAGTGCAGCACTTCCTCTGTGATTGTGTAGCGCCAGTCCATAATATTCAAAAACTGTTACTCTTTGCAAAGATCATTGATATTAAAGAGCGGTTTTTGGACCAGGCTTAAGACTCCATTAATAATTATAATTATCTACTGGTTGACAAAGTAGTAATAATAGCAGTTTTCCCTAAAATGAAACATTTGACATATTTTGACATATTTGACATATTTTGACATATTTGACATATTTGAGATATTTTGACATATTTGACATATTTTGATATATTTGACATATTTTGATTTAGCAGCCGGGACTGTTTTCGGTTGAACTTTATAAAATATTTTTCTTAAAACAATTCTTCTGTAAAAAGTTTCTCAAATCCATTAGCTGCTAGCGCTCTTTCTAGTATTTAAGAAGGTTTCCTTCCTAACTTTTGTTTTAAGTAGTGTGGAATGTCAACATCTTGATTAGGTCATTATTTTCTCTTAGGTCATTATTTTCTCTTAGGTCATTATTTTCTATTTTCACTTCGAGGTACATGTGCCATTCATTGTACTTCTTGTTGTTAGTAGTAGTCCTCAAGTGATGTGGTTCCTGTTATTTGATTGTGAATCTGTAGCGTCAGTCATTAATGTTTGCAGGTTTATGGTCTTTTGCTAAGACTTTCAGCTTTCACTCGCTCAAAGCCATTTTAACCATTGATCTGGGAAACGAGTTGTATACGGCAGATATTTTAGATATTTCTAAACGTGTGTGGCACCAGGCTTGACATCCATATAAAAGTATCGATCTGACTAGACTATCACAACGAAAATAAAGGTTCTGTATTTAAACTTATTTATAAATGGAACTTTGTGTGTGTGTGTGTCTGTGTGTGTCCGTTACCTATAGACTCCGAAACGGCTGACCCGATTTTCTTGAAAATTTACATAGTTGTACTATAAGAGTCTGTGAGTGTTCTTACTTAAGTTTGTGTTGAGGTAACCCCGATAAATATCGAGAATCGATAATCGAAAAAATCGGGTTATAAAAGGAGTGGTTCGATTTTAATCAAATTTGATACACTCATAGACAAAGATATAAGAAACAATATTCAGAAGTTTCAAGGTTGCAGTTCTTACAATAGTGCAGAAAATCGATAATATATATATATAAAAGGCAGGATGTTTGTGTGTGTGTCTGTTTATCTGCTTGTATGTCTGTATTTTTTCAGCCCTTTTATTTTAGTTTTTGCTTCGGGTTTGGCTCTAAGTAGGTATCATTGTAGTTCTTAGTCTCAGCCATGATACCATTTACTCAGAGGATTTATTTAGCCTTCAAAATTCAGTTTACGACGAAAAAAACTTTTTTGATATCGATACCAGGAAAACAAAAATTGACTTACATCCAATTCAGTCTACATTCATTTCAGTCTACGGTTTCGCTTTAACTGGAAACAACTATTGCTTTTTAGTCTTTCGTGCCAACGTCCAAAGAGTCTGAGCTCCAGGACCATGAATTAGTTTTAAAGCTTTCATTACATCCGAGCAACGCCGGGCTATACCGATCGTTTAATATATCCAAAACCAAATTTTAAATACTCAAAAATGACTTAAGTAAACCTAAACGTTATTTAAAATCTGACCTACATCAAGCGGTATGCACTCATTTCTCACGTTGTACGTTAAATATAGATCAGAGTGTGCCAACAGGGAAAGTCTCGTATGCAAAGCTGATGATTTTTGGTAGGTTCATGTCACCCCAGATGCTTTTGACTACACGTACTTTTAACTCACCTCAATCTCAATTGCTTTAATATTAAATGTAAAGTGCGGCTTCTCCTGTGTCACCAAAGAGGAATGTTAGTTTTTTTAATGAGGCATCTAAACGGGCCGTGGAAATCAGCGTATAACCTACCTAACAAGCTTGTGTAAATAGTTAGAAGAAGAAGAAGAAGGAGGAGGAGGAGGAGGAGAAGAAGAAGAAGGAGGAGGAGGAGGAGGAGGAGGAGAAGAAGGAAGGAGGAGGAGGAGGAGAAGAAGAAGAAGAAGAAGAAGAAGAAGAAGAAGGAAGGAGGAGGAGGAGAAGAAGAAGGAAGGAGGAGGAGGAGGAGGAGGAGGAGGAGGAGGAGGAGGAAGAAGAAGAAGAAGAAGAAGAAGGAGGAGGAGGAGGAGGAAGAAGAAGAAGGAGGAGGAGGAGGAGGAAGGAAGGAGGAAGGAAGGAAGGAGGAGGAGGAAGGAGGAGGAGGAGAAGAAGAAGAAGAAGAAGAAGAAGGAAGGAGGAGGAAGAAGAAGAAGAAGAAGAAGAAGAAGGAAGGAAGGAAGGAGGAGGAGGAGGAGGAGGAGGAGGAGGAAGGAAGGAAGAAGAAGAAGAAGAAGAAGAAGAAGAAGAAGAAGAAGAAGAAGAAGAAGAAGAAGAAGAAGAAGGAAGGAAGGAAGGAAGAAGGAAGAAGGAAGGAAGGAGGAGGAGGAGGAGGAAGAAGGAAGGAAGAAGAAGAAGAAGAAGGAGGAGGAGGAAGAAGAAGAAGAAGAAGAAGAAGAAGAAGAAGGAGGAAGGAAGAAGAAGAAGAAGAAGAAGAAGAAGAAGAAGGAAGGAAGAAGAAGAAGAAGGAAGAAGGAAGGAAGGAAGGAAGGAAGGAGGAGGAGGAGGAAGGAAGGAGGAGGAGGAGGAGGAGGAAGGAGGAAGAAGGAAGAAGGAAGAAGAAGAAGAAGAAGAAGAAGAAGAAGAAGAAGAAGAAGAAGAAGAATAAGAAGAAGAAGAAGAAGAAGAAGGAGGAGGAGGAGGAGGAGGAAGGAGGAGGAGGAGGAGGAAGAAGAAGAAGAAGAAGAAGAAGAAGAAGAAGGAAGGAGGAGGAAGAAGAAGAAGAAGAAGAAGAAGAAGAAGAAGAAGAAGAAGAAGAAGAAGGAAGGAAGGAGGAGGAGGAGGAGGAGGAGGAGGAGGAGGAGGAGGAAGGAAGGAAGGAAGAAGAAGAAGAAGAAGAAGAAGAAGAAGAAGAAGAAGAAGAAGAAGAAGAAGAAGGAAGGAAGGAGGAAGGAGAAGAAGAAGAAGAAGAAGAAGGAGGAGGAGGAGGAGGTGAAGAAGAAGAAGAAGAAGAAGAAGAAGAAGAAGAAGAAGAAGAAGAAGAAGAAGAAGAAGAAAGTAACTGATAAAATATCAATAGTTCAATTCTCCCTCACTTTGGTTCTTATTTAGCACGTATATATGTTACGCCCTGGTAATATCTTATGAACGATGGACTATTCCCTTTTGATCTCGTAGAACGATATAAAAAGATATCTCGGGGACTACTTGTTTTTAGTGAGACAATTAACGAAAGAAACATCCTGTCAATACCTCATAAATAATGATCTTAATAGTTTTGATCGCTAGGAAAGACAGAAAAAGCATATCACAGACGCCATTTGTATTTAGTGAGAAAATGAAAGAAATAAACGCTCTGTCAACATCCCATTAATAATGGACTGTTTGTTTTTTGTTTTTTTGATCTCGTAGAAAGATAAAAAAATCTCAGAGACGCTACATGTTTTCAGTGAGAAAATGAATGAAAGAAAGAAACGCTATGCCAATACCTCATAAATAGGAAAAATGGAAAAAGCATATCACAGACGCCATTTGTATTCAGTGAGAAAATGAAAGAAAGAAACGCTATGCCAATATCTCATTAATAATGAACTGTTTCGTCATGATCGCGTGGAAAGACGAAAAAAAATCTGAGACGCTACATCAGAGTGTGCCAATAGGGAAAGTCTCGTATGCAAGAATCTCACAATATATAATAGAATCCCCAGACCAGATGGGGCAGCAATATTCAAACCATTAACGAATGGCAGACTTATAAATACGCAAGATAGATTTTTGAGAGAAAAATTTGTCTAGCATGAAACAAAGTCCCAATTTTCTTAGCAATGAATTCAGTATAGTCTTTTCACTTTGTGTCAACCTGGAACATTTGTCCAAGAAAGCGTACCTTTTGGGGATTAGCATTAGCCATTCCGATGGGAGGTACGAAAGGGTCTTTTTGGTAAATAATAAAGAGCAGATTTTACTTGCTTTCTACCTTCTCGTTCGCTTTAATACAAGTAGCAAATAAACTCTGTTTTTGGTTGGTTGATTTTGTTTAGAGGCATATCAACCCCTCTAACGTCGAAATCTAAATATTTTGTACGGAACCTTATGCTTTTAACTACAGATATTTTGTACATAAACTCATGCATTCAGAGTAAGGGTATGTTTTTTAATATATACTTTGTATATAATAAAATGTAATATTGGTAATTTTACTATAAAAAGGTATTTTTATATTTTTTTTTAATGTTGGATTGATTGTTATTTTGCTATAAAATTGTATTATTGCTGATTTTATTATAAAAGTGTATAGTTGATTTTTGTTTGAGATTTCACTAATTGCCCATAGCTGAGATCCTAACAAGTGTTACCACCCTGGGTCAACGTGGACCTGGGAGAAACAGTAGTTAAGAGGTGGTTTCAAGTCCCTCAAAGTCTCTAATCTCCTGATCAGAGGCCTTCCTGCCCGATGTACTTTATCGTCAAACCTAGGAGGAAATTGTGTTTTTTGATGTTGTTTAAATTTTATGACGTTAAAGTAAGCTTCAAAGACACTTCTAAGATTTCATTAACATCAGGCTGGGGAGTTTTTAATCAATTTTTTCATTTTGATATCTTTTCTCATTTTCTTCTTTTTTTTCATTTGTTTTTGTTTAAATCAATGCATCAACCGAAATCAATGTACATGCGCTTACTCGTTTCCCAGGTCTGCCTCTGCTAGCGCATCAAAAACTTAACGGTTGTTGAATCAAAAAGAACAAGCGTGGACAGGTATGCAGAAGGCACACGTGTAAGTGTGCTTACCCTAAATATAGAAATGCATTCTTTCTGCTGTGTGGGCCCCAGAACATATGTTGTAATTGGAAACCCTCGAAAGTTTAAAAAAATACAAAGTAAGGTATCCGTGTTGCATAACTCTGTGCAGATTTGCTGGGGCCCCTTCACAGAAAAGCAAAACGTTTCTCCTATCTGATCTCACTTTATTAAATACGAAGAAATGTATGCCTTTTCGTAATATCAGAGACTAGAAATATTTTATGACGTTCCACGGGCTTAGTCCCTTTCTACAAACAACACACTATTTTCTTTGACTATAACAGAATATTATCAGTAAAATTATCGTAATTAAAACAGATTGTTGCTTCTAAATATTTTTATGCCGTTTATTTCAGATATAGCAATGGTTTCTAAACTCTTTTTCCCGATGGGCCATTTTTACTCTTAATTATTTTTAGTTGACACCCATAACCATTAGATGAAAAAAGAAAAATTATTTTATTTTTCAACATTAGATAGGTTTAGGAATTGTATTATAGAAATGGTAAATGTATGTTTTATTTGAAAGAAAAACTAATTTATTTGAAAGTAAAACTAATTTAATGAAAATAAACTTGTATATATCAAACAAATTCTATGGAACATTTACGTACACTAGTAAAATGACTCATACTAATATATGTAAGTAACTAATAAATTAAGTGCACATTTATTCACATCTCTATTGGTGATGCTTTTCCGCATGTTATTTTTTTATATTCAACCCCATTGACATCAATAACAGTCGAAGATCACCCCTTTTCACAATGTGTAATATGTTTTTTTTTTTTTTTTTATATGCGTTTCACCCCGAGCAAGGCATGTCACTGCCACTACTGTGCAGGGGGCTACGTAGAGTGGAGAAAGGCTGATTAAATATAGGAAATAACAGAGGGTGGGTGATAGGCGGGTGAGGATACCGAGAATGAGGGTTGGGTAGATGAGAGTGTTGTGTGAATAGTTGGGAGTTAGTGTGATAGGAGGTGTCTATTGACCCTACCTTAAACACCTGGAGATTGTAACTGTCGGGAAAGCAGACTTGTGGAAGGGAGTTCCACAGGCGGGAAGCGCGAGAAAAGAAGCTGTTGGAGTAGAATTTACGGTTACATCTTATTTGTTTAACTGTAAAAGGGTGGGACCTAGTTGCTAATCTAGTATCTCGTGTAAATTCGTGCTTAGGCGGCACCAGTGATCTAAGCACATCGGAGCAGAAGCCATGAAAGTACTTGTAGAAGAGGCACAGGGAAGCTACATCACGCCGCTGTGAGTGCGGCTGCAGCCGGTCTGCCAAGTCAGTATCAACCACGTTACAGATCCTCCTTTGTATTTTGTCAAGAAGCCCAAGGAGAGCAGCAGGGGCACCCGACCAGATATGGCAGCAATATTCAATACACGGGCGGATGGTAGATTTGTATATGTGCAGAATAGTTTCAGGTGGGAAATTAATTTATATTAATATATTAACAATTTATTTTATTTTATTAATATTGGCATTAATATTGTTATTTATTATTAATGTATTGATTATTAATATGTTAATTATTAATATATCTTCATATAATTTTCCTTCATATATACGAGGTGTCCATAGAGTTCGTGTGCACTTTGAAAAATGTATAACTTTATTTGTATTTGCGATAGAAATAATTTGTAAAAAGGATTAGAAAAAAGTAAATCTATATTTTTTAAGGTTTCATTGGAATTATATTTAAGTTTCCACATCTCCTTCATCATTAGCAATACAAAGGGTAATACAATTTTGCAGTTCACGGAAAACATTAGCCAACTGATTTAAATGCTGAAATCACATTATTTATTTTAGCTTTCAAATTTTCTAATGAACTAGGTTTAGTTGCGTACACAATTGTTTTCACGTGAAAAACATCTAATGGTGTCAAATCTGGCGAACATGGAGGCCAATAAAATGGTCCACCTCTTCGGATCCATCTGTTAGGAAATTTCTGATTTAGAAACTGTCTAACTCGCAGAGCAAAGTGACAAGGAGCTCCATCTTTTAACCCAGGATTGAAACCCGATCAAATTGGCGTCAGTCGGCGATTCTACCTCTGGGTTATGGGCGCTTCGGTAGAAGACTTTTTAGCGTGTATATTATCATTATACACGTCCAATAGCCAGAGTGCTCTAATTCATTACAGAATGAGCGATGCGTACATGCCAGAGTAGCTACTGTTTTTCAAAGTCTACTATTCTTCCAGGGTGCTCAATCAGGGTATATATATATATATATATATATATATATATATATATACAGGGTGTCCATAAAGATCGTGTGCAGTTAAACAAAATTATAACTTTATTTGTATTTGCGATAGAAATAATTTGTAAAATGATTAGAAAGTAAATCTATATTTTTAAGGTTTTATTGAAATGTTATTTTCCACATGTCCTCCATCATTAGCAATACAAAGGGTAATACGATTTTGCAGTTCACAAAAGAAATTTGCCAACTGATTTACAGTAATGCCTGAAATCAGTTATTTTAGCTTTCAAATCTTCTAATGAAGAAGTACACAATTGTTTTCACATGTCCACATAAAAAAAATCTAATGGAGTCAAATCTGGCGAACGTGGAGGCCAATAAAATGGTCCACCTCTTCGGATCCATCTGTTAGGAAATTTCTGATTTAGAAACTGTAATACTCAGAGCAAAATGACAAGGAGTTTCATTTTGTTGAAATATTAAACTTTATAACATTTTTTCACAGATTATTTCTATTACAAATACAAATAAAGTGCACACGGACTTTATGGACACCCTGTATATTATCTTCCTTTATATATCCTTCACAGTTTTTATTCAACTTTTGTTGTGACGTAGCAGGAACACGTGACATACGGTTCACAATATACAAAGGACTAATATCGGGTAGCGACTGTGGAGTCGGCAGCTGATGGCTAGCACGGTTGTTGTCTACTCAGCTCACTAGTTGTTGACACCCTACACGGACGTATACTATTGTATCTACCAAGAATAAACGTATTACTTACATATAACTGTGTTTTGTCATTCCTCCATGATACAACTTTTGCACTCAAAATATTTTCAGTAGAGACGATAACTTACATCGCTGGGTCTCGTTTTCGGTTACTCTTCGACTTGTTTTTCTATTTTGACTATTTTAATATGGCATAGATTATTCTAGCAATTTTCAGTTGAAACAGCCGTTCGAAGTGAAATTGCTCTATGAATATTACAAGAGATCCCCAATCTGCTATTTTTGTATGGGCCCCAGTAATGCTAGAAGGACCCCATAAGACATATGGGCCCCGTTATGTTATAATTCACAAAATATGTTGGATTTTAAAAATATATCTCAAAGAGACATAAGAGTAATCAAGAATCTCTACTGGCAGCAAACTACCTGCACACGGACAGGTAAAAAAACTCAGCAGATATACAAAGATTGAAAGGGTCGTAAGACAAGGATGTGTTTTTCATCGGATTTATTCAACTTGTACAGCGAGACTATTCTAAGGTCCCTAGATGTTATGCCACGATTTTTCATCGGAGGCCACAACTTGAACAACATACGGTACACAGATGATACAGTACTGATAGCAGACACAGAAAAGAAACTTCAAGATCTTCTACAGAAGGTAGCTGAAGACAGTGACAAGAAAGGACTACAAATAAACTGCAAGAAAACCGAATGCATGGTCATCAGCAAAAAGGGCACCCCAAAATGCTGAATACAGGTAGGGGATGCTAAAATCAAGCAGGTGCAAAAATTTAAATACCTGGGATGTGTTCTAACAGAAGACAGAAAGTGCGACACGGAGATTCGAAGGAGAATTGGCATTGCGAAGGAGGCATTCCAGAAGCTGGGCAGAGTATTAAGAGACAGGAAAAGTTCGCTAGAAACAAAGAAAAGAGTACTGGATTGCTATGTAATATCAGTTCTTCAACATGGCAATGAATGTTGGACAATATCATCAAAGATGAAGGGAAAAATTGAAGGAACTGAAATGTAATTCTACAGAAGGATGCTGCGGATATCATGGATGGAGCATGTGAGCAATGATGAGGTTTTAGAAATGATGAAAACGAAAAGGAAATTAATACTGAGCATCAGGAAGAGACGGTTAAAGTTCCTGAAATGAGGAAGGAGGGCTTGGGGAACCTGATACTAACAGGCCAGATAGAGGGAAAAAGAAACAAAGGGAAGCAGCGGATAACATATTTGAAGGGCCTGAGCAGGGGGATGGCAGAACAGGAGAAAGCGTGCTAAGACCCAACAGGGATAGGGAGACGTGGAAGGCCACGATCGTCTACGTCCTGAAATGACAAGGCACATAGAAGAAGAAGACGGTTGTAGACAATTACAACCTTTCATAGTATCTCATATTTTATGATCGGTAATTTGTCAAGACTTCTTGGGTATGACGGTGGAGTAATTTCTGGTTGCCTTCTCAACAGATTTTTATCTACAGCCGGATGTATCTGTCAGTTACACAAATGTTATGTTGTCGCTTTTCAAGTCGGTTGTCATTTTTTGTTGACCCCACTTCCGAGTGGATGTAGTTATCAGTTATTTCCGCTGTTAAAGGTAATATATTACCTTCCACAGCGGAATATATATTATATATAACAAAGAGATCGAGAAGACATTATTACATAGAAAGGACAATAAAAAAAAGTTTTCAGATCGACAGAAGATGGCGACTAAAGTTACATTTACATTTTTGATGATTGTAATTTTTCCACTTAGTGTCAGTAAAAAAATTTTTGCAAAAAAAAAAAAAATCACAAAGAGTTGTTCTATCGGTTAACATCGGCCATGATGTTGGCAAGAAGAAAAAAAATTCACAAACAGTTGTACTATCGGTTAACATCGGCCATGATGATGACAAGAAGAAAACAAATTCACAAAGAGTTGTTCTATCGGTTAACATCGGCCATGATGATGACAAGAAGAAAACAAATTCACAAAGAGTTGTTCTATCGGTTAACATCGGCCATGATGATGACAAGAAGAAAACAAATTCACAAAGAGTTGTTCTATCGGTTAACATCGGCCATGATGATGACAAGAAGAAAACAAATTCACAAAGAGTTGTTCTATCGGTTAACATCGTCCATGATGATGGCAAGAAGAAAAAAAAATCACAAATAGTTGTTCTATCGGTTGACATCGGCCATGATGATGACAAGAAGAAAAAAATTCACAAAGAGTTGTTCTATCGTTTAACATCGGCCATGATGATGACAAGAAGAAGAAAAAAACTTCTCAAAGAGTTGTTCTATCGGTAAACATCGGTCATGATGATGGCAAGTAGAAAAAAAAATTCACAAACAGTTGTACTATCGGTTAACATCGGCCATGATGATGACAAGAAGAAAACAAATTCACAAAGAGTTCTTCTATTGGTTAACATCGGCCATGATGATGACAAGAAGAAAACAAATTCACAAAGAGTTGTTCTATCGGTTAACATCGGCCATGATGATGACAAGAAGAAAAAAACTTCTCAAAGAGTTGTTCTATCGCTTAACATCGGCCATGATGATGACAAGAAGAAAAAAAATTCACAAAGAGTTGTTCTATCGGTTAACATCGGCCATGATGTTGGCAAGAAGAAAAAAATTCACAAAGAGTTGTTCTATGGGTTAACATCGGCCATGATGTTGGCAAGAAGAAAAATATTCACAAAGAGTTCTTCTATCGGTTAACATCGGCCATGATGTTGGCAAGAAGAAAAAATATTCACAAAGAGTTGTTCTATCGGTTAACATCGGCCATGATGTTGGCAAGAAGAAAAAAAATTCACAAAGAGTTGTTCTATCGGTTAACATCGGCCATGATGATGACAAGAAGAAAAAAACTTCTCAAAGAGTTGTTCTAGCGGTTAACATCGGCCATGATGATGGCAAGTAGAAAAAAAATTCACAAGCAGTTGTACTATCGGTTAACATCGGCCATGATGATGACAAGAAGAAAACAAATTCACAAAGAGTTGTTCTATCGGTTAACATCGGCCATGATGATGACAAGAAGAAAACAAATTCACAAAGAGTTGTTCTATCGGTTAACATCGGCCATGATGATGACAAGAAGAAAACAAATTCACAAAGAGTTGTTCTATCGGTTAACATCGGCCATGATGATGACAAGAAGAAAAAAACTTCTCAAAGAGTTGTTCTATCGGTTAACATCGGCCATGATGATGACAAGAAGAAAAAAATTCACAAAGAGTTGTTCTATCGGTTAACATCGGCCATGATGATGACAAGAAGAAAAAAACTTCTCAAAGAGTTGTTCTATCGGTTAACATCGGCCATGATGATGACAAGAAGAAAAAAATTCACAAAGAGTTGTTCTATCGGTTAACATCGGCCATGATGATGACAAGAAGAAAAAAACTTCTCAAAGAGATGTTCTATCGGTTAACATCGGCCATGATGATGACAAGAAGAAAAAAAATTCACAAAGAGTTGTTCTATCGGTTAACATCGGCCATGATGTTGGCAAGAAGAAAAAAATTCACAAAGAGTTGTTCTATCGGTTAACATCGGCCATGATGATGACAAGAAGAAAAAAACTTCTCAAAGAGTTGTTCTATCGGTTAACATCGGCCATGATGATGGCAAGTAGAAAAAAATTCACAAGCAGTTGTACTATCGGTTAACATCGGCCATGATGATGACAAGAAGAAAAAAACTTCTCAAAGAGTTGTTCTATCGCTTAACATCGGCCATGATGATGACAAGAAGAAAAAAATTCACAAAGAGTTGTTCTATCGGTTAACATCGGCCATGATGTTGGCAAGAAGAAAAAAAATTCACAAAGAGTTGTTCTATGGGTTAACATCGGCCATGATGATGACAAGAAGAAGAAAAAAACTTCTCAAAGAGTTGTTCTATCGGTTAACATCGGTCATGATGATGGCAAGTAGAAAAAAAAGTTCACAAACAGTTGTACTATCGGTTAACATCGGCCATGATGATGACAAGAAGAAAACAAATTCACAAAGAGTTGTTCTATCGGTTAACATCGGCCATGATGATGACAAGAAGAAAACAAATTCACAAAGAGTTGTTCTATCGGTTAACATCGGCCATGATGATGACAAGAAGAAAAAAACTTCTCAAAGAGTTGTTCTATCGGTTAACATCGGCCATGATGATGACAAGAAGAAAAAAATTCACAAAGAGTTGTTCTATCGGTTAACATCGGCCATGATGATGACAAGAAGAAAAAAACTTCTCAAAGAGATGTTCTATCGGTTAACATCGGCCATGATGATGACAAGAAGAAAAAAATTCACAAAGAGTTGTTCTATCGGTTAACATCGGCCATGATGTTGGCAAGAAGAAAAAAATTCACAAAGAGTTGTTCTATCGGTTAACATCGGCCATGATGATGACAAGAAGAAAAAACTTCTCAAAGAGTTGTTCTATCGGTTAACATCGGCCATGATGATGGCAAGTAGAAAAAAAATTCACAAGCAGTTGTACTATCGGTTAACATCGGCCATGATGATGACAAGAAGAAAAAAACTTCTCAAAGAGTTGTTCTATCGCTTAACATCGGCCATGATGATGACAAGAAGAAAAAAATTCACAAAGAGTTGTTCTATCGGTTAACATCGGCCATGATGTTGGCAAGAAGAAAAAAATTCACAAAGAGTTGTTCTATGGGGTAACATCGGCCATGATGTTGGCAAGAAGAAAAAATATTCACAAAGAGTTGTTCTATCGGTTAACATCGGCCATGATGTTGGCAAGAAGAAAAAATATTCACAAAGAGTTGTTCTATCGGTTAACATCGGCCATGATGTTGGCAAGAAGAAAAAAAATTCACAAAGAGTTGTTCTATCGGTTAACATCCGCCATGATGATGACAAGAAGAAAAAAACTTCTCAAAGAGTTGTTCTAGCGGTTAACATCGGCCATGATGATGGCAAGTAGAAAAAAAATTCACAAGCAGTTGTACTATCGGTTAACATCGGCCATGATGATGACAAGAAGAAAAAAATTCACAAAGAGTTGTTCTATCGGTTAACATCGGTCATGATGTTGGCAAGAAGAAAAAATATTCACAAAGAGTTGTTCTATCGGTTAACATCGGCCATGATGTTGGCAAGAAGAAAAAAAATTCACAAAGAGTTGTTCTATGGGTTAACATCGGCCATGATGATGACAAGAAGAAGAAAAAAACTTCTCAAAGAGTTGTTCTATCGGTTAACATCGGTCATGATGATGGCAAGTAGAAAAAAAAGTTCACAAACAGTTGTACTATCGGTTAACATCGGCCATGATGATGACAAGAAGAAAACAAATTCACAAAGAGTTGTTCTATCGGTTAACATCGGCCATGATGATGACAAGAAGAAAACAAATTCACAAAGAGTTGTTCTATCGGTTAACATCGGCCATGATGATGACAAGAAGAAAAAAACTTCTCAAAGAGTTGTTCTATCGGTTAACATCGGCCATGATGATGACAAGAAGAAAAAAAATTCACAAAGAGTTGTTCTATCGGTTAACATCGGCCATGATGATGACAAGAAGAAAAAAACTTCTCAAAGAGATGTTCTATCGGTTAACATCGGCCATGATGATGACAAGAAGAAAAAAATTCACAAAGAGTTGTTCTATCGGTTAACATCGGCCATGATGTTGGCAAGAAGAAAAAAAATTCACAAAGAGTTGTTCTATCGGTTAACATCGGCCATGATGATGACAAGAAGAAAAAAACTTCTCAAAGAGTTGTTCTATCGGTTAACATCGGCCATGATGATGGCAAGTAGAAAAAAAATTCACAAGCAGTTGTACTATCGGTTAACATCGGCCATGATGATGACAAGAAGAAAAAAACTTCTCAAAGAGTTGTTCTATCGCTTAACATCGGCCATGATGATGACAAGAAGAAAAAAATTCACAAAGAGTTGTTCTATCGGTTAACATCGGCCATGATGTTGGCAAGAAGAAAAAAATTCACAAAGAGTTGTTCTATGGGTTAACATCGGCCATGATGTTGGCAAGAAGAAAAAATATTCACAAAGAGTTGTTCTATCGGTTAACATCGGCCATGATGTTGGCAAGAAGAAAAAATATTCACAAAGAGTTGTTCTATCGGTTAACATCGGCCATGATGTTGGCAAGAAGAAAAAAAATTCACAAAGAGTTGTTCTATCGGTTAACATCCGCCATGATGATGACAAGAAGAAAAAAACTTCTCAAAGAGTTGTTCTAGCGGTTAACATCGGCCATGATGATGGCAAGTAGAAAAAAAATTCACAAGCAGTTGTACTATCGGTTAACATCGGCCATGATGATGACAAGAAGAAAAAAATTCACAAAGAGTTGTTCTATCGGTTAACATCGGCCATGATGATGACAAGAAGAAAACAAATTCACAAAGAGTTGTTCTATCGGTTAACATCGGCCATGATGATGACAAGAAGAAAACAAATTCACAAAGAGTTGTTCTATCGGTTAACATCGGCCATGATGATGACAAGAAGAAAACAAATTCACAAAGAGTTGTTCTATCGGTTAACATCGGCCATGATGATGACAAGAAGAAAACAAATTCACAAAGAGTTGTTCTATCGGTTAACATCGGCCATGATGATGACAAGAAGAAAACAAATTCACAAAGAGTTGTTCTATCGGTTAACATCGTCCATGATGATGGCAAGAAGAAAAAAAATCACAAATAGTTGTTCTATCGGTTGACATCGGCCATGATGATGACAAGAAGAAAAAAATTCACAAAGAGTTGTTCTATCGGTTAACATCGGTCATGATGATGGCAAGTAGAAAAAAATTCACAAAGAGTTGTTCTATCGGTTAACATCGGCCATGATGATGACAAGAAGAAGAAAAAAAATCACAAACAGTTGTACTATCGGTTAACATCGGCCATGATGATGACAAGAAGAAAACAAATTCACAAAGAGTTGTTCTATCGGTTAACATCGGCCATGATGATGACAAGAAGAAAACAAATTCACAAAGAGTTGTTCTATCGGTTAACATCGGCCATGATGATGACAAGAAGAAAAAAACTTCTCAAAGAGTTGTTCTATCGGTTAACATCGGCCATGATGATGACAAGAAGAAAAAAATTCACAAAGAATTGTTCTATCGGTTAACATCGGCCATGATGTTGGCAAGAAGAAAAAAAATTCACAAAGAGTTGTTCTATCGGTTAACATCGGCCATGATGATGACAAGAAGAAAAAACTTCTCAAAGAGTTGTTCTATCGGTTAACATCGGCCATGATGATGACAAGAAGAAAAAAATTCACAAAGATTTGTTCTATCGGTTAACATCGGCCATGATGATGACAAGAAGAAAAAAACTTCTCAAAGAGTTGTTCTATCGGTTAACATCGGTCATGATGATGGCAAGTAGAAAAAAAAATTCACAAACAGTTGTACTATCGGTTAACATCGGCCATGATGATGACAAGAAGAAAACAAATTCACAAAGAGTTGTTCTATCGGTTAACATCGGCCATGATGATGACAAGAAGAAAAAATTCACAAAGAGTTGTTCTATCGGTTAACATCGGCCATGATGATGACAAGAAGAAAAAAATTTCTCAAAGAGTTGTTCTATCGGTTAACATCGGCCATGATGATGACAAGAAGAAAAAATATTCACAAAGAGTTGTTCTATCGGTTAACATCGGCCATGATGATGACAAGAAGAAAGGCTTTTCTATGGTGAATAAATAAAAGCGGTTTTCTTTTGGACGCATTTACAAGTCATTTGCTTTCCCCAGTTAATCAGTGATTAGAGGTCCTTTTCAAGAGGAGATGCCAGTTTTACTTGATCAGATCTGTCGGGTTAGCGACTAAGACCGATTTCATTAGATGCAGGCTCCGATGTATTTGTTTCCTGTTTACATAATTTAAGTTGACATTGAAGGTTCGAAATTGCAATCGAAATTGTGAAAAAAGAAAATAAATAAAAACTAGAGCATAAAAAATTCGACAATTCTATTCCAGCTTTTTAATGTCGCGTAGAAAAGCATGTAATTTAATCCAATCAAATAATAAGGCCATTATTAAACAAAATAAAACAAATACTTTCTTTCCGTTGTTTTGTATACTAAACTTAAATCATTTACTTCATCTACATGGAAATTTATGGCTCTCCACGATTTCCTATTGTTTATATCTTTTTTGTGATCCCCCCTAAATCCTGCTCTGTTAACCATTTGCACAACTAATTGTCCTTTCTGTGAATTGCCTGTCGGCTAATTGTCTTTCGGCGAACTGTCCGCACACGATTTAAAGATTAAGTTTTAAGAAATATATGCACGTGTGCCCCTACATACAGTCTGATAGATAAGTAATCTAATGTTTGTTTGTATCTGTGTGGCGAGGTATTGTACTTATTTACACAATTTACATTGTTCGGACTGTTGTCATTATCGGTCGAAACGTCGTGAATGTGGCAACAATCCGATTCATGTAAAAAAGGACAAATAAGTAATCTAATGTTTAATTAATTAATTTCATTAGTTTCGTTTGGCAAAAACTCTGTACTTTATAAACAAAGACAAAAGGAAAACTTGTTTTAGTCGACACGTTTCGTCCTCTGATGGACTTTATCAAGACAAATATAAGGATTTTGTTTTGCAAATATATATAAACCAATGTAAGAATGTTGTTAGTTCTTCTGTAGTTGAATAAGAAATTAAGAATTAAAATCAAACTTCTTCTTCACTTTTACCAGAATTCACAATGATGTGTAAAATCCTGGTTTTTCCCAAACAGAAAAAGGATTGCCCATGTGCTTAAAGAAAAAGACGAAACCAGATTTCGCAAGTAGGTGTTAAACTGATTTGCTGACCAATGAGATCGACTTGTAAAACCAAAAAAGAATTTGCGATCAAGTGCAAAAAATCTTAATACTATAAAAGGCCCCGGTCAGCGTCAATTCGTCAGTCAGATGGGAACCACTAGACGAAACAACTAAAATGTAACTTCAACTTCAAATCGACCCAGATATAAGATCAGGTTGCACCTTGTCCTCTTTCTCTTTCTTCCTCTTGCGCTGATTTTCTTTACTTCTTCATCCAAAAATTTCCTACCAAACAAACACATACATACATACGTACGCATATACTCTTTCAACAATTACTACTACGAACATTTTCTACAAATTAAATTTTTACTCTTGTTATTAAAGAAGCAGTAACTTTATAAGATTTAATTCCTATGAACATTGAGTGAACTTAAATTCAAATCTCTTAAATTGTCAGTTCTTCATACCCATAACTTTATCATTGGACATGAATTTTTACCCTTAATTTTCTAATTGAACATTAATTTCCACGAATTCTTGTTATTCTTTCTTCTTTATAAATTTCTTTTTTAAAATGAAAAATGTATATTTTATTCTTACACTATTCCACACTACTGCATACATTCCAACCTGCAACCAACCTTCTGATGATAGTTCTGGAAAAAAAATGTAAGCTGTAGGGAGTTCGGTTATGTATGACACAGGGTCGAACTAAATGAAATTAACCAGCTCCCTACCTCTACACTTCAAAAGTCTTAAATTTAATAGATGCTCATAAATATTCATCATAGGTAACTGAAAAGTCTGGGTAAATTAATGATAATGCTAAGTGACATAATTATATGATATATTATGGAAGATACTAAGTGACATAATTATATGTTAAATTATGGAAGATACTAAGTGACATAATTATATGATATATTATGGAAGATACTAAGTGACATAATTATATGATATATTATGGAAGATACTAAGTGACATAATTATATGTTAAATTATGGAAGATACTAAGTGACATAATTATATGATATATTATGGAACATACTAAGTGACATAATTATATGATATATTATGGAAGATACTAAGTGACATAATTATATGATATATTATGGAAGATACTAAGTGACATAATTATATGTTAAATTATGGAAGATACTAAGTGACATAATTATATGTTAAATTATGGAAGATACTAAGTGACATAATTATATGTTAAATTATGGAAGATACTAAGTAACATAATTATATGTTAAATTGTGGAGGATGCTAAGTGACATAATTATATGTTAAATTATGGAAGATACTAAGTGGCATAATTATATGTTAAATTATGGAAGATACTAAGTGGCATAATTATATGTTAAATTGTGGAGGATGCTAAGTGACATAATTTAATGTCTAGTAAATGAAAGTGAGTAAATGATGTTGAATTTTTTTCTTTTTATGCAATCAATATTTAAGTTATTTTATTATGAGATAAATTAATGTATTATATATTTTAGATAAAGTGGGTGGTTATAAATTCAACTTCTTTATTTAATTTTTTAACATTGAGTCATGTATGCTGACTTAGGAGAGAAGTATTTTTTCAGGAATAGAAGTATTTGAAAACGTCTGGGGTCAGATATGTATTTTCATAAGATTCAGTAGCGGTTCTCTTGAGAATTTTCTGCCTAATCATATTACTTTCTCTTTTCATAAGGTGATTTTCTAAGTGCAGCTTAGATGTAGTACAAGGCCAAAAATATGGGGCACCCAGTGAGGATCGAACTCAGTACTCAACTGAAACGCTTCTAGCTAGACAAGCTTGCCAACCATTACACCACCTCGAGGTTTTAATAAGCGTGGTATATATTGATCGAAATTGTGGTTGAATTTGTTTCTATATATCGCTAATGCATTTGATAAATTGTTGTATAAAAGATATCTTTTCATCTTCATAGAGATATATTTTTAAATTTCTGTATGTTTCCCCACTGTATTATGAAAAGCAGTTGTGACAATTTATTTTATACAACAATGATTCTGATTTTACGCCTATTTTTGGTTCTGTCTATTTTTAGTTCTGATCTTCATAGCTTTGGATATCGTTGCTATTATTTTGATATTGTTGAGATTGAACAAATTGTTTTGGATAGTAGATTTTAAGTATATTTTAAGGAGTAAAAAACAAAACAGGAGTAACATTATATGTCTACGCATCATACATTATATGGTCATCCTAAAATACTTTCTTCTACATGTTAATAATTCAAGGACACATATCAATCTTTAAAAACATCATAATGTAAAATAAATGAGAAGAGTTCTTTAAAGATATAAGCTAAATGCTCACGAAAATCAGTCTGGGTAAATGACTAAGAATTAAAATGAATAACTGGCCCAGATTATGATTGGCAGAACACTTTTGGTAGAGAGGGTAATTTCGTTCTGTTAAAGAACGCATGATAGGGTGGGAAACAGTTGATATATTTGTTTTTCTAAGCAAATGACTATCTTAAACAACTAGCATGTGTTCGATTGAAAAAGGATCTGTTAACATTTTTACTGAATGAAGAATAAAAGATGGCGAAATAGATAATGATCGGTTATCTCCCTTGGTTAATAATTCAAGGACACATATCAATCTTTAAAAATATCATAATGTAAAATAAATGAGAAGAGTTCTTTAAAGATATAAGCTAAATGCTTACGAAAATCAGTCTGGGTAAAGGACTAAGAATTAAAATGAATAACTGGCGCAGATTATGATTGGCAGAACACTTTTGGTAGAGAGGGTAATTTCGTTCTGTTAAAGAACGCATGATAGGGTGGGAAACAGTTGATATATTTGTTTCTCTAAGCAAATGACTATCTTAAACAACTAGCATGTGTTGCATTGAAAAAGGATCTGTTAGCATTTTTACTGAATGAAGAATAAAAGATGACGAAATAGATAATGATCGGTTATCTCCCTTGTTTACTGGTACTGTAGGCAAGAAGTAATTTGATATTCTGAGGAATCGAATTGATTTCACCACGTTGAAACCACATTCTTTTATTTTTTAAATAATTTCATCCGAAGCAAGGCGTCAATGCCACTAAGACGCAGGGATTAACTAGGAGAGAAAGAGAATGAGAAGACTAACGAAGAGAAAGGACAATAAAAGAACAGGTCTTAAAAATACAGAAGATTGCGAGTGACGTCACATCCATGCCTTTGAATAACGGAGTTGATTGGGGAGCAAAAAACCGAAAGAGATACACATGTCAGAAGAACAAAGAAGAAACTAAAAAAAAACATACGGTTATATCTAGCTATTTCAACAATAAAAATACTGCTGCTATATATGGTTAGGCGCCCCTGCTGTTCATCTCAGGGTTCTCGACAGGCTCCAAAGGAGAATCAATAATGTGATAGGTAGCGACTTAGTGGTTCGACTACAGCCATTTCCCCACCGACGAGATGTGGCCTCCCTTTGTCTGTTCTATAAATACTTTCATGGATTCTGCTCCAACGAACTTAAGTCACTGGTGCCTCCGCAACAGGTGTTTACTCGTGCAACCAGACTGGAAACTGGGTCTCACCCATTCACAGTTATATTAACCAAATGCAGACGACAATTCCACTCCTGTAGCTTCTTCTCTCGCACTTCCCGCTTGTGGAACTCGCTTCCATATTCTTGCTTTTCTGATGGATACAACCTCCAGGAATTTAAATGCAATGTCAATACTCTTCTATTAACCACTTGACTCTAGTTCTTTTTTCACCACCCCGTGTATCCTTTCCTTTCTCTCCACCTCTGCAACTGTCATCACACCTGTATTCCCATCCTTCTATTGCTCCTTTCTAACTGGTTTGTCTTCCTCTTCACTCTCTTCAACTTAATCTTTTTACTCTTATGTAGCCCCCTGCACATCAGTGTCATTACCACCTTGCTCGGGGTGATACGATTAAAAAAATGAGACCTATTTGCCAATCTAGGACTGTGACAATCGACTCTAGGCTTTTCCAAGTTCAAGCTCGTATCCAGTTTATATATATATATATATATATATATATATATATATATATGTGTGTGTGTGTGTGTGTGTGTGTGTGTGTATTAAGAATTGTATTACAATATAATAATATAACATATTTTATTAAAATAATAAAATTAATTTAAAATTTTTTATGAATAAATAGATATTTAAAACTTTCTTTAGAAATTAAGATTTTTAGGAAAAATTAGAATAATATGCATTCTGAATCGAAATAAAAATACTATAATTACGCCCAAAGATCCCTTTAAGTTAGATCAAAAATATAAAATGTTTTCTTTCTTTTCTTTTTTCTTTTTTGTTTTAAAAAATGATGTGATACCGAGAAAATTAATAGAATAATTTTGTAACAATAATGGAGACATCAACGGAAATGTAGTCTTGACAGGGATTTTGATCGACTGACATTTTTGCCGTTAAGATTGAAAGAAGAAATCATGTATTCACTAATTTTTTTTTTCAAATTTAAGGTAGATCTCTATTCTGATTAGTTAAAATGAACACATACATAATTTTTTCTGTCTTCCCACATCCATAAATAACATTGTTTCTTATATTCAAATGAAAACCATTTTCACAACAATGATCTAACAGTTAAAAATGACGAGTTAAAAATCTCGAAACAGAAATTTCCGCTTCAAAATATATTAATTTAAAAAAAAAAATTATATATATATATATATATATATATATATATATATATATATATATATACGAGAAAAAATCGCAAGATCGCCAAGACCTACCGCGGTTTCGCACAACGCCTTTGCCCTGACGAGCCGTTGTGCGAAACCGCGGTAGGTCTTGGCGATCTTGCGATTTTTTCTCGTGTGTTTTTGCTCTACGTAACTGCCTCTTAGTTAATCCTTTTTGGTTAGTTTAGTATCGAGCACTTTTCTTTCTTTGTGGTTTGTTCCGTTTGAGGGTTTTTTTTCTTTGCTGTGAAGTGCTGTATGTATTGTCGGTGCTCCGCAGTTTTCTTTTTTTTTCCCCTCGTTGTCCAAAGCTTTATAGCCGAGGGCGATAACGGAGTTAGATTCTGCCGGTTATTCGTGGTTCTTAAAAATTACTTGCGTAACATTTTAAGATTTGAATACGTACAGAGTCAATTTTATTATATATATATATATATATATATATATATATATATATATATATATACTGTCGGCGAACTCTCCAGGTGTTAGTGGGTGCAAATTCATGTAGTTGAAATACCAAGGAAAAGAGCTCATCAGAACGATTGCAATGAAAACATTTTAAGAAAATGACAGAAGGTGGGGAAGTGACTGAGATCAAAACGACAGGTCAGGACAGATAACATTACAATACAAAGAAGAATCTGCAATATTATTGGTCCTGACTTGGCATCTCGGCTTCATTTACTTTCTCAACGTCGTAATGTATCTTTCCTGTGCCTTCTTTATAAATATATTCATGGTAATTTTTCTGATTAAATTTTCTTTATGCTACCCGCGGGTCTAGAGTGAATGGTTCGCGATCGAATGGTGATAATGAATTCCGGAAGGAAAATGCCCGTAAGAACTCACCATCCTCGCTTACCCCGAGGCAAATGTCGGATTGCTCTCAAGTTTCTCTTACCGGCGACAGTTGGCATCTTCGACGTCCAGGTGTTGACTCCTGAGGCTCTATTTCACGTGTTAGGGAAGGGGGTTCCGTTCAACATGGTCTGAGAGACGAGCTCGATCTGACGAAACAGGAGGCTCTCTCCGTATGGACTTAAGCACCTGAGTTGCAGTGCCTCATTAATAACGAGGCATTACTCACCTGGTGACAGGAAGAACCCTCTCCGCCGGCAAGACACTTTGCTCAGCGGGCTTGGAAATATTTTCAAATTACATTCGCTGCCGTGAGTTTTTGGAGACCCTGGTTCCCACCTTCTTCCACTGCAGGGTCGTAGTCCCGTTGTACAAGATCATTGAAGACATAATGATTCGCATACTGCGCGGAAAGTTCTTTGTCCTTGAGGCCAGTTTCATCTGTAGCAATGTGGTACCGACATCGATTAAGGCTAAACACTATGTGTTCATATGCATACTAGGTGTTATACAAGTCGTAATATGGGCGCCGAGACAGATAGAATATGTATAATAATAATAATCTGTAATGTGATCAATCCCAACTTGGCAGCTCAGATACAGTCACTTTCTTACCGTAGCAATGTGGCTTCTTTGTATATCTTCTACAAATATTTTCACGGCTTCTGCTCCGATGAACTTAGCTCACTGGTGACCCCTATATATAAATTTACTATAAGATTAGCAACTAGGTCCCACCATTTTATTGTGAAACCAATAAAATGTAACCGCAAATTCTACTCCAACAGCTTCTTTTCTCGCACTTCCCGCCTGTGGAATTCCAAGAATTTAAATGTAAAGTCAATAGTCATCTCCTATCACACTAACAGTCATCCTTCTTTTGTGCTTCTTTCTCCGTCCACTCCACTCTCATCAGTATTCTCATCTTTCTTGCTTGGGGCGATATGATTATAAAAAAAATTCTATACTATTATAATGTGGTTATAAAGTGGGGGATCAATTCTACATTACAATCAATATATAAAGTGATCCTTCACTTTATGGTTACAGTCATCCTTCTCTCATGTTTCTTTCTCCGTCCACTCCACTCTAATCAGTATTCTAATTTTTCTCTTGCCCACTTCCTGACACCCTCTATAACCTGTCACTCTTTCTCATAACTTTAATCCTATGTAACCCCCTGCAAAATAGTGGCAGTAAAATGCCTTGCTTAGGGCGATATGATTATAAAAAAAAATTCTATGCTATTATAATGTGGATATAAAGTGGGGGATCAAGTCTACATAACAATCAATATATAAAGTGATCCCTTACTCTATGGCCACATTCATCCTTCTCTTACCCACTTCCTGACACCACCTATAACCTGTCACTCTTTCTCATAACTTTCCTCCTATGTAACCCCTGCAAAACAGTGGCAGTAAAATGCCTTGTTTGGGGCGAATGATTAAATTTAAATAAATTTTAAATTTTATTTAAAAATAAAGGAAAAAAAAAATGAGGTCGAGAACCTTACCTCTTTCCCACTGAAATTGTACTTTAAGCATACGCTTAGAGTAAAGATTAGAGGGGAAAAGCAACGTGTCCTTTTATCAGAATTTGTCAAAAGCTAATTGAGTCTTGTCGAGTCAAAGAAGTTGAGAGTTTAGAGCTTAGAGTTGCATGTTGATGAATGGTTAAGCATCGGAATATTGGTAACTGTGTATCGAACACTAGGAACCCCGCAGAAAATAGGGTAGATTGGCTTTGTTTTATCCTTAGTTTCTTCCATTAAGGTAACTTAACGATTTTGTGGTGCAGTGGATATCGGCTCGGAACGAGAAATCGGGTTGCCGAGTTCGAATTCCAGCCGAATTCATTGCATTCACTTACGCACAAATACCCTTGGGAAAGGTATTAATCCGTTTATTTCTTCCAGTTATGGGTCAAATAACAGGACAGATTGGGTTCTATAGCCTTGGTCGGCAACCAGTCTACCGCAGAAAGCAATGGCAACCTACTGCGGGATAATCTTCTGACCAGTCAGTCATGTCTCTTTCGAGACATGATCGCCCAAGCGTGTTTCACGTATGGCACTTAACTGACTGAAATATGGGACGTATGCTCATTAGTCACTTTAAAAAAACTAAGTTTTTAGATTCTATGTTAATTCCGACGGCAAAAATTAACATAGAATTTAACAATTCAGTTTATCTATTTAAAATAAGGTCTCTAAATTTACTGTACCGCATTTGAAAATGTTCGACCTTAAGAAAATTTCAATAAAAGGGCATCTTGTCGTCTGTGTACTTTTTTTTTTTATCATATCACCCCAAGCAAGGCGGTAACGCCACTGATGCGCAGGGGGCTACTTAAGAGTAAAAAGATTGGAAAAGAGAAAGCCGGAAACCGCATCCTAAACAGGGAACAAGGGATGAGCCTCTTAACCTGTTCAATAGACATGGGTGGAGTGTGAACCGGGCGATTGTTTAGTCTATCTACTCCAATTTAGAAAAAACAAAAAGAAAAGAGTAAGAAGATTGGAAAAGTGAAAGCCGGAAACCGCATCCTAAACAGGGAACAAGGGATGAGCTTCTTAACCTGTTCAATAGACATGGGTGGAGTGTGAACCGGGCGATAGTTTAGTCTATCTACTCCAATTGTACTGTAGGAAGCATAATTATCGCTCCTCTTCAAAGTTGATGATGATGTCAAGATGAAAGAATTATTGCAAGCATTTGGACAAGTTTTTATTTTGAGTAGTAGACGTCACAACAAAGAAGCTTTAAGTAAAAGTATATAATATAATATTGTTATACAGTTGTATACGAGAACACAAGACTAAAACACATACTTAATATTAAATTTTATTTCAATCCATACTCATCAATTGTCGTCGACCAGTGGGCGCAAAGGTATATCCCTCTCTCCTTGAACTGTTATCCGAACGTGGAACTTACATTCTCGTACATGATGTTTGAATCGTTCTCTTACCACTGGGATGAGTGTTTAAATATGTATATATAAATGTAATATGTTATCCGGTTTTTCCCACGCGCACATCTCATATACAGCTGGACCGATCGTGCGGATCTGCATTTGCGGATACATGGCCATCTTCCAGGTCAGACCTGCACCTGGCTGCTCTGAAGAACATTGAGTGCATTATGAAGTGATTTCGGAGTAAGACACATACTGCAAAAGTACATTTATTTAAAACAAGGCTACTTAACAGTATGCAATGTTGATCATTCTCTTCATCGTCAAAAGAAATCATTTCAAAGACACGAGATTAATAAAATGGCTAACAGTACCTACATATAATCGATCGAAAAGACTTGGTCCAGCATTAAAAGAGAGAGCGAAGTAGATTTTTAGATTTCATTAGAAGAAAAAAACCAAAGTAGATTTCTAAATTTCATCAAAAAAGATACAGCAAGGTAGATTTCTAGATTTCATTAGAAGATATAAAGCAAAGTAGATTTCTAGATTTCATTAGAAGGTAGAGAGCAAGGTAGATTTCTAGATTTCATTAAAAGAGATAGACCAAAGTAGATTTCTAGATTTCATTAGATAGACCAAAGTAGATTTCTAGATTTTATTAGAAGAGATAGACGAAAGTAGATTTCTAGATTTCATTAGTAGAGCTAGATCAAAGTAGATTTCTGGATTTCATTAGATAGACTGAAGTAGATTTCTAGATTTCATTACAAAAGATAGAACGAAGTAGATTTCTAGATTTCATTAGATAGACCAAAGTAGATTTCTAGATTTCATTAGATAGACCAAAGTAGATTTCTAGATTTTATTAGAAGAGACAGAACGAAGTAGATTTCTAGATTTCATTAGGAGAGATAGAACGTGTACTACCAACCATTAAGGCAAACTCGTTAGAAATTTTTCCGTCTTCTAATACTTTGTTTAGCTTTTGGAAAACATTTTTCGCCAATCCTATACACCTTCTGATTTCTGTCAAAGTCTCCAAGTCTTCTTTCCTCAGTATGCGTCACACAAATTTCAACTATGTCTTTCTGATTCTAAATGTGTGTCTTTCTTTCCTTCGGTATCCCTTAAAACTTATTCGTTACTCACATGTTCAGTCCATGGCACTCCCAGCATCATTCTGTAGAACCATATTTCTGTTGACTCAAGTTTCTTTTTCATCTGTGGCGCGATTGTTCAGCATTTACTGCCATATAAGAGGGTCAATAACAGTTCAGCACTCTTTTCTTTGTTTCTAACTAAAGTTTTCTCTCTCAATACTTTAGGATCTGATATTGACGTCTATAAGCACATATCTTTTTTGTAATATTTTTAAGAAAGGGATGTACTAAATTTTTTTTTTAATCATATCACCCCAAGCAAGACGGTGACGCCACTGATGCGCATGGGGCTACTTAAGAGTAAAATAATTGGAAAAGAGAAAGCCGGAAACCACATCCAAAAAAAACGAAACAAGGGAGGAGCCTCTTCACCTGTTCAATAGACATGGGTGGAGTGTGAACCGGGCGATAGTTTAGTCTATCTACTCCAATTAGTCTAGCTGCTCCAATAAATCCCTGTCGTAACCATGACATCATCATTTAAATTTGAACGTTGTAAACTTTACTCCCTCTCTCAACAACGAAATGTTTTCCTTTCTTCCCCTTCTCCCCCACTATTCATTTCGTCTGGATAATTAAACCCATTCATTTTTGTGAAAAAATTCGGTCTGATGAGTTGAATATTTTCAATATTCACGAAATAAATGATCATCGTTGGATTTATAAATTTGTCCGATTTATTTTCTTGTTGAAATCCTCTTATTTAAATACCTACTTGCATATAAACAAACGTTAGTGTATCACACGCAGGCAGGCTCTTCGTTCAGTAAATCAAGTTGTATATGTACGTATGTGTTTACGTAGATACGTATATATAGCACCTGATTTACTGAACGGAGTGCATGTGTTTGCATATATATATATATATATATATATATATATATACACGAGAAAAAATCGCAAGATCGCCAAGATTTTTTTCCCCTCATTGTCCAAAGCTTTATAGCGGCGGACAATAACGGAGTTAGATTCTGCCGGTTATTCGTGGTCCTAAAAAATTACTTGTGTAAGATTTTAAGATTTGGATACGTACAGAGTCGATTTTATTATTATATATATATATATATTAAATCCAAAAGGATTAACAAATAGGTAAATCCCCAAAAACCCGATCCTACGAAGCTCAATTCTCACCAATCAACAATAGAACAAATTACCAAACATATATCGGTATATTCGAGGGAGATTTTAAGCAGCGTTGCTCTAATCATAAACATTTTTCCAACCCCAGCCAAAAATATCAAACAGACCTTTACCGAAGATTTTGAAAAATGAAGGAAGAAAGACAGAACCTCATAGTTAGTTGGGAACTTATAGGCTCATCCCGCACTCCAAGAAACCTTCACGATTGGTGCAATTTAAATATTAAAGTATTAATATTAAAGTACCCAAATCAACACCTACTTTTAGATTAACGTAAGGAAGTCATAAGCAAATGCCGCCATGAGTCGAAATTTGTAAATTTTGAATTTTAAAAATTTAAATTTAAAATTTAATCTGAGTTTCGTAAATTTAAATTTTTTTCAAGCTAGTTAATTTAAGCCCCACTACTAAATACTAATCCCAGCGTTATAGATAACTTCCTTCTTCCTTTTCCTATCTATCTATCTATCTATCTATCTATCTATCTATAGATAGATCTATCTATCTATAGATAGATAGATAGATAGATAGATAGATAGATAGATAGATAGATAGATAACATCTAATGAGCCAGACGAACCTACCAAGGTTTCACCTAAACGGATCGTCAGGGAAAGCTGATAGGTGTTATCTATTTATTTCTCTCTACCTCTGTATTGAGCGCTGTTAGATGATTATTCGTATCGGGGTTTCTTTATTCTTTGTGCTTTCGGCTGATCTCGAACGAACATTTTTGACTGACGTTCATGTACTAAGCTCTTTCTATTTTTAAAACCATTTTTTTCTTTCCGTCGAAAGTTTTCGAGGAAGGTTTTTTGACACAAATATAATTATAATCTTGTTTATATATACATATATATATGTCGGGGGGAGGGGCGTGTGTTTATATATACTGCCACTAAATCTATTATATCCACTGGGACACATGGTTAGTTCCTGACTTGACTTGGAGTTTTGAGTTCAATACCAGGCTACAGCAGTGGTGAACAAGTAACTTGCAGGGTTAGAGGGAGATGACTTCCAATCGGGGCTTTATGCAAGGAATGGAGTCCCTGTACCCCAGTGATTCTAATAAAGGGTTCGGTTCGAAATTCCTAGCACCCGAAGAAGGCCGTCGTACAAATGGCAACAATGATTGGGACAATGCTGGGCAATATCATCGAAAATGAGGACAAAACTGTAAACGGCCGAAATGTGGTTCTACAGAAGGATGCTACGGATATCGTGGACTGAGCATACAAGCAACGACGAGGTGTTAGAAAGAATGGCAACAAAAAGGAAATTGATGCTGAGCATCAGGAAGAGACAACTGAAGTTCCTGGGACATGCAATGAGGAAGGAGAGCCTGGAGAACCTGATACTGACTGGTCAGATAGAAGGAAGGAGAGACAGAGGAAGGCAGCGGATAACATATTTGCAGGGCCTGATCAGGTGGATGACGGAACGGGGGTTGCCAGGAGCAACAGGAGCAAACATAATAAGAGCCACAAGGCATAGGGAGACGTGGAGAGCCATGATCGCCAACGTCCTCAAGGGACAGGGCACATAGAAGAAGAAGAAAGACTGTACATACTACCTCATCTCAGAAATACAGACAAATACTACTATTAATATTAATAATAATAATAAATATATATTAAATATAATTTGACTTGTCTATATGTATATATATATATAGAGAGAGAGAGAGACATGTCAGATTATAATAGTGCGAAGTGGAAAGTCTTGATAGAACCATAAATGTATCCTGATTTATTTTTCCAATTATTTTGATAAGATTTAGATGTTTTTTTTTTAATTGTTAGCTGCGATAATTTTATTAATTTTTGCTTTTAGCTGAGTGGTAGGGTCATTGACAAGTCTTTTAAACTTGGTGTGATCATCAAGTAACTATTCTATTTTTGAGCTGTAGTCAGACTTATTTAAAACAACGACGATGTTAGCTTTATCAGCTTTCTTAATTACTATTTCGGAATGGTTGCGTAATTATTTTGCAGCAATCTTTATTGAAGTATTTATGAGTCTAGTAGAATATATCCTTTTATAGTGTCTGTATTTTATAGTTTTGCCTTAAGTAGATCACGGAGTTCTGGTTCTGTAGGTATAAATTTAGTCTCTGAAGAGTGCTGGATATCTGTCCTTCTGTATGTAAGTGAATGCTGGACGATCCCATCAAAGATGAAGGAAAAGCAGCATAAATGTGGTTTTACACAGGGATGTTGAGGATTCCATATACGGAGCACGTGTGAAGCAATGAGGTGTTGGAAAAGATGCAAACGAGAAGAAAACTCATAATAAATATCAGAAAAAGGCAAATGAGGTTCCTGGGACACGTAATGTGGAAAGAAGGCCTGAAGAACTTGATACTCACAGGTCGGATAAATGAAAGAAGAGACAGGGGAAAGCAGCGCGAAACTTATTTGTTAGGTCTGAGCAAATGGTTGACGGGGCGGGGTTTAAAAGAGATACCAAAAGAAAGATTACTGAGAGCAAAAAGAGACAGAGCCAAGTGGAAGTCTATTATCGCTTACGGTCTGAAGGGACACGGCACATGAAGAAAAAGAAGAAAAAGAAATAAGTCTAAAGGATATGTCTGCGTAGCAGTAGCTAATCAGTATTGAGGAGAGGTGGATTCATACAT
Source organism: Ascarosepion bandense (assembly GCA_037127315.1). NCBI lineage: Eukaryota > Metazoa > Mollusca > Cephalopoda > Sepiida > Sepiidae > Ascarosepion > Ascarosepion bandense. Next base: position 3,678,723 of record JBBBDQ010000532.1, on the reverse strand, counting down.
CATCAGAATTTGATAAAGAAATAAGAAATTAAAATGTGGATATATAGTGGGGGTTCAATTCACCATTATAATCAATATATGAGCTGATCCCTCACTTTTTGACCATGCACGTTTCTATCCATTTATATTTTAGATTTATGGGCTTCAGCAAATGGATAGCGAAGAGGGGTTTAGAAGTGATACCAAGAGAAAAATTATTAAGAGCGACAAGAGACAGAGCCAAGTGGAAGTCCATGATCGCCTACGTCCTGAAGGGACATGGCATTTTGGGGAAGAAGAAGAAGCTGCACCTTTTTGCATCGACAAAGAGTAGCGTTCGTTGACTGCAGTATGCACAGTTTACCAAAGAAAGATTCCGTGTCATTTTTAGTTTTACATGTGCACAAAAAGTTATTTCCACTGGCAAAAATACAGTGTAAACGTAAAGGTTCATTTACATCTGATTTTTTTTATTTTTATTTTGATCATTTTATTCAAAGTTGTTCTAATTAGTTCAATAATTTTTTGTTAATTAATATAAAGCCTAATTAAAATTTGTTGATTTCAGATAATAAATTTTTTCTAAATTAATAAAGCCTAATTAAAATTAGTTGATTTTAGAATAATATCTATATTTAGTAATATATATATATATATATATATATATATATATATATATATATATATATAAAGTCATTAATATATATATATCGACAGATCTGTTTTGCAGCTCACCAGTACAGTTAAACGTCTGATTGCTTCTCACCGGGAATAAAGCCCGACCGAACTGACATCAGTCAGAGAGACTACCTCTGAACTACGGGCACTTGGTAAAAAAAGGCGGACTTTTAGCGTCTGCTATAGAATGTAATATACGCCAGTAGCTAAGCGTGTTCAAATTCATTACTGAAAGAACGATGCGTAGATACTTGAGTAGCTACTGTTTTTCGTAGTCTACCATTCCTCCAGTGCTCAATCAGGGTGGGAGAGCGTAAATAGTCATCTGCAGACATATCTGTTTCGCCGTATCACAACTCATCAGTACGATCATATATCCAATTGCTTCTAGCCAGGATTGAAACCCGACTGAATTGACATCAGTCAGCGATCCTACCACTGTGCTCGACATACTTTTAGCGTGTTATATACAATGTAACATACGCCAGTGTATATATATATATATATATATATATATATATATATATATATATATATATATATATGTATATATAGTACTGTGCAAGAGTATTAATACAAGAACTATTTTATCTTTTATCAAGCATATTGACAGAAAATAAACAATTTAATTAAAGTAATTTTATTTGATTTACTCAACAAATGCTTTAACAGAAAATATATTTGTTACAAAAAAAAATTAATATTTAGTATAATAGCATTTTGCTTTGAAATAATAAAATAATTGCGGCAATTTACCAATCGCACCTACTATATATATATATATATATATATATATATATATATATATATATATAAAGACCCTTGTGTCGTACCATCCTAAGATAATGAAGTGAATACTTTATACTTTGAATACAATAATCAGAACAAATGGCTAGATTTCGTTGCCCTCTAAACATGGAAAGCCCTTGAAGAACTAATCCTATTTAAGCGTAAATATATAAACTCTACGTAGATTTACAAATGTTTATAAAAGGTGAACAGGAATTAACAAGGGATGATTGGCATTACAGCGCCGGGTAACAAAAACCATAAATAAGGCAACATGCATCTGCTAAATACATTCGCATTTAAGCTACCGATGAAATCCTCTTAAAAATCTTTCTCTGGCCGCTAATTGGGTAAGGCTGGCTGTCATGTCCCTGAGTGTCTAATTTTCAGGTCAATCTCACCGCAGTATGCCATGTTGTTGCAGTTGCTTAATGAGATCACCTTCACCCTCTTCTTAGTTTGAATTGGTCTCATTAATCAACGACGTTAATTAGACAATTTCTGTTTAAGTCACGAGAGAAGCCAATATCGTAAAATGATGCGGTATTGTGTTAACTTAATAAAATTTGTGAAAACGAATAACAATATTGTGAGTATCTTATTCACGGTGTCGTTTATCCAATCACCTCTTTCTCTCTCTCGCTTTCTCTCACTCTCTTTATATATATATATATATATATATATATATATGATCTGTAATGTGATCTATCCCGTCTTGGAAGCTGAGATACAGTCACTTTCTCACCGGCGCAATTTGGCTTCCCTGTGTCTCTTCTACAAATACTTTCACAGCTTTTGCTCCGAGGAACTTAGATCACTGGTGCCACCTATATATGAATTTACACGAGCCACAAGATTAGCAACTAGATCCCACCCTTTTACTGTGAAGCCAATAAATTGTAAACGCAAATTTTACTTCAGCAGTTTTTTTTCTCGCACTTCCCGCCTGTGGAATTCCCCTACCATTTACTTGTTTTCCTGACAGCTACAATCTCCAAGAATTTAAATGTAAAGGCAATAGTCATCTCCTATCTCACTAACCTGCATCTTCTCTCTCATGCTCCCTTTTCCATCCACTCCACTCTCATCCTTCTCATACCCACTTCCTGACACCCCCAATAACCTGTTACCCTTTCTCATAACTTTCCTCCTATGTAAACCCCTGCAAAACACTCGTTCAAATAACCATGAAACTATTTTAAAATTAGCCACAAAAAATAAAACAAAATAAAATCAAAGCAAAATTATAACTTACTTTTAAGAATATTTCAAAGCTGATCCTAAACCAAAAGCACGTGTACTAACGCCAGTAGAGAAAAAGAATTATTTTATCTTTTCGCTGAGGAGTGGTGGGGTCAACTAGACAATGACCAGGCAAAAAACGAACAAGGACACCCCGAAAATAGATTATATTACTGCACACTACTTCAAATGGCCTAATCTGAGAAATAATAGAAATCGATTACACCCTGTCACTCCAGCGAGTTTAAAACTGACCGTATGGTGAAAGGATGGAAACTTGATTCCCACTTGTCAGATACAGTCACTTTCTCACTGTGGCTTCCCTATGTCTCTTCTACAAATACTTTCACGGCTTCTAATCAGATGAACATAGCTCACTGGTACACGCTATATATGAATTGACCTGAGCCAGAAGATTAGCAACTAGGTCCCATCCTTTAACTGTAAAACCAATAAATTTTAAACGCAAATTCTATTCTATCAGCTTCTATTCTCGCACTTCCCGCCCATAGAATTCCCTTCCGTTTACTTGCTTTCCCAACAGCTATAATCTCCAAGAATTTAAATGCAAAGTCAATAGTCATCTCCTATCTCACTAACCTGCATCCTCTCTCTCATACTCCTTTTTCCGTCCACTATATTATACTGCGCATAAAAAATTCTCTTCAGAAATGAAGATTGAATTATATATATATATATATATATATGTTTTATGTAGGTTTCATTAAAAATGACAAACAGGTTACGAAATTTTTTTCTGTAATTTTTCATGTGATCTTATAATTCGTGTTTCCTTACAGAACATTATCTATATGAAAATGGTCCAAAGGTTTCATTTTTCCGAGTGCTTTCAGCTATACATTTAGCCATTATCAAAGATCAATTTTATTTTATTTGTAACTGAATATGCATTATGTTTGTGTATGCATATAGAGTCATGTATAAGTTTTACATTCTGGACATGGTAAGCACATTGTAGTTTTGTCCACTGAAATGCATCAGTTAAAAATAAATTCAGTTTTCCTCATGTCTTTGTCGTTTTGGCATATTTTTCCTATATACAGTTTATGTCTGTAATTATTTACATTAAATTCTACTCCATCAGCTTCTTTTCTTTCACTTCCTGCCTGTGGAATTCCCTTCCATTTACTTGCTTCCCCGAGAGCTACAATCTCTAAGAATTTAAATGTAAAGTCAATAGTCATCTCCTATCTCACTAAACTCCTTCCTCTCCCTCATGCTCCGTCTACTTCACTCTCATCAGTATTCTCATTCTTCTCTTACCCGCTTCCTGACACCTCCTATAACCTGTTACTCTTTCTCATAACTTTCCTCCTATGTAATCCCCTACAAAACAGTGGTAGTAAAATGCCTTGCTTGAGGTGATTATATATATATATATATATATATATATATATATATATATAATGGATTCTCCCGTCGCGTTCAACGTATGAGGGTCCAACCTTTTTCCAGCAAGACAACCACACAGAGATTTCTTTATAGTGGTGAAGGCATTGTGTAGTACCATCCACACTTCTTGGAACTGCTGATAACAAACAATTGGTGCAGATGACTGCCACAAATCGCACGAACAGCAGACCTCAATTATTTAACCCATATATATATATATATATATATATATATATATATATATATAGTAAACTAGTATCCTTGGTATTTTGTAAGGACAATTCCACAGAGGATTGTAATCTGATGAGAACTCAATGTTAGAATTTAACAGAGTATTATAATTAAAATAAATTAGATGTCTGTATAAATTCATTGGTAATAGTTAATTTCACGGAGCTCTTGCAGACCGCTCTTCAGACCAAAATTCTTAACAAAAATGAATTGGTTAGATTTATCCAGACGAAAAGAATTGCAAGAGAACAGGAAAAAAATAAAAACATTATTAAGGGAGACTGTGTTTCTATCCCAGGCGATAAGATGACCTTAGACCGAACTTTTAGTTAGCCATTCTCAAATACGTGACAGTAAATTTAGGGGCCGTATTTTCAAGAGAAGAATTGAATAGTTAGATTTTTATATTAATTCCAACGGTAACAGTATTCATTTTGTAAATACTATTTCTTTATGTTTGGATTAATATATATATATATATATATATATATATGTGTGTGTGTGTGTGTGTGTGTGTGTTAATCCAAACATTACATGGAAAAAGAGATAAATATAAATCTATAACTTTTAGAAAATCTGTCATCTTAAACCATATCAATAACCCAAATTTGCTTAATAAAAAAAGTAATTTAATAAGCACATGCTGTCATAAAAAAAATACTTCCTTAAATTCTTAGACCCAACGCACATAACAGACTTTGGGAGAGATACTAAGAGGAAAAATGTTGAGAGTAACAAGGGATAGGGGCGAGTGGAAGGCCATGTTTGCCTACGTCCTGAAGGGACACGGCACATAAAGAAGAAGAAGAAGAAGAAGAAGAAGAAGAAGAAGCGTGTATATTTGCAACCGTTTAGGTACAGGGTGACACCCCTCTCTAAAAAATTCAAAAACCCATAAATATTGTAATGCATCCTATAAAGGTCTAGTTAACTTCAGTCTGTGTACGCACATTCCCAAAATGTTTAGTTAAACTGGTCACTTTGCCAAAAAAAATCACGATCTTCCCAAAATATGCTCCAAGTGCGTCGTTCCAAATATTGTGCAAAATTGTCAATTACTCGGACACATTCCACTTTTTGGGATTTCCCTGATTTTTGCTGTGATTGTTGCCTTCAGTTCGGCAATCGCTTAAGAGTTGTTCTGGCTCACATTATTCTTGAGATAACCCCACAAATAAAAATCAAATCCTATAAAGCATCAATGGTACTTTCTGCTCTAGCACTCACCCTCCAACCAAAATAAGTCTTTATCAGACATTTATAATTCTGGTTTTTCACAGGTCAATACTCTTTGAACTTCTGAAGCCAGTCAAAAATTCTGATTTTTGGTGGAGCATGACAACATTAAAACTTTCTCTAAAAGTTTTCCTGCACTACACTACATGATTTGTTGGAGAAATAGATCTCAACACAAAATGTCCTTTCCTTGGTTGACCAAGACATATTGGGAAAGATTATTGTTCCAATACTTTATGCACAAATTCAACTTACATACCCTGAAAGAGTAAAAAAGGAAAATTAATATTAAGAGTTTTATAAAAAAAAAACTACGTTTTGATTATTTTTATTTTTATTTTTTGAAAATTTGTATATTTTAATTCAAAGTCAAGCCTAAAATATTTCTATAAAATCTAAAAAATCTATTTATTACCGAATAATTTCCAAAGTATGAAAATCTTATCTGATTTTTTTAAGGGTTTATTTTTTAATTTTTGCTAGTTTACAAAATTTATGATTAGATTGCTGAGTAGGTGTTGTCCAGACTGAGCGTAAGGAGAAATTATTATTTCAATGCTGGTAGATGCATGTGCTTGCGTATACAATAAATAGCACTAGCACATTTGCGCTACACACAACACAGACATACGCATATGCGAACTAACACGCATTGTGAGGCAGACAGTCAACTCTTCTATAATATATATATATATATATATATATATATATATATATATATATATATATATATATATATATATATATATATATATATATATATATATATATAGCTCAGAGGTAGAATCGCCGACTGACGCCAATTCAGTCAGGTTTCAATACTGGGTTAAAAGCAATCGGCTGTCTAACCGTACTGATGAGCTGTGATACAGCGAAACAGATCTGTCTGCGGATGACTATTTACGCTCTCACAACCTGATTGAGCACTCTGGAAGAATGGTGGACTTTGAAAAACAGTAGCTACTCTGGCATTTACGCATCGTACATTCAGCAATGAATTAGAACACTCTCAGCTATTGGGCGTGTATAATGATAATATACACGCTAAAAAGTCTGCCGACTGACGCTAATTCGGTCGGGTTTCAATCCTGGGTAAAAAGCAATTGGCTGTTTTAATAACCGTACTGATGTGCTGTGATACAGCGAAAAAGATCTCTGCGGTTGACTATATATATTGTTATAGTGTATTGTTATATATATATATATAGTGTGTTGTGATATATATATATATATATATATATATATATATATATATAGTGTACTGTTATATATATAGTGTATCGAGGTAGTAAATAATTTTTTAAACATATATTGTTAAATATAACAAACAATGAATGTCTATTATGTTTAATCATGAACCGTTCTAAACATCGTATTTTGGCTTTACTTTCAAGTGCGACGTCATAGAACCGCATTACAAATTTACGACCTGCGACTGCTATTCGGTGACTGGTATCGTCACATTGTTATCTTTTATGTCAACACAAAATAATATCATCTTTGATGGTGGATGTCTTTATGTTAACGTCCCTGAAGATGGCTCATGTGAGCCGAAAGCTTAGAACCAGCATAATAAAAAAATATTCAAATTTGGGACAAGTTTTTCTTTATTTTCACATGAAAAATTAAAAAAACTAAATTTAAAAAATTAAAGCCAAAATGCGATATTTAAACATAATAGACATTCATTGTCTGTTATATTTAACAATATATATATATATATATATATATATATATGTGTGTGTGTGTGTGTGTGTATGTGTGTGTGTGTGTGTGTGCGTGTGTGTGTGTGTGAAGTTGTTAATAAAAACTGCTCAATGTAGTATAAACAGAATTATTAATTATATATATATTAATAAATATACATATTAATCTATGTCGGTGGCATGACTCAAAGCTTCATGCGTTACGCTATAATCAGATGCATATTACAAACTAACCGTTTTGACTGACTGAATGACTGACTGACTAGATTGGCGGTAATGTCTCATCATTTTATAGTTGAAATCAATAGATGTAACGCTAAATTTTATGCTGACAGTATATTCTATTATAATTCTCGTTAGTAGAACTCTCTTTCGAATCTTTCTAGTCAACACTAACCTTTAACAATTTAAAGTGTGTACAAGGTCCCTCCAGTAAATCGCAAAGAAGCTGCATCGTTACTCTTACACTGATTTTTGAGCGATAGACACATTTTTGTAAACACAAATTAATTCTCGGCGTTAAACATCTTGCAAAAAATAAAATATACATCTGTGATACATTATTTTTGCAAATTTTGTGTTAAATTAATCTGATTTATACAAGTATTACTTATTTATAGCGTGAAATTTAGAATACAACTATTTCTTAATCACAAATTTGAACTTTTTGACCTGTATGCGTCGTAAATCAAGATTTTGCTGAAAGCTACTTGATTAGAGATAAAAATGTATGGCGTTCATAAGGGACGAAATTGTACTAATTTTTTTTTCGGGTAAAGGAGGAAACTTTGCACATAGAAATTACCATGCAAAAAATCAAATGCACAAAAAAAGGTTTCATTATTTTAAAAATATACGTTCAGAACGATTTTTATTAAACTTTTCATTTTCCGATAGGCAATATAATTGTTATATATCGCCGTACGACGACAAAACAACGAGAATACGCATATATAAAAATATAAGGTTATATTTTTATTACTGACGACGAACCCGTGTGGAATAGAGAATGGAAGAGTGAGAGCGCACATAGAATGGGTTGACGGGAGTGTAGTTTTGCCTGAGGTGTCTCTCTGCTTCCACTGGCCGTTCTCTGCTGGCGAATCCGTGTGTCGAGGTCTTTTTATAGTCTTCTAGAACCGGGACTTTCCACGCAACGCCCACGTAATTCCAAGAGACACCTGTTCTGTTTGCCTCCGTAGTCATTTCCGCCGCTGTCGGAAATAAGGTCAAATGACATCCGCTCCAGGCCCCGACAGGATGTATTTCTCAAACACCTGTCTTGTCGTTCGCCGACCCCTTCACCGACGGGAAACACCATCGCTTGCATCAACCTTCCTCGGGTGGGGCCAGATTGCTATATTACACTCCTCGCCCTCCCATTTTCTAAAATGTTCACCTAAGAACATTTTAAGCGCAATACCCTCACACACCCCCCATGCCACACAAGCCCGACAATTGTACAAAACATGTGCACGCCGAAACAAACAAAACAAAAAAATATATATATAGGGGAGCCTACATCGGCAACCCAACAATGTTCGTGTCCATTGTGGAATTTTCATAATTTTTCATTTTTTAAAAAAAGTTTCTGTAACTTTCAATGTTCGTTTCCTTTCTCGACTCTGTCCATACTCGTAGACGCCTCGATGCACGACCATATGATCATAGGCGGTAACCGCGCCCCAGTTTCTAAACTGACATCGAGTAAATGACCTTTGACCAACACCATGCTTGTTTCCGCTCGAGTTTATTGTTACACATGTAACTTCATTTAATTTAATTTAATTTAATTTCAAACATACTATGTTTGAACACAGAAAAACTGCCATTATCTGCAGTACATATCATTCATAGTCTGACCGAGAAATGTTCAATAGAAAACGAAGAAAATTACCCTGATTCCAACGTTAATCCGCATGCAATTTACTTGTGGAGGATTGGAGGTTTCATCTATCTTAATTTAGTCTAAAAAAATGGACCCGTGACTCTTAATTCCTTAGTTTGTATCTTCCGCATGTTTTGCTATAAGGAAGGTGACCTAACTATTTCACTTAAACTATCGTTAATCCTCCCACTGCTTTCTTTCCCAATCCTATAGCATATCAGCCAATAAGTCTACAAGACTTTTCAGTTGTTCTTTCTTTTTGTTCCGATCAACTGTGGAATCTGCAGGTCTATCCGTGCTTTTTGCCCCAACAGACGTTTGCCTCATTTGGACATCTTCGCTGCTAGGTGATTCCCTAGAAAAACCCTGATCTACATGAGTAGATCCAGACGTTTCGCACTTTGAGCAATCATCCTCGAACGTGGATGAAACATTATTTATACCACCGATTCTATCATCACTATCAATAGTTGACACGTTTTTATTCGCCATTTTACGTCGAGTCATGATACGACGCTCCATTAATGGAACATCAGGCTCATCGTCTGATTCCACACGTTGGTGTCGATTTTTGTGCACTGGAAGGTCGGTCTGTTCCGCTCCGGATTCGTCATCCGAATCACTGGATTCTACTGGAGCAGCCAATACAATCTTTCGTAACGGCCTATCGGAAGTAGGGATTTTCCATTCATCAATGGACGCCGCCCGAAGATGCTCAGCATGCGTCTTAATGACTGAGCCGGTTAACTGATCTCTAATTCTATAAGAGACCGGGCCAGTCTTTTCAATGATCACATAATATGGCCGCCAGCGCACATCTAACTTCCCTTTCTTTTGGTGATTCTTATAGTACACCAAATCACCAACCTCAAAAGTTGTATTTTTCGTCTTACCACGCGACTTATCTATCGCGGCTCTCCTCGCTTTTCTTATATTATTCCTAACTAAAGTGAAGCTACGATGCATTTCCTGTAGTGCAATTTGGTGATGCTCATCACCATAATATATGCGACGAGGCCTCAGTATATTGTCCAAGGGCAAAATAACATCCCTGTTATAGAGCAAGTAATACGGTGAAAACTTAGTGGTTTCGCTCACATGAAACCGGATAGCCGCCAACATTTGGTTAATGTAAATATCCCACGACTGTTCGTTGTTGCCGATTTTTTTTGCTAGAACATCATGCATTGTTCTGTGAAACCTCTCAACCTTACCGTTGCTCTGGGGGTGATAAAAAGAAGTTGTCACATGGTGTATATTTAGGTCTTCTAATGTCCTTTTCATTACCCTGTTGACATTTTCTGGCCCATTATCAGTTAAAAGCTGAAGTGGTGTCCCAAATCTGGGGAAAATTTCGTCAACTAAGAGATGCACCACTGTTTCTGCCTTCTTGTTAGGAACCGCAAATGCCTCCGGCCAACCACTGTACATATCTATGAATGTAACTATGTATTGGTTACCTGAATGGGTCTTTGGGTAGGGTCCTGAGACATCTAAAGCAACCTTTGCGAAAGGAAAAGGAGGGAAGTCACATTCCTGTATGTGGGGTTGCTGCCTCTTTAGGTTTCTTGTCTGACACGGGATACATTTACCTACGAAATCATTTATTTCTCTAAGTAAACAAGGCCAGAAATACTTTTGTTTTATTGAGTGGAATGTCTTATCCACCCCCATATGGCCACTGTCATCATGGTATTGAACTAGCACCCTTTTTCTAAGGTGAGATGGTACATACAGCCTGATGAGGGGTTCATCATCAGGTTGAGACAAATAGTACACCACCTCATCCATTACTATATATCTCTTCTGTTCTGCTTTGGTAGCCCTACCATTTCGTAATCTAATCTTCAGGTCTAAGATGTTTTTGTCTGATTCTTGCTTCCTGATTATGTCTATTCCTTTCAATGTGGGCCGTTCGGGTGCCTCTGATGAATTTCCGACATTTTTATGGGCTGCTAATTCTTCCGGCTCCATTAGGTTGGAGTTTATAACACTAACCAAGTAATTTCTATCATCTATATCTACTGGAGAAGCAATATGGTCTTCGTTCACATCAACAGCGCGTGATAAGAGATCCGCGCAAACATTATCCTTACCCTTAAGATACTGTATGCTGCAATTGTAGCCAGACATGCTCAGAGCCCAAGTCTGTATCTTCTTATTTTGTATGGGCGAGTTAAGTAAGTGCTCCAGGGGCCTATGATCAGTGTATATTGTGAATGTTGCCCCATGCAGGTAGTGATTCAGTTTTTGAAGAGCATAGTGTATGGCATAAGCCTCTTTCTCTATAGTTGACCACCTCGTTTGTGTGTCACTTAATTTATGGGACAATAAATAAATTGGTTTTTCAACATCCTTCCTATTTTCCTTATCGTACACCACCTGGGATAGGCATGCGCCAATCGATTGATCGGATGCGTCAGTATATAACCTATACGCCTTATTTGGGTTGGGATAGGCTAGTGTTACCATCTCCACGAGCTTCGTTTTTAGTGTATCGAAAGCGGTTTGGCAAGCATCGTCCCATTGGAATCGTGCATATTTCCTTGTCAAATTGACCAGCGGTTCGGCTATATCAGAGAAATTTCTAATAAAGCGGCGATAGTATGAGGTCATCCCAATAAAAGCTCTTACTTGCCTAACAGTGGTTGGAGTAGAAACTGACTTTATAGCCTTGACTTTATTGAGGTCTGGTTGTATTCCCTCTTCACTTATCTTGAACCCCAGGTATTGGGTCTCTTTCTTAAAGAACTCACACTTAGCTGGCTTCAGTTTAAGGTTGTGCTTATGTAGACTACTCAAGACTGTGTCTATATGTCTTAAATGATCTTCCACCGTATTTGAAAATATCAGAATATCATCTAAATATGCCAGAGCAAAATCTTCCTGTCCCTGTAAAACAACTGACATTAATTCCTGGAAGATGCCGGGTGCGTTTGCAAGTCCAAATGGCATAACATTAAAATGAAACAGACCCTTGTGGCAGGTGAATGCACTTTTTTCTTTGTCATCATCATGAAGCTTAACTTGCCAGTACCCTGATTTTAAATCAAGCTTCGAAAAGTACCTTGCCGAACCAAGTGATGCCAGTATATCATCGATGACAGGAAGAGGTCGAGCATATTTCTTTGTAATCTTATTAAGTGCTCTAAAGTCTACACAAAATCTCTTACCACCGTCTTTCTTCTCTACTAAAACTACTGGAAAACCCCACGGGCTATTGGATCTCTCAATTACACCTGCCTGCATCATTTCGTCGATTGCTGAATCCATTGTCTTTCTTTGTTTGAGGGGTGTGCGATATGGGCGTTTTCTTATGGGCTCATGCGTTCCAGTATCGATACGCATCTCCACAGTATCGGTTCTGCCCAGGTTTTTGTCGTCACTAACGAACATGTCCCTATTTCTTTTTAGCAATTTGTTAATTTCAGGCTTGAATTCCTCCGGTACATGTACCTGTTCCAAATCTACATCAGGACTTTTATTATTTTGTTTATCGGGCATAGTAATTTCAGTAATATCACCTGCCCTTTCCAATTTAGCCAGCGGACACCCCCGTCTCAAAGTGATTGTCTGGTTAGTGTTATTCATTATCAGCAACTGAAACTTACGAGACTTTGGCATTTTTACAACTGCGTTGGCTACTGATATACCACATAAGTTGCTAACATATCCACTACTCAGCTGTTCGATTTCATATTCTTTGCCACGTCCATTTCTCAGCCTGGTTAATCCCAGACAAGCATGCAGGTGTTGAGGTCTTAATGTTACTTTTTGAGCTAACCTAACAATAGAGGAAATATGAACATCCTCCTCTAATGCCACGTATTCTTCACCAATCTTCAATGCCCCCAAATCGAAATACATTCTCACCCCGTTCTGCATCAGCCAATCTCGGCCAAGTATAACGTTTCTATTGAGATTTTTCACGACTAAAATATCATGGGGTATGGACTTACTTCCTATCTGGACCTGTAGACGACAAAGGCCTTCAACGTATAACGGGGATCCATTCGCAGTTCGAAGTTTAATGTCCCTCTTTTGCAGTTCAAGTCCCAGTCGCAATTTTTTAAATACCCTACAGCTTATAACCGATACCTCTGCTCCCGTATCTACCAATGCCATATAAGGTCTACGTTCTATTCTAATAAAGATGGAATTTGGCGCGCCCATATTACCAACTATGTGCGTTGGTACCGCCTTGTTCCGTTCATTGGGCGTCGCACAAACGGATCTCTGCCGTTTCCCGGGGCGCGTCTACAAAATTTCGCTATGTGGCCTTCTTTCCCACAATTCCAACACCTAACAACGCTCCCGTTCCTCTCCCGCTCGCGAGTCTTGTATTCAGTTCCCCTATTACCAACTTTTCTATTGTTCTTATTCCTATTATTATTATTATTAGTAGTAGTAGTAGTATTAGATTCAGCGGGGCTTACGGCTTCTATCGGTACCCGTCTCCGAGAGTGGCAAATTTCCATAGGCTCCTCTTCGTATTCAGAGTTTGCATCGAGTCGAATTTTCCATCTCAACTCAGATAACGCTTTCTGATAGGCAGCCTCTAGTGTTTGTGGCTCATCCTTCATAACTGCCATCTTTATTTCCCGATCCCTTAGACCTTTTATGAAAAATCTTAGAACTTGTTTTATCACAACTTCATTCCTCCCGTCAACCCCAACATATGCGCTCTCCGCTAGGCGTACTACTCTCTGCATGTAGTCCTGCACCCCCTCTGTTCTACCCTGCTTAATGTTCACTAATTCAACTAAACGTGCGTCAGGGTCTAAAACCAATCCGTAACATTCCTTTAAAGAAGTTTTGAACTCCTTCCATGTGAGTTGTGGGTTATTAGAGATTAGTCTATATACATAGTGTCCAACAGTTCCCCTTGTTGTGAGAAGAGCTGCCTGACATTTGTCTTCTTCTGCCACGCGCACAACTTTAAAATACCTCTCCATATCCTCCAACCAAGCACTACAACCACCATCTTCTTTGCGCGCTAATGGCTGTATATTCTTTAAAAAAGATTCTCCCCTTAAAGTGTTCGACACCGAACAAGCCACATTTCTCAATTCTAGGGTCAGACCTTGAACAAAATCGGCAAAAGTATGCTGTTCCATTTTTTTTAATTTTTTTTTTAGACTTATTATAAACTTATGAACAAGAGCAGAACACACACAAGATCGAATCAAAAGTCACCTACCTTTTGTTGATGTCGTCTATGGTCGTCCGGTTGCTTTCTATTTTCGTCTTCTATCTGGTAGTTTTAATTCCGTTGAATTTCAATTGTCGCCGTGGTAACCAAGTTCGCATCTATCTGTTTTGTTGTTGTTGTTGTCTTAAAACAGCAAGTCACTAGGCACCAATTTGCGTATGTTATATATCGCCGTACGACGACAAAACAACGAGAATACGCATATATAAAAATATAAGGTTATATTTTTATTACTGACGACGAACCCGTGTGGAATAGAGAATGGAAGAGTGAGAGCGCACATAGAATGGGTTGACGGGAGTGTAGTTTTGCCTGAGGTGTCTCTCTGCTTCCACTGGCCGTTCTCTGCTGGCGAATCCGTGTGTCGAGGTCTTTTTATAGTCTTCTAGAACCGGGACTTTCCTTCCGGTTTTGCCTCGCCCACGCAACGCCCACGTAATTCCAAGAGACACCTGTTCTGTTTGCCTCCGTAGTCATTTCCGCCGCTGTCGGAAATAAGGTCAAACGACATCCGCTCCAGGCCCCGACAGGATGTATTTCTCAAACACCTGTCTTGTCGTTCGCCGACCCCTTCACCGACGGGAAACACCATCGCTTGCATCAACCTTCCTCGGGTGGGGCCAGATTGCTATATTACATAATCATCAATTCTTAACTAAAAAAGTCTAACTGCAACAGTTCTTTAAAAATTCTAAAAAGATTTTTAAAATTTTATAAATTATTATAATAAAAAAAGATGAAGACAGTTCTTTCAATATTTCATTAGTTATCGAATTTTTTTTTTCTTCAGACTATAATGTCCTTAATTTTTATTATTTATTTAAGCAATTAAATCTTATCAAATTAAATAATGTCAGAGTTTTATTGCATTTTTTATTTTACTCTTCAGAGCAGATTTTCGGATACTGCTGCAAAATTTAAAATAAAAAAAATAGATGGTTTATATTCCCGAATTAGTCCTGCGATTAAATAATAAAATTATGGTTTGCATCCAATTAAAATTTAATAAATTTCATGGATTTACGTACAGGTGGGTAACAGAGGTAAAAAAAAATATTTTTACGAAGATTTTTAAAAAATAATAATTTCAAAAATAATTAAATTCATTTGTGAATGAGTACTGAAAGTTTCATTAAAATCCGACAATTATTTGGTTTTTGTGAGAATTTCGAAATTAATGTGTTTGTAACCGGAAAAAAGTGGGTGATGTAATCATTACGTTTTCCTTTGTAAACAGTCTTAACGTATTTTTTAACCGCTAACTCAAATCAAAAGAAAGTTTTCTGCAAAAATGTTGAACATGTTAGATGGGAGTGAAAGATTTCAAAAAATAAATAAAAAAATTACTTTCAGCTTTCTTCTTAATAATATTGTAAACATTTTGATGGAAAAAGTTCGTTTTTATTAAGTGTTCTGGAGAGATATTGTTGTAGAGGAATATGCTGGTCCTACCCCGCAATGGGTATGGCCCGGGTCATAAAAGACCGCGACGGGACCGAACTACGGGAGAGAGAGACATAGTGTGTTTATGACTATACTAGAGTCCACGTCATTACATGGGAGTGACGGAAGCCTTCTTCTCAAGACGGACGCATACGTCCTATACAGAGACATTGCCTTCATAAGTGTTATTCGTGTTAACTGTTCGTTGGTGTACTTGTCAGTCAGTCAGTTAAGTGCCATACGTGAAACACGCTTGAGCGATCATGTCTCGAAAGAGACTAACTGGGCAGAAGATTATCCCGCAGTAGGTTGCCATTGCTTTCTGCGGTAGACTGGTTGCCGACCAAGGCTATAGAATCCAATCTGTCCTGTTATTTAACCCATAACTGGAAGGAATAGATGGATTAATACCTTTCCCAAGGGTATTTGTGCGTAAGTGAACGCAATGAATTTGGCTGGAATTCGAACTCGGCTCCCGATTTCTCGTTCCGAGCCGATATCCACTGGACCACAACGCACATCCTTGTACTTGTATTTGGTTTATTGTACTGAGGTATAATAAATCTCTATATATACTCAGTGTTAAGAGTTATTTCTGGCTCAATTCTTTTTCTGTTTATCCCCACCCCCTGGGATACAACATTAAGTTTTGGACCTTTTTATTCGTACTATGCTGTTTTTAACGATTTAATAGAAGTATCTATGTGTGCCATTTGACTCTCGGGCATATCTGATCAGTGTGTACCTTCTCGGTTTTTTGCGGACAACATCAGTTCTCCCATTTTAACTGTTTATCTATCTGTTGTTTATCACAACGACTGAATTTGTCATTACATAACCTGAAAAAGAAACAAACGCATAGAAACAGAGAAAAATATTCTCCATATTTTTGTTTCTTTCATTTATTTAAATCGCGATTACGATACAAAGAGAATGTAAGCAGTTTGCATGGCGTACATCCGTCTTTCCGGTCTGTTATATTAGCTGACTAATCTCCTTGCGTTAAAGCGAGGAATTTTCTTTGTTTAAGATTTTTGGTCGAACTGCCAATGACACATGTTTCTCATAGAAATGTAGAATTATTGAATGGGTGTTGTACATTTAAATACATTGAGTCATAGAAAACAAGAGATGCCTATTAGATATCTGCAAAATATGTGTCAGTAGTTCAGTTGTGTTCAACTGTTTATCTATAGGCGCAAACTTCTTTTACTGAGCCAAAAATTTAACTTAAACGTCTGATTCTTATTTACTGCATTTCTCTGTCTATCTGCCTCTTTTATAAGCATAAGTTCGGCTCTAGGAAGCAGGGCTTGGAGAACCTGATATTGACAGGTCAGATAGAAGGAAAAAGAGACATAGGAAGGCAGCGGATTTTAAGGACCTGAGCAGGCGGATGACGGAACGGATGTTTCGCGGTATAACAGGAGAAAACATACTAAGAGCCATCAGGGATAGGGAGACGTGGAAAGCTATGATCGCCTACGTCCTGAAAGAACAGGGCACATAGAAGAAGAAGAAGAAAAAGAAGAGGCGTCTTTTAACTCTGCCAAAATGTGAATAAAATGATTTATTTTCAATATTTGTCACTGTAACAATACATTCTACAGGTATAATCTGGTGTTTTTAAACTTCCTTGCATTCATTTACGCAAAAATATCATTGGGAAAGGTATTAATCCGTCTTCTTCCCCCCAGTTATGGGTTAAATAATAGGACAGATTGGGTTCTATTGGCTTGGTCAGCAACCAGTCTACCGCAGAAAGTAATGGCAACCTACAGCGGGATAATCTTCTGCCCAGTCAGTCATGACTCTTTCGAGATATGATCGCCCAAAGCGTGTATCACGTATGGAAATTTAACTGATTTCTTTAATATCGAGCTCAGATAAAATTTGATAATGCAATTCATCCTTACTTCCTCTTTCTCTCTCTCTCTCTCTATGAATGTAGAGTGATTTTTTTCTTTCACCTGGTTTTCTATTCGAATCTGGTTTTATTACATCATACCTTTTCTTTTTCACATACTTTTATCTTAAAAAATTTAAATGCAATGTCAATTGTGATCTTCAGTATTCTTAATTCTTATTTTGTTGCTTCCCCCTCTCCTTAATAGTAGTTCTTTCTCTCATATTCTCAAACACCTCTTGCGTTTTATTGATTTTATTGCCTTGCTTGAGGTGAAATGATTAAATAAAGTAAAAAAAAAAAATCATCGTTTACTTTCTTGCTTTTCTAAGTTCTTCCGTTTAAATTCAACATATAGGTTTCTCGGTCAGAAAGTGTAACTGCTCCCAAGTCAAAAGGTTCAATTATCGCGAGATATTGCACTGGTCACTGGCACGAATGTGTAACGCTTGCACGTGAATAGAGGCAGAATAGTATTATAGACTTTTAGCGAGAAAACGTCGTTGATTATAAAGAAAGGTCCCGGATAGGATGAAAAATACAAGCTGATCCTAACTAAGTTAAGCAAGGCTGAGCCTGGTAAGTACCTAACTGGCTGACTTCTTTGGAATATCAGGTGCTGTTAGATTGGATGTGAGGATAGTGTAATGGTTAACGGTTCGGAATTGTTAATGAGAGAGCCGAGTTTGATTCTCGTTATATTTACTTACGTGCAAATGGATTTGCATTGTGGTGCAGTGGATATCGATTCGGAACGACAAATCGGGATACCGAGTTCGAATTCCAATTGAATTCTTTGCATTCGCTTACGCACAGATCCCCTTGGGAAAGGTATTAATCCCTCTTCCAGTTATGGATTAAATAACATTACAGATTGGTTTCTATAGCCTTGGTTGGCAACTGGTCTACCGCAGAAAGTAATGGCAACTTACTGCGGAATAATCTTCTGTCCAGTCAGTCATGTTTCTTTCGAGACATGATCACCGATGCGTGTATCATGTATGGTAATTTAACTGACCCTATATCGGGTAAAATGTGTGTTGTGGTTTAATGGACAGCGACTCGTAATGAGAAACCGGCAAGCCGAGTTCGAATTCCAGTCGAACTGGTCTTATCTACTTACGCACAAATATCCTTGAGATACTCTTCTACCCACAACTATGGGTTAAATGGCGGGACAGATTAGGTTCTATACCCTTTGTTGGCAACCAGTCTACTGGAGAAAGTGGTGACAACCTACTGCAGGAAAATCCTTTACCCACTCAGTCATGGATCAAAAGAGACATGATTCCCCAAGCATGAATCACGTATATCTATTAACTGAATGGCTGACTGACCTTTTGTCGTAAATGGGAATTTGTCAAAATAAAATTTAAAAAAACGTGGCTCACTTTTTTCTTTGGTGCTATAATAATTTCAAACATTTTTCCTCATGAAAAATAAGGAAAAATCGATATTAATTACGCATTTTTTATATAGTTTTCATCAAATTGAGTGCAAGAAGGCGACAATAAAGCCCCTAAGACAAAAAGGGTTAGTGGATGTGGAAAAACTTGAAAACAGAAGTATTACTGAGAGGCAGGAAAAATAGAAACAGGGTCGGATTCAGATTAAAAGAATGCCTAGGCTATTTAAATCCCTTATTCTCACGAGTAGATAAAAATGGAAGATTGTGAAATTAAACAATTTGAGTAAAACAGAGGAAGATAACGAGTGTTTAAAATTATTGAAGGGTTATTTAGCGTTTACAATGCATTATGACACTATGTGTAAGAAAATCCCCACTTTTTTTAATCGTTTCACACCAAGGAAAGCAGTACTGCCACTCAGCAGGATGAGAGTGAAGAGAAGGATGAGCCAGTTTCAATGGGTGTCAATGAAAGAGCAAGAAAAGGAGGGGAATACTGGTGTGATGACAGTTGCGAACGTCGCGAGAGAGAGGAAAAGAACAAGATACACAGGGTGATGTAGAAAGGATGAGGGAAGGACTGGGGTCAAGTGAATAAGAGATGAGCATTGACATTGCGTTTAAATTCCTGGAGGTTGTAGCCGTCAGAAAACCAAGTTTGCGGAAGGGAGTGGATAGCTAGTGGATAGCGGGAATTGCGAGAAAAGAAGCTATTGGAATAGAAGTATTGGCTGCATTTGGTTGATTTATATGTAAAAGGGTGGGACCTTGTTGTTAGTCTGGTTCCTCGAGTAAATTCTTGTGTAGGGGGCACTAGTGACCTAAGTTAGTCAGAGCTGAAGCCATTAAAATATTTGTAGAAGAGACAGAGGGGAGCCGCATACCACCAGTGAAAAGGTGTCTGGAGTCGAGGTGCCAGGTCGAGACCTATCACATAACAGATTCTCCTTTGAAGTCTGTCGAGAACACAGACATGAACAGCAGTGGTTCCTGAGCACATATGAAAATAGTATTCTTTGCACGGTCAGATGGTTGATTCTTCTTCTATTATGTGCCCTGTCCCTTCAGGACGTAGGCGATCATAGTTCTCCACGTCTCCCTATCCCTTGTGGCTCTTAGTATGTTTGCTCCTGTTACACCTCGCAACTCCTGTTCCGTCCTCCACCTGATCAGGCCCTGCAAATATGTTATCCGCTGCCTTCCTCTGTCTCTTTTTCCTTCTATCTGACCAGTCAGTATCAGGTTCTCCAAGCTCTCTTTCCTTATTGCATATCCCAGGAACTTCAGTTGTCTCTTCCTGATGCGCAGTATTAATTTCCTTTTTGTTGCAATTCTTTCCAACACCTCATCGTTGCTTGCATGCTCAGTCGACGATATCCGCAGCATCCTTTTGTAGAACCACATTTCCACTGCTTCAGGTTGGCTGGAGGCCCTCTACATTTTGACGTCCTACGTTTTAACCTGCTAAGCCTGTAAATAAATCAAGAACTTAATAGAAGAGTAATACCTTTGTAGATAGAGATTGCTATTGCAAACACAGCTCTAGAAGAATGTTCTACAAGTGAGAAGAGTAAGAAAAGAAATTGTTAGCGTAGAACTTACGGTTACATCAAGTCAATTCAACTGCAAACTGTCGACAGTCTAGTCAGTCAGTTCATTGCCATACGTGATACACGCTTGGGCGATCATGTCTCGAAAGAGACATGACTGACTGGGTAGAAGATTATCCCGCAATAGGTTGCCATTGCTTTCTGCGGTAGATTGGTTGACGACTAAGGCTATAGAACATAATCTGTCCTATTATTTGACTCATAACTAGATGGGGGAAGTGATGTACTATATTATTATGTAGAAATTAGTGGGGGATCAGTTTATTACTTCATAACAATAGGAAATCGACCCCCCCACTTTATGCCCAGTAGAAGCCTTAATCATGTTTCCAGCTATTATATTCAGTCAGTCAGTTAAGTGCCATACGTGATACACGCTTGGGCGATCATGTCTAGAAAGAGACATGACTGACTGGGCAGACGATTATCTCGCAGTAGATTGCCACTGCTTTCTGCGGAAAACTGGCTGTCAACGAAGGCTATAAAACTCGATATGTCCAATTATTTAACCCATAACTAGAGGGAAGAGGCGGATTAATATCTTTCCCAAGTGTATTTGCGTGTACGTGAATGTAAAGAATTTAACTGGAATTTCAAAACCGCATGTCACTAAACCACTCACTTTAACTCGTTTTAAATAAATAAAATTAGTTTCCTCAATTCATAAAGTTTTGGAGATATTTTAAACTGAATTTTTAAAAAAAAGTAAATTCACGAAGTTTTTGTCTTAGTTTAAAAAACTTTTAAATCACTAATTTGTTACAGTTATTTTAAATTTGAAGTTTTAACTGTTCCCTCCTCATCCAAACAATCCAATGCTGGATTTTCAAGCACCAGATGAAAGACAGACTGATCCCGGGATCAGAATGATTCCAAAAAGGTATAATATATGTAGAACAAATGTGGCCCGAGTTAGGGGTGCTCAGACAGACAGAATTTGCCGTTTATTTGTTTAGATTAGAAAGCTTCAAATGATTCCCAGATTTTGACTAACAATGCACACAACAGCCTTGTTTTTTAAACGCAACTGTTCCCGGAGAATTCTTTGTAATCAGTTCATCACTGTCACCTCACAAAGGCGAGCTGAAAAATTCATTCAGAGACTGGTAATAGTTGGAAGGACTCTTCATTTCTTTATTCGTTCGCCTTTCCATGACGCAGTGCGTCATCCTAATTTTACCAGCAGGGAGGAAAATCAAAACTAGTTTAGAAAAAAAAAAAAAAAAAAAAAAAAAAGGCACTAACGAGAGTATTCCTTTAAAACGGCACCCTCCCTCTTATTATGTCCTCGATTGTGTTTATTCGTTTATTCGTTTATTCGTTTATTTGCTTAATATCTTTTTTTCGTTTTTCAACAAAGCCAACTCTGCTTCTCTCTTAAAAGCAGACGATAACATTTTTCTTCCAGAAAAGCATGTCGCCGTGTCCCTCTTTTATTTTTTAGAGCAAGAGATAAAACTCTTTTCAGAAGACGTCTCTCCCCGCCCTCACCCGGTGAGAATAAAAACGAAGGAAAAGAAAGCAAGTATTAAAAAAGGGATATTTTTTTATTTATTATTATTGCTTTCGTTTAACTTGGAAAGTGTGTCATGGAAGGATAGAAGTGAATGACTGACAATCCAAATCCCGGTTAGACGCAGTAACATTGTGCTACACGTTGCTTTTTAATTTGATCTTTTATCTTATTTTCCAGAAATTATTAGTACTCTTCCAATAATAACGAAAATAACATGTAGCAACCGTGGAGATTTCATAGTTTTGCTATTTGAATTATCTGATGAATCATAACTCTTAATGTTAGGATTGAATAGAGAATAATAAACTTTTCCGTTACACCCAATGGTGTGTAGGGCAGCGTTTAGTTCTGTTTCCGCAACAAACTGTTTTTTCTGGGGTTTTGAGGACGCTAGAAGTTATGCCTGGATTCATAATCGGAGGCCACAATTTAAACAACCTAAGGTACGCAGATGATACAGTGCTGATAGCAGACACAGAAAGGAAACTACAAGACCTCCTACAGAAGGTAGCAGAAGAAAATAACAAGAAAGGACTAGAAATTAACTGCACGAAAACCGAATGCATGGTCATCGGTAAAAAGGGCAGCCCAATATGCCAAATACAGGTCGGGGATACCAGGATCAAGCAGGTACAAATATCTAAATACCTGGGAAGCGTTATAACAGAAGACAGAAAGTGCGACACAGAGATCCGAAGGCGAATTGGCATGGCGAAGGAAGCATTCTAGAAGTTGAGTAAAGTATTAAGAAACAGGACAATTTCACTAGAAACCAGGAAGAGAGTACTAGATTGCTACGTGCTCTCCGTCCTTTAATATGGTAGTGAATGCTGGAAAATACCATCAAAGATGAAGGAAAAACTTGAAGCAACTGAAATGTGGCTCTACAGAAGGATGCTCAGAATATCATGGATCGAGCATGTGAGCAATGATGAGGTCTTTGAAATGATAGAAACAAAAATGAAATTAATACTGAGCATCAGGAAGAGACAACTGAAGTTCCTGGGACACGCAGTGAGGATGGAGGGCTTGGAGAATCTGATACTTACAGGTCAGATAGAGGGAAAAAGAGACAGGGGAAAGCAACGGATAACATATTTGAAGGGCCTAATCAGGTGGATGACGGAACGAGGATTGCATGATGTAACAGGAGAAGGCGTGCTCGGAGCCACCAGGGATAGAGAGACGTGGAAGGCCATGATCGCCTACGTCTTGAAGGGACAAGACACATAGAAGAGCAACAACAACATTTGTTAGCCCTGCGCCTAACACCCAGCCCTGGAGGAAGGTGATTTTCTAAGCGTAGCTTAGACGTGACACACGGCCCAAAATAGGGGGTACCCAGTGAGGATCAAACTCACTACTCAGTTATAATGATTCTAGCGAGACGAGCTTGCTAACCATTACACCACGCGGAGGTGCCCCATGACTAAATAGGCGTCTTGCTAATTTAACGGCTATAAAGTACTATTAGAAATCTCTCTATCGTAAACTAAAATATTTGAGTTTGTTAATTTAAAATAAAGCAAAAACGATCATACGTATGAATACAGGTCATTACATAAAGAAATCGAGCCACAAGATTAGCAACTAGGTCCCACCCTTTTACTGTAAACGCAAATTCTACTCCATCAGCTTCTTCTCTCTCACTTCCCGCCTGTGGAATTCCCTTCCGTTTACTTGCTTTCCCGACAGTTACAATCTTCAAGAATTCAATAGTCAACGACTATATCACTAACTTGCATCCTCTCTCTCTCATGCTTCTTTCCTCGTCCACTTCACTTTCAACATATTCTCATCCTTCTCCTACCGTCTTCCTGACAACCCTGTAAACTGTCACTCTTTCTCATAAGTTTTCTTCTATGTAACCCCCTGCTCAACAGTGGCAGTAAAATGACTTGCTTGGGGTGACACGATTATAAAAAAAAAAAATCATAAAACTAAAGCATTTGTTTCAATTAATTTGCCCAAGGATGTAATTTTTCTTTTCCGCCATCTTTAAGATGATCTCATCTTGGATTATCATTTTATTCAGCTAAGAACTTAAAAAAAAAATGTGTACAAAAGATTTAGAACTGACGTGTTTTTCTATTTCACTGAAGGAGACGTTAAACATAAGAGAAGACTAGCAGTATAGCCCGGCGTTGCTCGGGTGTAATGAAAGCTTTGAAACTAATCCATGGTCCTGGAGCTCAGACTTAGCCTAAAGAATATTTGTGTAAAGTTTGGATAAAAATTGTGGATTTGTATAAAGGACATACAGACAGATAAACAGACACACACACAAACATCTTGCCTTATATATATATATATATATATATATATATATATATATGATCGATTTTCTGTACGATTGTAAGAACTGCAACCTTGAAACTTCTGAATATTGTTTCTTATGTTTTTGTCTATCAGTGTATCAAATTTGATTAAAATCAGACCACTCCTTCTATAACCCCATTTTTTCGATTATCGATTTTCGATATTTATCAGGGGTACCTCGACACAAAATCTAGCTAATAACACTTTTTTCAAGAAAATCGGTTCAACCGTTTTGGAGTCTTTAGGTAACGGACACACACAGACACACACACAGCACAGGCAAAGTTCCATTTATAAATCAGTTTAGATTATCGCTTCCTCTATCTTCTTGCTTTCTCTCCCTGGTTCTATTTATCGCTTTCTTTCTTGGTATTCATACCAATTCCGTCTGTTAAAAAGACAAAAACAAAAACAAACAAAAAACAAAAAACAAAATAAAAAAACATTTCACCAAAAATGACCCCAGCGTGATACGCAAAATGCTCTTCTGAAATAACATTATCAGCTTTATAGCAGTTATTAATTCTTCTTTTATGTCTCGTCTTCCTTCGGGACTTAGTTGATCATTGCCCTTTACATCTTCCTGTTCCTTGTAGCTCTTAATAAATTTTGTTTTTTTGTTATTTCTTCTGAACCCCATTCTACCATCCATTTATTCAAGCTCATCTAATATGTTAAGCACTACTTTCCTCTGTCCCTTGGACACCTTGCAGTGGTGTAATGGTTAACAAGCTTGACTTGCTAGAATTTCTAAAATTGATTAGTGAGTTCGATCCTCACTGGGTGTCTCATACTTTCGGCTTTGTGCCACTTCTAATCTGCGCTTAGAAAATCACCTTTCCTCTGCTCCTTTTTCCTTCAATCTGTCCTTAGAGTATCAGATTTTCCAAGCCGTTCATTCTTCATTATCATAAAGATAACTGCTAAAAAAGCAATTATATTGTGTTTCGTGAAGTGACAACAGCCACAGTGAAAGATTTGTAACTTAAACCTACCCTTACCAACTGCCTGGGATACTTACCTTCCTACACCCTCTTTTTGCATGGCAGCCGCTGGACTGCATGCCAATCACAAATCATTGAAATCTAACAGGCTTCTTTCTACTACTCAGACATTGTTACTCTCTTTAGCTCTTTCTTTCACCTTCTCCAAACAATGGGTCATATTCATACTACGCGATACAAACTTTTCTGGTCCTGGACATGACGGTAAACTGCATCCGGCAGCAAGGACTCTGATTGGGAAGTTGTAAGGAGCATAGAACCACCTCCTAGTTGCTGTTGTTCCTAGGTCCACCCTGACCCGGAGTGGTAGCACCTGTTAGGTTCCCAGCTATGGGGAAATAGTTAACCCCCAAACTGGGTTCAAAACACTATGAAAATATAAAAATAATCTTTATAGAAATATATACATAAAAATAGACATTTATAGAAAAATATACCGTTTTGAAGGGAAAAATTTTACCAACAATACATTTTTTAAGAAAACATTATTACCATAACACATTTTTAAAGGAAAAAATTATTCTTGGCAAAACATTTTTGAATACAAAACTAGAAGACATTTTCAGTTTTCTACAATCAAAAAGAGTAAAAACAAAGAATTTTCATGAAAATCTGACTAAATCAACCTTCTCACTATAATCAAACATTAAAAAAATACCTTAAAACGCAATCTTTTTGGTATTAAATTGTTAGGGTGGCACCCCTGTGAGTCGATTGACTAATGGACTATTCCTGACGTCACGTCCGGTTACCAAGTTATGTATTCCGGGCAGTCAGAGGTAGAGAGTGGAAGGTGTAAGGGTCGTAACCAGATTCGTCCTGTAGCTGAGCTGAGACACGACTCGGTGTTAACACCAATCGTATTTTTGTTAATACATTATTGTTTTTCACAGTTCCCGATGTCTTCTCGTTAGTTACTTCAATAATGACTTCACAATATGAATATACTCCACAGAGGTTGATACGCCGTTGAACAAAACTCAAACTCAAACTTTTTCAAGAAAAATAATGACAATAATGAGTACAACGCAAATCTCAATGAAATGTCATAAATGGCATAACAAAAACAATATAAAGTTGTGGTTTATAGAAATGCAGAAGATTTTTTGCGCCAAAAGATCGTTTCCCAGAGAGCTCGTTACTGGCATGTCGTAGAGAAACTGCCATCAAAAAGAGCCGAAGAGGTTACGTACTTACTAGAAACGATGCCCGAAGAAAACGATGCCCGAAGAAAACGGTGCCCGAAGAAAACCATGCCCGAAGAAAACCATGCCCGAAGTAAACGATGCCCGAAGAAAACCGCAATAATTCAAAGACAGTGAAACTATATCTCGTAACTTGTTTAACAACGTGAAATTCGGCGAACACCTTCCTAATTTAGTCAGTCTAACAATTAATTATCATACATGATACACGCTTTAATGATCATTTCTCTTTCAATTCATGACTGACTCGGCAGAAGATTTGTTGCGGAGACGAGTAAAGGATGGGTATCAACCCCGCAAACTTTTGGATTTTTGAAAGCAGCGAAGACAATGAGTCGAACATGTAGAGTTTAAAGGTCAATTTTATTGTGATAAAACCGACGAGCAACAAGTAAGAAGTCGGAAAAGGCTGAAACGTCGACAGGATCAGCTCTTACTCGAAGTTTGTCGTCGGTCGGCGGGAACCTCGTCAGCGTCTGGTATGAAAGGCAGAGGATGGAAAGTCGTCAGTGTCTGGTAGGATCGACACAGGCTGGAACGTCATTGTCGGTCGATAGGAACGTCATCAGCGTTTAGCGTGAACGACTCAGGCTGGATTGTCGTCAGAAACATCGTCAGAATGTGGCATGAACCGCAAAGGCTGGCACGTCGTCGCCGGTCGGCAGGAATGTCCTCAGCGTCTGGCATGAAGGGTAAAGGATGGAAACTCGTGCAAAGTTTGGCAGGACTGATGCAGGCTGGAACGTTGTCCGCCGGCAGAAACATCGCTTGTACGCCTCAGGCTGGAATGTCCTAAGAAACATCGTCGGTGTGTGGCATGAACGGCACAAGCTGGAAAGTCGTTGTTAGTCGGCAGGAACGGTAAAAGGAAAAGTCGTCAGCGTCTAGTAGGAAAGGCACAGGCTGAAACGTTGAGGTCTCTTAGTCCGAGGAGGACGGGTTTTGGCTGCGGCCTAGCACGTGTACAAACCCAGGCAGGTAAGAGAGTAGCTGATTTTTACAAGAATTTACAAATTAATCAAAAAATCAACTTGCGTAATATTACGTTTTCCTTAGGAGTCACATTAGGTAAACATGACGTGAATCCCTGACAGAAAACAAAAAATGAATTTTTAACTGAAATTTCAAACGTGTTGGTAAGGATTAAATTTTTTTTAAGAATCATGACAACAAAATTTGATCTTTCCTCTTAATAACAGCATAAACATTTTGATGATAACACTTTGTTTTCATAAAGTTTGAGCCTTTTTAACATCATGCTGTGCTGTTTTTTCGGCAATTTCGAGAAACTTTCTATATAAATATACCAGCAATCAAAGGGTATATTGGTAATTTCTGTAAAAAGAACATACAATGGAAGATAATATCACAGTTATATAATCCCAGGATATTACGTCACACGTTGATGCAACCTACTCACACAGCACACTAAGTCCTGCTACTGTGTTCACATATATATTCACATACGTTATTTCCCTGTTTATGAGCACTTTTACCCATAAATATAGCATACATTTAAACTATATATATATAACGTAGTACACTTGGTATATTAGGTAAATTCCGATAGAAACAAACTCAAAAGAATTCAATGTTAAATTCATTTATTTAATTTAGCAGAGTAAAATAATTTAGAAAAAATGTTAGATATTCTAAAATTGCTGACCTTATGGCTTTTTTTTCTAGTTTTTCTATATTTAATTATAATTTTTGTTTTCTTTTATAAGTTTTAATTTTTTTAACTGTATTTATAAAATAATAATAATCGTGGTCATATTTTAATTTGTATTAAAAATTATGATTTACAATTTATTTTTTACTGTAAATATATCCCATTATATTAGATATTCTACAATTTCATGGGTAATACGTATTTCGCTGCTACTGACCTTGCGGTTCGTCAGACCCAAATGATACAACAGTTAATCTTCAACATATCCCTGAAAAACATTACACACAGACGCTCACGTGTCCACATTGAGAAGAGACATTTGTAACGGTAATTTACAAAAAACAATTTCTCGCTCATTCAAAAAAAACAAAACAAAAAAAACCCCTCAAAGTGAGAGAAAAAAAAAGGAAAAATGTAGACAATTGATAAATAGAAAGAAGAGAAAAAAAGGAAAGAAATGGGAAGAGAACGAACTTTATACAAAGAAATGAAAGTTAACGTCATGTATCGACACAGCGTCTATAGCAATCCGTCTGCTTTCTTAGAAAAACATGACATGGAAATTTAACACTGAAGTTTAGTTTAGAACAAGGATTTATTTATCAACAAGACAATGATCCTGAACATACTTCAAACCTTTGTAAGAATTATTTAACTAAAAGAGAAAGGAAGGCTTCAGAATTTTAATTGCCCCCACCAAAAAAACCCTGATCTCAATCCTATTGAACATCTATGCGATATTTTAGATTTAAAAAATTGATAAACCTAATGTTACTTTGCAAGACACACT
The DNA here is from genome assembly GCA_037127315.1 of Ascarosepion bandense. Taxonomy (NCBI): domain Eukaryota; kingdom Metazoa; phylum Mollusca; class Cephalopoda; order Sepiida; family Sepiidae; genus Ascarosepion; species Ascarosepion bandense. The sequence goes on along the minus strand of JBBBDQ010000532.1, from coordinate 3,649,476 downwards.
TTGGGAACAAATACAAGCTGCTTGGCAGGAGATACCATTGGATACATTGAAGAAGCTTGTGATGTCAATGCCTGACAGAATGAAGCAAAAAGCTATTATACTAAATATTAAATTTATTTTGCAACAAGTATTTTTTCTTGTTGAAGCATTTGTTGAGTAAATCAAATAAAATTACTTTAATTAAATTGTTCATTTTTTGTCAGTATGCCTCATAAAAGATAAAATAGTTCTTGTCCTAATACTTTTGCACAGTACTGTATATATATATCTATATCTATCCATATATATATATATATATATATATATATATATTAGGTGCGATTGGTAAATTGTCGCAATTATTTCATTATTTCGAAGCAAAAGGCTATTATACTAAATATTAAATTTATTTTGTAACAAGTATTTTTACTTGTTAAAGCATTTGTTGAGTAAATCAAATAAATTTACTTTAATTAAATTGTTTATTTTCTGTCAATATGTCTCATAAAAGATAAAATAGTTCTTGTCCTAACACTTTTGCACAGTACTATATATATATATATATATATGTGTGTGTGTGTGTGTGTGTGTGTGTGTGTGTGTGTGTGTGTGTGTGTGTGTGTGTGTGTAGATGAATTATTTCACCTCACCCCAAGCAAGATTGGAATGCTACTTAGAAAGATTACAGAAAAGGAAAATGATGTTTGAGATTCGAGGAAAGTGTAGATAGCTATAGACGTCGCATTTAAATTTTAGAAGATTGTCTTTATCAGGGAAGCAAGTAAACAGACAGGAGTTCCATAAGCGTGAAGTACAAAAACAAAAAGAAAAAAAAGAAAAAAGAAAAGAAAAGAAAAAGAAACTGTTCGATTGAATTTAACTATTTTAAAAATAAACGGATGGGAGCTCGTTGCCAATTTAGTAGCACGTTTAAATTCATGCAATCAAAGTACCAAGGAAAAAATCAGGATACCAAAGAAAAATCAGGGTACCAAGAAAAGAAAAAGCTCATCAGAACAGTTACCATGAAAATATTTGTAGAAAAGACAGCGAGAAACCACACCACGTCGGTGAGAAATTGACTGAAGTCGAGACGCCAAGTCAGGATCGATCATATTACTGAGCTTTATCTGGATTTTATCAATAACCTCTAGATGAATAGCAGAGCCACCAGACCAGATATGGCATCAGCATTCAATGTACGGGCGAATGGTATATATATATATATATTTTTTTTTTAATCATATCACCCCAAGCAAGGCGGTAATGCCACTGATGTGCAGGGGGCTACATAAGAGTTTGAAGATTAGAAAAGAGAAAACCGGAAACCGCACCCTAAACAGGAAACAAGGGATGAGCCTCTTCACCTGTTCAATAGATGTGGGTGGAGTGTGAACCGGGCGATAGTTTAGTCTATCTACTCCAATTGAAAAAAAAAAACGAAGTGAGAAGAAGATTAAAAAAGAGAAAACCGGAATCCGCATCCTAAACAGGAAACAAGGGATGAGCCTATTCACCTGTTCAATAAACGTGGGTCAAAATAGATTTTAATATAAAAAATTTTCCTGGCACGACCCACTGAGCCAAATGACATGCAGTAGATGTAGCAACTGATTCGATGTAGTCACTTTGGTTCAAGTCAAGAAAGCGCAGAGTGCAGGCAGAAAAATATCTTTTTTGTGGTTAAATGAGATCAGTTTTGTTTCTGAGGCGTTCAAAATTACAAACGATTTCTTGCCCCAATAAATCACCATGAGAGTGAGAAAGATAGAGTAGTTGTGGATCAGTTCGTACTCCCAGCTTTCGAAAGTCAAGAACACTTTGTCCATTATCTTGACAAAAAATATTCGATAGTAATGAGATTCAGTATAACGTGCCATAAGCGATACACGCTTTGGGCGATTATGTCTCGAAAGAAACATGACTCTCTGGGCAGAAGATTATCCCGCAATAGGTTGCCATTACTTTCTGTGGTATACTGGTTGCCAGCCAAGACTATAGAATCCAATCTGTTCCGCCATGCAACTCATAGATGGAGGAAGAAGAGATAGATTATATTACATTATTATATTAAGTAAACTTACTGGGGGATCAGTTTATTACTTCATAACAATAGAAAACCGACCCCCCACTTTATGCCCAGTAGAAGCTTTAACTGTTTCCAACTGTTATGCTCAGTCAGTCAGTAAAGTGCCATACGCGATACACGCTTTGGACGATTATGTCTCGAAAGAGACATGACTGACTGGGCAGAGGATTATCCCGCAGTAGGTTCCCATTACTTTCTGCGGTAGACTGGTTGCCTGCCAAGGCTATAGAACCCAATCTGTCCTGTTATTTGACTCATAGCTAGAGGGGGAAGATATGTATTATATTATTAAGGAGTAAATAGGGTTGAGCAGTTTATTACTTCATAAAATTAGAAAACCGGTCCCCCACTTTCTGTCCAGTAGAAGCTTTAAGTATATTTCCAACTATTATATTCAGCCAGTCTGTTGAGTGCCATATGTGAGATACACTTTGGCGATCATGTCTGGAAAGAAACATGACTGACTGGGCAGAATATTATCCCGCAGTAGGTTGCCATTATTTCTACGGTAGACTGGTTGCCAGTTTAGATTATAGAACCCAATCTGTTTTATTATTTAACCCATAACTGGAGGGAAGAGACGGATTAACACCTTTCCCAAGGGGATTTGCTCGTAAAGATTCAACTGGAATTCGAACTTGGCATCCCAATCTGTCGTTCCGAGTCGATATCCACTGCACTATATCTAGTAGTTAAAACACAGCTGTTACCCTCGTTGTCAACCTTGACAAGGTCCAAAAAAGTATGCTCTCAAAAACACGCGTATGCCTTTGTCTATTTATGAGCAAGACATGTTTATTTTAACGGCAGATTAAGTGTCTCTGATCATCGTACCGTAGAAAGCAGTCGGTAAGGCTTCGGCCTCTTTTGCTTTTTTTGCCGATCGGCAACAGGCAATTTCCCTTATCATGCCACCACCAGTTAGCTATTACCTATTGATGCACTTCGTTTCGTGTGGACGGACAAGCAGGACTGAGCGCCTTATTCCAGGAGGGGAGGTCATCAAAAGCGTATTATGTTTGCTATACATCCGTCCAGATGTGGCCAATACACCGTACTTTCACAACAAACGACTTTTGCCATATTTTACAAAGCGGTCTGCGCATTAAAGCAAGTTTCACTCAGTTACCGAATTTTACTTTCATATCGCAAAACCTGTCCTTTTTGTCGTCTTTTATTGTTACTTTCTTTTCTTCTTTCCTAATTTCTCTTTTTTTACATCTTTTTTTATTATTTCCTTCTCTTTTTAGAATTGATTTTAGCCCTATTTGTTCTTTCTCGCTTTCTCTTTTTCCTTCCTTCCTTCCTTCCTTCCTTTCATCAAATTTTTCACTTCTTTTTTCTTTTTTGATTTTTCCTTTGGCAGATGTTAATTTTTCAACTTTTTTTCTATTTTTCATTTTTTTCTTTCTATTTCAAACTTTCCCTTTACTCTCTTGCTTTTTCTTTTTTTCTTTTTTTCTCTCTTTTTAGACTTTATTTTAGACCTATTTCTCCTTTCTTGTTCATTTCTCTTTTTATTTCTTTTTTTCTTTCTTTCTTTCTTTCTTTCTTTCTTTCAGTTACGTCTTTCTTTTTTCCGATTTTTTCTTTGGCAGATCTTATCATTTCAACATTTTTTTTATTTTTCATTTTTTCTTTCTTTTTCAAACTTACCTTTCACTCACTCACTCTCTCTCTCTCTCTCTTTCCTTTTTTTCTTCTTTCTTTCTCTTTTCAGACTATATTTTAGCCCTATTTCTTGTTCCTTTCTCTTTTTCATTTTTCTTTCTTTCTTTCTTTCACTTACGTCTTTCTTTTTTCCGACTTTTCCTCCTGCAGATCCTTATTTTTTTTCAACATTTTTTCTTTTTCTTTTTCTTTTTTCTTTCTAATTGAAATGTTCCCTTCACTCTATCTTTTTCCTTTTTTTTTTCCTCACTTTTTCTTTCATTGTTCAATTCATTTTTTGTCATTCCCTTTTACTCTTTCAATTTTCTTTGTTACTTTTATTTTTCTCATTTCTTTCTTTCTTTCTTTCTTTCTTTCTTTCTTTCTTTCTTTCTTTGTCTTTCACCGGTTTTCTCCCCTTCAATCGTTCATTACTTTATAGTCAGATTTTCATTTACTTTTTATTTCTTCTTCTTACACATTATTTCATTCATAATTTCTTTCTTTCTCTTTCTGTAGTTCTTTTATTCTTCTATGACTTTTTACATTACTATTTTCTTTTTTCAACTCCCTCTCTCTCTCTTTCACTCTCTCTCTCTCTCTTTCCGACTCCCTCACTCTCTTTTTAGCGCCATTTCCCTCTCTTTCCGACTCCCCCTCTATTTCTTTTCACTCTCTCTCTTTCCAACACCCTTTCTCTTTTAACTTCCTGCCTCTCTTTTTTCAACCCCCTCTCTCTTTTCAACCCCCTCTCTCTATTTTCAAATCCCTTCCTCTCTTATTTAAATCCCTCTCTCACTTTTCAACTCCCTCCCTGTCTTATTTAAATCCCTCTCTCTCTCTTTTTCAACTCCCCTTCTCTTTTAACTCCCTCTCTCTCTTTTCAACCCCTCTGTTTCTTATTTAACTCCCTCTCTCTTTTCAACCCCCTCTCTCTATTTTCAATTCCCTTTCTCTCTTTCTCAACTCCCTCCCTCTCTTTTCAACTCTCTTCCTCCCTTATTTAAATCCCTCTCTCACTTTTCAACTCCCTCCATCTCTTATTTAAATCCCTTTCTCTCTCTCTTTTTCAACTCCCTTTCTCTTTTAACTCCCTCTCTCTCTTTTCAACGCCTTCTCTTTCTATTTTCAACTCCCTTTCTCTCTTTTTCAACTCCCTCCCTCTCTTTTCAACTCCCTCCCTGTCTTATTTAAATCCCTCTCTCTCACTTTTTCAACACCCTTTCTCTCTTTTTAAAATTCTCTCCTAATTTGAGTAGATAGACTAAACTATCGCCCGGTTCACACTCCACCCACATCCATTGAACGGGTGAAGAGGCTCATCCCTTGTTCCCTGTTTAGGATGTGATTTCCGGCTTTCTCTTTTCCAATCTTTTTACTCTTAAGTAGCCCCCTGCACATCAGTGGCGTTACCGCCTTGCTTGGGGTGATATGATTAAAAAAAAAATCATTCACTTCTTCTTTTTTCTTCTTTTGTTTTTCTAATTAATCTTTTTTCTATTAATTTTCTTTCTTTGTTTCCTTGTTTGTTTGTTTCTTTCTTTCAACTGATTTTTTTCTTTTTTTCTTTTCCTCATTTTTCACTTTCTTATTTCTGTCAGTTTTTTCCTTTTTCTTTCCTCAACACTTTTAATGTTTCTTCTTTTCCACTTTCTTTTTACTTTCTTCTTTTCCCATTTTCGCTTCTTTTTCACTTTCTCTTTTTCTCCCTCACTTTTTTCTCTTTCCTTTGTTTTTTCCTTTTCTTTTTGTGTCTTTATTTTTTCCGTTCTTTTTTTCTTTCCTTTTTCTCTGTTTCATTCTTTCTTTTTCTTTTTTTTTTCTCACTCTCTCGGTTGCTTTCTCTTTTTCTCTTTTACTTTTATTTTTATCTCATTTTCTCTCTCTTTTTTCTCTTCATCTCTTTTTCTTTATTTAATTTTAAGTTTGTCTCTTTCTTGTTCGCTATTGTTTTTACCCTTTCTTTTTTCTCTTTCTTTCTCTCACTTCTTTTTCCGGAGTTTTTCTTTTTCTCTCTCTTTTTGTTACCTTGTCCCCTTCTTTCTCTTTCTTTTTTCTCTTTTTCATTCATTTTTCTTTATTTTTGATTCTATTTTCCCACTTTCTATTTTCATCTCCTTCTCTTTCTTTCTTTCTTTCTTTCTTTCATTCTTTCTTTCTTTCTTTCTTTCTTTCGTTCCCTTTTCTTTTTCTGCTAATTACGCAATTTAGATCATTACTACTTCATGATGATTAGTCAAATGTTTCTTCTTCTTTTCCTCTCCCCCACTTTTCAACTCTCGCTTTCACTTCTCGTTTGCATCGAGATTGCATCGAGATTGGCTGAAAACACTCGATGTCTAATAATGTTAAACAAACAAGAACAAAACGATTTAATATTTTCTTCTCGGTTAAATAAAGAATTTATTAACCTTTTCGTGTTCTTTCTCAAATGCCCATAAATGGTGCGTGTCTGCTTAAAACCGTAGCCCGAACCACCTGAAGTAGAAACATACGATACCGCGTAGAATATGGTAACTCTGGAGACTAGAATACATTCTATTGCTTTTTGAAACGCAGATTTCCATGGTACTTTCAAATGGATGCTATAGTGGTTTATTCGTTATAGTGAAGTGTATTTGTGTGTTGAAACAGATTAACTGAATTTGGCCTTGTTAATTAGATAGCCCACAATAAGGGTGGTATAAAACAAAAAAATCAAACTGTGTATAGAAACAACATTTATATTTATATCTATCTATCTATCTATCTATCTATCTATCTATCTATCTATCTCTCTCTCTCTATATATATATATATGTTAATTAAGTTTTTTTTTTACAAACAAAAGTAATGTCTTTTCGTTAGTACAAAGGTCGTTAAAAATGTTCATAGCAGCAGTTGCTGAAAAGAATTTGTGCGTATGTATGTGTGTGCGTTCGTTTGTTAGGAGTATCTTTGAAGTCTCCGCTCAGTCCATCGGCTCAGTGAACAGTGAAGAAGAAGATGAGAGAGAAAGGAGAGGCAACATAATACGATCGCTTGACGTGGTCAAGGAACCTATTAATTATGCTCGTATTTTGTCAACTCCCGATTGCTTTCTGGTGTGTTCCTTTTATTTCGTTTTTGGTGCTCCGAACAAGTCATCTGGCAATTCACACCCGGAATTAATTCTGAGCTTCTCATTGGACGATCCACAAAATTCCCATCAGCTCGCGAAAGGGGTCCGTAAAAGGAATTTATTTATTTTTGGTTTACCACCGATGCACAAATACCAGTTTTGGTCATTTGCTTTCTGGACCGCTTGCTCGGTATCGCCATAATGTCATACAGGCTTTCTCAGATCATCAGTCAAAATAGATATGAGCGAATGTTTCTTTTTGAAACCTTGTGGACCTTGTGGACCGGTTCTAAAGAACTGCATAAAAGCTGTACTAAATCACAAAATCCATATCATTTGAGGACAAAAGCAACAGTAAAAATGGATAACGCATTAAGATCGAATATTTTTTTTTTAATCATCTCACCCCAAGCAAGGCATTCCACTGCCACTATTGCGCTTGGGGCTACATAGGGGAAGGTAAATAGAAAGAGTGGTTAAATATAGGAAATGTCAGAAGGGGGTGATAGATAGTTGGGAGGATGGGAAGAGTGTTTGAAAGAATGGAAGCGAGTTAGTGTGTTAGGAGGTGTCTATTGACCTTACATTTAAACTCCTGGAGATTGTTAAGAAAACAAAGTTTTAAATTACAAAGAAAATTTGACCTGTAATAAAAATTTTTTTTATTGTCAGCCAATAATAATAATAAAAAGAAGGAGGGTGATAGATGGGTAAGGATACCGAGGCTGAGGGTTGGGTAGATGGGAAGCAGTCATGTGGAAGGGAATTCCACAGTCGGAAAGTGCGAGAAAAGAAACTGTTGGAGTAGAAATTGTGGTTGCATTTTATCGGCTTCACTGTAAAAGGGTGGGGTCTAGTTGCTAATCTAGTATCTCGTGCAAATTCGAACCTAGGGGCACCAGTGTTCTAAGTTCATCGGAGCAGAAGCCATGAAAGTATTTGTAGAAGAGACACAGGGAAGAGACACAATCAATGTGACCATATTCTATGTGACATATCCTTTTAAGAAATAGGCGACCGCAGCTCTCCACAACTTCCTGTATTTTGTAGCTCTAAGCACATCTTGTCTTTTTATGTGCGTTATGATGCAGTGAATATCGGCTCGGAACGAGAAATCGGGGATTCCAGTTCGAATTCCAGTTGAATTCCTTGCATTCACCTACGCGCAAATACACTTGTGAAAGGGTTTATTTCGTCTCTTCCTTCCAGTTATGGGTTAAATAATAGGACAGATTGGGTTCTATAGCCTTGGTCGGCAACCAGTCTTCCGCAGAAAGCAATGGCAGCCTACTGCCGGATTATTTTTTGCTCAGTCTGTCATATCTCTTTCGGGACATGATCGTCCAAGCGTGTATCACTTATAGCACTTAACTGACTGACTGAATATAATAGTTGGAAAGATGATTAAGGCTTCTACTGGTCATAAAATGGGGTATCAGTTTTATATTGTTTTGAAGTAATAAAGTAATCCCCCAATTATTACTACTTATGAATAAAATACATCTCTTCCCCATCGAGCTATGAGTCAAATAGCAGGACAGATTGGGTTCTATAGCCTTAGTCGGCAACCAGTCTACCGCAGAAAGCAATGGCAGCCTACTGCTGGATTATTTTTTGCTCAGTCAGTCATGTCTCTTTCGGGACATGATCGTCCAAGCGTGTATCACTTATAGCACTTAACTGACTGACTGACTGACTATCTCTCTTAATCCCTGTTCTGCCAACTATTTAAAAATACTCGTCAGGTGGGTTATTTCTTTCTTTCCTCTGTTCCTTTAGGAATTCGAACAATTCCAAGTTAGAAATGAAGCTCCGATCAATACTGAACAGAGCAGTGGGCGCCGAGTTTGAATTCTTAATTGAATTTCTTGCATTCACTTACGCCCAAATATCCTTGGGAAAGGTATTAATCCGTCTCTTCCCTCCAGTTATGGGTTAAATAACAGGTCAGATTGAGTTCTATAGCCTTGGCTGGCAACCAAGTCTACCGCAGGGAATAATGGCAACCTACTGCGAGATAATTTTCTGCCCAGTTAGTCATGTCTCTTTTGAGACATGATCGCCCAAAGCATGTATCACGTATGGCACTTAAATGAATCAGTTTCTTGATGTTGAGATGAAATTCAAGAATGTCGTCGGAGTTTTTTCTTACACTAGGACTCTTCCAAGAGCATTATTATGGTTGAATTAAAAAGACCAACTTATTGACCCTCTAGATCACGATCAATTAACAAACACCAAACAAAATTGATTACGAGTGCAGCAGCAACCTGTTGAAGTGAATCGAACAAAAGAATTAATGCCATTTTGCATGCTACAAATTACCGGTCAGCAGTCTTATATTGGGACGCTTGTTTTGCAAAAAAAATCCATAGCTACAACAGATGAACAAAAAAAAAAATTTAAAAAAAGAATTAACAAAGCGCAATTCACACGCGTATTTTAAAAGTCACCATCATAACGAAATGTAGATTTTATAAGTATGTTTTTGTTATTTACCCTTATGGATGATCTTGGATAAGATCTAAAGTACTTGGGTAGGAAAAAATTTCAGCACCCTCCTTGACGAGTTTCATCCTAACATCAAGAAACTGCAGGCCCTTGATAAGTCCGGCGAGGCTCGTGCCGTTGCCCTGGACATCACCAAGGCTTTTGACAGGGTTTGGCACGCTGACTTTCTACGAAAGCTACAGGGCTATGGTATCACCGGACGCTTGCTTGATCTGATTCAGTCCTTCCTATCTAACCGCATAATCAAGATAGTCTTGAATGGGCATGCCTCCACATCCTACTGCCCGAACGCGGGAGTCCCCCAAGGCGCTATCGTAGGCCTGAAACTCTTCATGGTCTTCATAAATGATCTCCTAGACGTGATCAATCCCAAGTAGGGATCTACGCAGATGATAACACAATCTACTCAAGCATCAATAAGAAATCCGCCCAGGCGGACAAACATAACCTCGCTGCTGATTTTGATAAGGATCTACACTCAGTGGTGGGCTGGGGTAAGAAGTGGCTTGTAAACTTCAATGGTTCAAAAACGAAACTGTCAACCATCACAGGCAACCTTTCCTGTCCCCCCCATAAGCATGGGCCAAGCGAATCTCTATGAAAGCAATATATTGCACCTCCTCGGCCTTACCCTATCTTTCGACCTCAAGTGGAATCATTACATTGAGTTAATAGCTTGGGTCACTGAATGTTGGGTCACGGTGTCGGGCCAGGAAATTTTTTACGCCTGAATCCATCTTGCACATATACAAATCAACTATCCGCCCGTGCATAGAATACTGCTGTCATATATGGTCAGGCGGCCCTGCTGTTTATCTCAGAGTTCTCGACAGGCTCCAAAAGAGAATCTATAACATGATAGGTGCCGATTTGGCAGCTCGACACCAGCCACTTTCTCACCGGCGGAGCGTGGCTTCCCTCAGTCTATTCTCCAAATATATTCATTGCTTCTGCTCCAACGAACTTAAGTCACTGGTGTCCCTGCCACATGAATTTACTCGTGCAACCAGACTGGCCACAAGATCCCACCCACTTACAGTTAGATCAACCAAATGCAGGCGACAATTCTACTCCATCAGCTTCTTTTCTCGCACTTCCCACCTGTGGAACTCCCTTCCGTATACTTGCTTTTCTGACGGCTACAACCTCCAGGAATTTAAATGCATTGTCAATACCCATCTCTTATCCACTTGACTCCAGTTCTTTCTACATCACGCCTTATATCTTGTTCGTTCATTTTCTCTCTACATTCACAACTATCTTCACACCTGTGTTCTCATCCTTTTCTTGCCCTTTCTCTGACACCCCCTGTAACTTATCCGTCTTTCTCTTCACTCTCCTCTTGTCTAAACTTTTTCTCTTATGTAGCCCCCTGCGACAATTCTACTCCATCAGCTTCTTTTCTCGCACTTCCCGCCTGTGGAACGACCTTCCATGTACTTGCTTTTCTGAAGGCTACAACCTCCAGGAAATTAAATGCATTGTCAATACCCATCTCTTATCCACTTGACTCCCGTTCTTTCTACATCACCCTGTATATCTTGTTCTTTTTGTTTCTCTCCACCTTCGCAATTGTCTTCACACCAGTTTCCATCCTTCTCTTGTCCTTTCTCTGACATCCCCTGTAACTGGTTCGTTTTTTTCTTCACTCTCCTCCAGCTTAAACTTTTACTCTCATATGTAGCCCCCTGCGCATCAGTGGCGGTACTGCTTTGCTTGGGGTGAAACGAAAAAAAAAAAAAAAGAACTGAAAAGAGTTAGTATCGATAGTGATTTTTGTAATGACGCGTGTTTTGTAAATAGGCGTCCTCGATGCATGGGAGGTAACCAGAGATGGCAAAATGCAACATGGAGTTATGTATACAATCTTGTGCAAATTAACTGAAACGAAACAAATAATGTCTTCCTAGGATCTTTCACACTTTCCCTGACCACGTGGTCAGGGAAAGTGTGAACACACTGGCAAGCCTTACCTCTGTTGTTTGAATTAATTTGCACAAAGCTATATATGTATATATAGATATATTGATGATTTAATACTTAGTATTTGGTCATAACAGGGTTAGACCAGTGCACATTTGTATTAAAAATTGTTCAATACAATTATATTGTAGAACTTTTGAATATTTTCCATTTGTAAACGTGTTATTACGCAACCTAGGTTTCTACCATGAGTGGTGTTTTCATGCGATTTTTAATAAGTTATTAATTGCCTGAAGACACCACTCATGGTAGAAACCTAATATATATATATATATATATATATATATATATATATATATATATATTCCATTTTTTAAACGAGTTATTATGCGACCTAGGTTTCTACCATGAGTGGTGCATACAGGCATTAAAAATCGTCTGAAAACACCGCTCAAGGCAGAAACCTAGGTCGCGTAATAACTCGTTTACAAATGGAATATATATATATATATATATATATATATATATACCTGTAAATTCAGATAAAACTTAGTGGGCAAATAGCCATTTTAAGGCATGCATTCTTCGACCCCTTATAAACAGAGAATGACGAAAAATTCTAAGCTCTGAGGTTAGCTTAGGTAAGGGAAGGGGTTAAGAAAGTATTGGTTTTATTTAGGTTAGGCTAGGGGAAAGAATTTAGTAGTAATTTTCTCTTTGGTAGTGGAAGGAGGTATGTGGCTTGACCCTTGAGTTAGTAGGTGTAGTTGGTGGGGAAGTAACTGCTTGGCCAAATTTTAAAAGAATTGGGAGAGGACTAATTGGGAAAAAATGATATTTTAATTTGTACTTATTTCTATGGCGACACATATGATCTCCCTTCATTTCTTCAGGAGTATATCTTGATCTTGAAATTTTAAAATTTTATTTTATTTTTTGTCAAACATAGATTACATCTTTCTTAAGCTATTAGGGGTCCTAGCCTTGCCTATGAGTTTCCATTTTATCTGGGTATCTGAGTTACTTTCTTTTAATTCCCAGTATTTTCTAGAAAGGGCTGTTTGGTATCTTAAACTAGGGTTGGGAAGAATGCCTGTGGGTATAAAGCCGTTGCTTCCAAATTTTCGCCGAAATTCCGATATAAACATTACATCTCTCCTTATTTTACTTAGGGTAGATAGTGACTTGATAGATTGCATTCCCGATCTACACTTACCCTCAACTGGACAGTTATTTCTAGATCTACAGTTACAGGGAGGTATCTTTCTATTTTTCGTATTGGATTCCCTACACCTGGATGTGCGTTGTGGCACAGTGGATATCGGCTCGGAACAAGAAGTCGGAGAACGAAAGAGACATGACTGACTAGGCAGAAGATTATCCCGCAGTAGGTTGTCATTGCTTTCTGCGGTAGACTGGTTGCCAGCCAAGGCTATAGAACCCAATCTGTCCTGTTATTTAACCCATAACTGGAAGGAAGAGATGGATACCTTTCCCAAGGATATTTGCGCGTAAGTGAATGCAATGAATTCAACTGGAATTCAAACTCGGCTTTCCGATTTCTTGTTCCGAGCCGATATCCACTAACTACACTAAAAAAAGTGCCTATGGGTATAAAGCCGTTGCTTCCAAATTTCCGCTGAAATTCCAATATAAACATTACATCTTTCTTTATTTTCCTGAGAGTAGATAGTGACTTGATATATTGCGTTTCCCGATCTACACTTACCCTCAACTGGACTCTTATTTCTATATCTACAGCTACAGGGGGTATCATTCTATCTTCTGTATTGGATACCCTACACTTCTTCAAGATTTGGTTATTCTAGGAGATAATAATGTTATACATGTTATTGGTACACTAGTAACTAATCTTGACAGTTTTCCTATGAGTAAAAATATACTCAGTTATGATCTAAGATTAAGGACAGGATGGTTAAATAATGTATATTGAGGAACAATGTATATAGCGACTCGACTGCAGCCACTTTCCCATTGTCGAAATGTGGCCTCCCTCTGTCTCTTCTATAAATATTTTCATGGCTTCTGCTCGGATGAGCTTAAGTCACTGATGCCTCCTCAACAGGTGTTTACCCGTGCAACCAGACTGGCAACTGGGTCCCATCCATTCACAGTCAGGTTAGCCAAATGCAGACGACAATTCTACTCCTGCAGCTTCCTCTCTCACACTTCCCGCCTGTGGAACTCACTCCCGTATTCTTGCTTTCCTGACGGCTACAACCTCCAGAAATTTAAATGCAAAGTTAATACTCATCTACTAACCACTGACCTCTAGCTCTCTCCCCTCCCCTGTATAACCTTCCCTTTCTCTCCACTTATGTATCTGTCATCCCACCTTCTCAGCTTTCTATTGTTCCTTTCTAACTAGCTTGTACTCCTCACTCTTTTCTAATTAATCTTTTTACATTTATGTAACCCCGTGCACATCAGTGGCGTTTCCGCCTTGCTCGGGGTGAAATGATTAAAAAAAAAAAAATGCAACCACAACAAAAACAACATTATCAAAAATAATAAGCTAAACAATAACAGATACATTATACTACCCACCAACTCCATTGCATCTAATCTCCAAAACAATTTATCCCATCTAAAAAACACACACAGAGTAACAACTACCTCGAAAACTATGATGGACATTGTCAGATCTAAAAAAAAAAAAAAAACGAAAATAAAACAAAACAAAACAAAAAAAAAAACGAAATCATAATAATGAACAAGCAGGTATATATAAAATATATAACCGAAATTGTTCCTCAATGTACATCGGAGAAACAAGTAGAAATCTAAAAAAACGTATGTATGAACACAAAAGAGACATCACTAATAATAATCTAACGAATGCATTAGTGATTTACAGAAATAAATTCGACCACAATTTCGATTAAAAAAATGCCACACTACTAAAAAGAGTAAACAATTTATTCAGAAGGAAAATTCTAGAGAGCGCCGCCATCCAGTACTACCAAAACATCAATTTGCGCCCCGGATGTTTCCCAATCTCACCTTTTATTATGGAAAACAGTTGAATTCCCTTCATTTTAACATCTGGCGACATTACACTACACATGAAGGAGTTCTAAAATTAGAAGTTTCTGTTGATCTTTTTGAATGGTTTGTGAGCATTTGTTTTATAGTTGACAACCCTGTTTGTTTATAGATACGTAATTTAGAATAAAGCCCATTTCGTCTTTTTACCTTGATAAAGTCCATCAGAGGACGAAACGCGTAGGCGGGTTAAATAGTTTTCTACTTGTATACTCTTTTATTTAACTATATATATATATATATATATATATATATATATATATATATATATATACAAACTTTCCAAGATTGGATGGTCATTTCGACGAGTGAATTTAACACCGGTCTCATAAACATAAACAAATCATTATGGGTAATAAATTTAATTGTTTGTGTTTGTGTAAAAACGGAAGTCAGTGTTGGAAAAAGAAAAATATCAATTTGAGCTCCGGTTTTTTCTCAATCTCATTTTTGCTTATAGAAATGATACTGAAACAGACTAACATACATAATAAAAAATCCAAGGAAAACGGTTAAATTCGCTTCATTTTAACATCTCATGACATTGCAGTACACATGAAGGAGTTCTAAAACTAAAATATTCTGTTAATCTTTTTGAATGATTTGTGAGCGTTTTTTATAGTTGCCAACACTGTTTGTTTATAGATACGTAATTTGGAATAAAGCTCATTTCGTCTTTTTGCCTTGATAAAGTCCATCACAGGATGAAACGCGTAGGCCATTTAAATACAGTTTTTCTCTTGTATTCTCTTTTATCTATCTATCTATCTATCTATCTATCTATCTATCTATCTATCTATCTATATATATATATATATATATGTGTGTGTGTGTGTGTGTGTGTTACGTTAGAACATAGGAAAAATCTACAAACACTACAAACAAAACAATAAAAGCCACCTACAGAGGTAATATTCATTAAAAAGCTTAAGCCGTCACTTAATAGAATCAGCTAGCAATACTGCAGTAATGTTCTAAAATGTTTGTAAAACAAAACAAAACAGTTTTTTCATGCTTTAACACGTGCATGACCATGACATTACAGCATATGAAAACATTGCATTTTTGATAATTTTCACCTTCTATTGAATGCTAGCAATTTGTCAACCGTTATATTTGAAGCAGAAAAACTGTACAGTAACTTTTAGCAACACAATTTTGCGGTTATTTTTTGTTACCATAACACACACCTCTGAAGATGACCTCGGAAAGAGGTTGAAAGTACTTGGGTACCTTGAGAAATGAATAATAATAACATCTGTCAACGTTAAAGCTCATTTCTGACATCTTTCAATTATAACACGCGAAAGATTATCCGTGAGTGTGAACGGATTTTATTAAAAATAAGTAGACATAATGTTTGCAATTTTTTTAATCTGACACACACACACACACACACACACACACACACAATAGTTTATAAAGGAAAACTCAATACGTCATATTAGTTATAAACTATAGTTCATTTCAATGAGTTTAACTAGATCATATCATGATATGATCTAGTTAAGCTCATTGAAATGAACTATAGTTTATAACTAATATGACGTATTGAGTTTTCCTTTATAAACTTCATATCGCTCTGGTTAACACCCATCGAGCTCTCTATATGGATTTACCTATTAATAATTTATACTAGGAAATCTTGTTGGATTATCCTCACCGTTTACGGACTGGCAACTATACCTATATATATATATATATATATATATATATATATATATATATGTGTGTGAGTGTGTTTGTGCTTAGAAAGAGTTGGATTATGAGTAATTGAGAGTTTCTGAAATATTTTCGAGCAAGATGATAAATAGTTAACAATTCAAACTCTGATTTTCTAGGCAGACATTGCTCTTTTAAAGGAGCCCAACTTTCCCAGTTTTCCCAGTGATCTCGTCTACGTAATAGACTTTTTCTTTTCAAGTCAAGCGACTATTTTATATCGTTCTAAGGGTTAGGTGCGCAAAATCATGAATTCAGATACTGATTCTCTAGGCCGGTAGGCGCACACTATTTCGATAAATGATATAATACAACTTTACTACCTTCAATTTCTTGCCCAACATTTACCATACTAAATTCTTCTTCTTCTTCTTTATGTGGTCTGTTCCTTCAGATCGTAGGCAAACATGAACTTCCAATTGCCACTATTCTTTGTCTTTCTTAATATTTCTCTTCTTGATATTTCTCCCTAACCTTGTCGCCATCCGCTTGCTGAAGCCTCTCAAGTACTAGCAGTATAGCCCAGCGTTGCTCGGGTGTAATGAAAGCTTTAAAACTAATCCATGGTCCTGGAGCTCAGACTCTTTGGACGTTGGCACGAAAGACTAAAAAGCAATAGTTGTTTCCAGTTAAAGAGAAACAGTAGACTGAAAGAAAAATGAATGAATGTAAGTTAAATTTTGATTTCCTGGTATCGATATCAAATAAGTTTTTTCGTCGTAAACTGAATTTTGAAGGCTAAATAAGTCCTCTGAGTAAATGGTATCATGGCTGAGACTAAGAGCTACTTAGAGCCAAACCCGAAGCAAAAACTAAAATAAAAGAACTGAAAGAATACAGACATACAGGCTGATAAACAGACACATACACACAAACAACTTGCCTTTTATATATATATTATCGATTTTTTGCACTATTGTGAGCACTGCAACTTTGAAACTTCTGAATATTGTTACTTATGTCTTTGTCTATGAGTGTATCAAATTTGATTAAAATCGGACCACTTCTTCTATAACCCGATTTTTTCGATTATCGATTTTCGATATTTATCGGGGGTACCTCAACACAAAACCTAGCTAAGAACACTCGCAGACGCTTATAGTACAACTGTAAATTTTCAAGAAAATCGGTTCAGCCGTTTCGGTGTCGATAGGTAACGGGGACACACACAGAGACACACACACACAGACAAAGTTCCATTTGTAAATAAGTTTAGATGTATCACGCTTCCCTGTCTCATTTTCTTTCTTTCCGTCCTGTGAGTGTTAAATTTTCCGGGCCCTCTTTCCTTATTACGTGTTCCAGAAATCTCAGTTGACTCTACCTGAAACTAAGTATAAGTTTCCTTTTCGTTTGCATCCTCTCCAAAACTGTTTCGTTGCTCAGATGTTCTGTCCATGGTATCCTCAGTATCCTTCTGTAGAACCACATTTCTGTTACTTCGGGTCTCTCCTTCATATTTGAGGAGACTGTCCAGCGTTTGCTGCCATAAAGGAGGACAGGCGTCGCATAACAGTGCAGTACTCTTTTATTTGTCTCCGATGAAAACTTCCGCTCTCCCAATACTCTACTCAGTTTCAGGAATGCGTCCTTGGCCGTGCCAATTCTCTGTATCACAGTGTCGCACTTTACGTCCTCTGTTAGAACACTTCCCATGGGTTTTTATTTATTTCCAGCTTGATTTCTGTATCGTCGAATCGCAATTGGTATTTTGGTTTCCTCCTTTTACTGATGACCCTTCATTCAGTTTTCTTGTAGCTTAAGCTTTCCTTCTGTAAGAGGTCCTGTAGTTTCCTTTCCGTGTCTGCTATCAGCACTGTATCATCTGCGTATCTTATATTGTTCGGGTCCTGGGCATAACGGTAAACGGCATCTGGCAGCAAAGCCTCTGATTACGAGTTTGTGAAGAGCATGAAACCACCTCTTAATTGCTGTTGTTCCCAGATCTACTCTGACCCGCACCTGTTAGGGTCCCATCTATGGGCAAATATTTAACCCTCCAAACTGGGGTTGAAACTCTATGAAGTTATAAAAATTCGTTAATAGAAATATATACATAAAAATAGACTTGTATAGAAAAAAATATATTTTTGAAGGAAAAATATTACCAAGAATACATTTTTGAAGAAAAATTTATTACCATAACACATTTTTGAAGGAAATAAAATTATTCTCAGCAAAACATCTTTGAATACAAAACTAGAAGAGATTTACAGTTTTCTAAAATAAAAGAGAATAAAAAGGAAAAAAATTCATTAGAATCTAACTAAACCAACCTTTTTATGATAAACGAACATTAAAAAAATCCTTTGTGTCATTAAATAACCCACAGAGGTTGATAAGCCGTTAAACTTAAACTTTATTGTTCAGATTGTGACCGCCGATGACAAATCCTGGCAGAGTTTCTAGTTCCCTCAGAATTTCCTCACTGTTGATTGGATTCGGTGAAAAAACACATTCTTGTCTTACACCCCTACGTCTAGAAAATACCAATAATTTGATTTCATCAACTGATGAAACAGCAAATGTTTCTGCTCTGAAGCGTTTTGCTCTGTTCTTTCTTTGTATTTTAGAATAAAACTGGTGCCCATTACCTCCCTCTAATCTTTCATTCTTTTCAGTTTACTCTGGCTGGGAGTGGGACGGACTTCAAGTCGAGCTGATGCAGATGGTCTTTGAAATAATAAAAAAAAAAACTGCTGTCGTTCATTTCGTTTTTTGGCGGACCTGAAGGAGACTACCCCACCTTTAAATTTGTTATTTTTCTTTTCAGTGCAGTCTTGTAGGTTATTACAAAAATTTTCCGATTATCAAAATAATTTGAAAAAAATTCAATACTTAATCAATTTTAGTGGAGACTCAGTTTCTCATACAACGTTATAGTAAATTGATCCTCCATTTTGGAACCACTCGCGTTGGGGTCGCTTTCTATTTTTTTTCTTTTTTTTGGGGGGGGACGAGTTATTGTTCTTGTTTTTGTCATTTTCAAGTTTGCTTCAGTTCTTACGAAACTCCAAGAATGGCTTTATTCAAAATTTTCGCACAGGATTCAGTTGTTGAATATGCGCAAGCAAAAAAGTTAATTGCACAGGATCGATTTACTATAAGGTTGTAAGAAAAACTGAGCCCCCACCCCTAAAACGGTTTAAATGTAGAAATTTTTACAATTTTTTTTGCTAATTGGAAATTTCAGGGTTTAATCGATAAGATTGCACTAAAAAAGTCTACACTCTGTGGTGAACTGGGGCAAGAAGTGGCTTGTCAACTTCAATTCGTCTAAGATCAAGCTGTTGTCTGCCAACCATTACAGGCAACCTCTCCTGTCTCCCATAAGCATGGACCAAGCGATTCTCCCTGAGAGCAATACACTACGCCTCCTCGGCCTTACCCTGTCCTCAGACCTCAAATGGAACCACTATATTGAATCCATAGCAAAATCTACTGCTAAGAAGGTTGGGTCACTATGTCGATCCAGGGTGTTTTTTTCCGCCTGAATCCATTCTGCATATATACAAGTCAACCATCCGTCCGTGCATGTTGTACTGCTGCCATTTATGGTCAGGCGTCCCTGCCGTTCTCCTCAGTGTTCTTGACAGGCCCCAAAGGAAAGTCTGTAATGTGATAGGAACTGATCTGGCGGCTCGACTGCAGCCACTTCCCCACCGACGAAATGTGACCTCCCTTTGTCTGTTCTATAAATATTTTCATGGCTTCTGCTCCAACGAACTTAAGTCACTGGTGCCTCCTCAACAGGTGTTTACTCGTGCAACTAGACTGGCAACTGGGTCCCACCCATTCACGGTCAGGTTAGCCAAATGCAGACGACAATTCTACTCCTGCAGCTTCTTCTCTCGCACTTCCCGCCTGTGGAACTCGCTCCCATATTCTTGCTTTCCTGACGTCTACAACCTCCAGAAATGTAAATGCAATGTCAATACTCATCTACTAACCACTGGACTCTAGCTCTCTCCCCACCCCCGTATAACCTTCCCTTTCTCTCCACCTATGTATCTGTCATTCTCAGCTTTCTATTGCTCCTTTCTAACGTTTGTACTCCTCACTCTTTTCTAATTAATCTTTTTACAGTTATGTCGCCCCCCGCACAGCAGTAGCATTTCTGCCTTGCTCGGGGTGAAATGATTTAAAAAAAGAAAAAAAAAAGAAAAAAGAAAATTGATAAAAAAAATCACCAAATTTGCAGGTGGTGGTAATGTCGTACCAGCGAATGGTTCCAAAATGAAGGATCGATTTACTATAACGTTGTATGAAAAAATGAGCCCCCACACTAAAACTGTTTAAATATTGAAATTTTTCTATTTTTTTTTTCTTTTTTCTTTTTCTTTTCTTTTTTTTTTTTTTTTTTGGTCCATCGGAAAGTTTAGGGTGTAATTTAGGGTGTAAAAAGAGTGCACTGAAAAAAATAAAAAAATAAAAATGTAAAACAAATTTAAAGGTAGTGGTAGTCTCCTTCAGGTCCGCCCATTTTTTTCAATGTGGATGGGCGGCCTGCAAGAAGTGAGATTGACTTGCTGATTTCAAGTTTCACCTGAGATCGTCGTGCTCACTTTCACACAAATACCCTTAGAAATATATGAATCCATCTCTTGTCCCCATCAACTATGGGTCAAGTAGCAAGATAGACTGAACTCTCAAGTCTAGAAATAAAAGTCCGAATCTAAAACGTTTGAGCATTTTCCAGGCAGGTTGTTCAGTGGATATAAATTCGGAAAGAGAAATCGGAGAGCCGAGTTCGAATTCCAGTTGAATTCGTTGCATTCACTTACGCGCAAATACCCTTGAGAAAAGTATTAATCTATCGCTTCTCCCTCCAGCTAGGGGTTAAATAACAGGACGGATTGGGATTCATTGACTTGGTCGGCAACCAGTCTACCGAAGAAAGCAATGGCAACCTATTGCGAGATAATATTCTACCCAGTCAGTCATGTCTCTTTCGAGACATGATCGCCCAAGCGTGTATCACGTACGGCACGTAACTGACTGAAATTATAATAGTTGGAAACATGATTAAGGATTCTACTGGGCATAAAGTGGGGATCGGTTTTCTTTTGTTATGAAGTAATAAACTGATCCCCCATTAATTCTACTTAATAATATAATACATCTCTTCCCCCTCTAGCTATGGTTCAAATAACAGGACAGATTTGGTTCTATAGCCTTGGCTAGCAACTAGTCTACAGAAGAAAGCAATGACAACCTACTGCAAAAACAATCTTCTGCCCAATCAGTCATGTCTCTTTCGAGACATGATCACCCAAGCGTGTTTCACGGATGGTACTTAACTGGCTGGCTCTAAATACATAGCAGAAGCACCTGATCAGATGTAACAGTAATATGCAATGGGCCAGCGAACGGTAGACTTATAAATGTGTAAGATAAATTCTGTCAAAAAATTATCTAGCGTGGCACACGGAACCAAATTTTTCTGGAAGAAATCTAAGAATTGATTTTATATGTTTTTTTACATTTCATGTCAGCGAAAAGGTTTACCTCGAGAATACTCAATGATTCACTATTTTAGAGGTTAATATCAGCCATGATAAGGCAAATATAATTCTCTTACGATTAAATTATTTTTGAAATCTTTTTATTATTATTCTTGGCTGACAATTAAATTTTTCTTATTACAGGTCAAATTTTCTTTGTAATTTAAAACTTTTTCTTTCTTAACAATCTCCAGGAGTTTAAATGTAAGATCAATAGACAACTCCTAACACACTAACTCGCATCCATTCTCTCAACCACTCTTCCCATCTACCCAACCCTCAGCCTCGGTATCCTTACCCATCTATCACCCTCCTTCTGACATTTCCTATATCCAACCACACTTTCTCACCAGCTTCCCCTATGTAACCCCCTGCGCAATAGTGGCAGTGAAACAGATAAGATGTAACCGTAATTTCTACTCCAACAGCTATTTTTCTCGCGTTTCCCGCCTGTGGAATTCCCTTCCACATGCCTGCTTCCCCAACAGCTACAATCTCCAGGAGTTTAAATGTAAGGTCAATAGACACCTCCTAAAACACTACAAACACTCTTCCCATCTACATCCTTACCCGTCTATCACCCTCCTTCTGACATTTCCTATATCTATCCACTCTTTCTCACCACTTTTCCCTATGTAACCCCCTGCGCAATAGAGGCAGTGGAATGCCTTGCTCGGGGTAAGATGATAATAAAAAAGAAATTCTATACTGTTATAATGTGGTTACAAAGTAGGGGATCATTTCTATATTACAATCCATATATAAACTGATCCCTCACTTTATTACCAGTCATTCTTCTCTTAACCGCTTCCTGACACTCCCTATAATCTGTCACTCTTTCTCATCACCTTCTCCTATGTAACCCCCTGCGCAATAATGGCTGTGGAATGCCTTGCTTGGGGTGAAATGATTTTTAAAAAATCACTCTGTGAGGATCGAACATACTAGTACATTGCAATTGTATCACGTCGAAGTGTTTGCAGCCTGAAAGAAAAGAGTCTGGAGTAGTCGGGACCGCGGAAGTTGGTGGTTGCAATCAATGCCGATGTTCATATTCATCATCATTTATCCATCACACCCAGATGGTGCATATGGCAGCAACATTTTGTTATGTTTCTGTAACAAACTGTTTTTTATGGGGCAGGGTTTTTAGCCCTGAATCGATCCTGACTTGGCGGAACGGCTGCAACCACTCTCTCACCGGCGTGACGTGGCTTCCCTGTGCCTCTTCTATAAGTACTTCCACGGCTTCTGCTCCGATGAACTTAGGTCATTGGTGCCGCCTAGGTACGAATTTACACGAGATACTAGATTAGCAACTAGGTTCCACCCTTTTACAGTAAAACAGATAAGATGTAACCGTAATTTCTACTCCAACAGCTTCTTTTCTCGCGCTTCCCACTTGTGGAATTCCCTTCCACATGCCTGATCCCTGACAATCTCCAGGAGTTTAAATGTAAGGTCAATAGACACCTCCTAACACACTAACTTGCATCTATTCTCTCAAACACTCTCACCATCTAACCAACCCTCATTCTCGGTATTCTTACCCGTCTATCACCCTTCTTCTGACATTTCCTGTATCTAACCATCTTTTCTCATCACTTCCACCACCCTATGTAACCCTCTGCGCAATAGTGGCAGTGGAATGCCTTTCTCGCGGGGAAACGATTAAAAAGAAAAACCCAAACCTGGAGTACTGGCGGACTATTCTTGATCCTTACGTTTAACAGCACCTGGTATTCCCAAATGGTCGTCCATTTAAGTACTAACCAGGCTCGATATTGCTTAACTTCGGTGATCGGACGGGAAGCGGTGAATTCAACACGATATAGCATAGTGGTAATTCTTTATTCTTTTTTGTGCCATGTCCTTTCAGGACGTAGGTGATCATGGCCTTCCACATCTCCCTGTCCCTGGTAGCTCTTAGCACGCTTTCGCTTGTTGCACCATGAAACCCTCGTTCCGTCATCCCACTGATCAGGTCCTTCTAATATGTTATCCCTTTTTCTCTGTCTTTTTTCCCTTCTATCTGGCCTGTTAGTAACAGGTTCTCCAAGCCCTGCTTCTTCATTGCATGTCCCAGGAACTGTAGTTGTCTCTTCTTGATGCTCAGTATTAATTTCCTTTTCGTTTCCATCCTTTCCAAAACCTCGTCATTGCTCACATGCTTGGTCCATGATAGCCACAGCATCCTTCTGTAGAACCACATTTCAGCTCCTTCAAGATTTTCCTTCATCTTCGAAGATATTGTCCAACATTCACTGCCATATTGAAGAACTGACATCACGTAGCAATCCAGTACTCTCCTTTTTTTTTCTAGTGAAATTGTCCTGTTTCTTAATACTTTACTCAACTTCTGGACTGCATCCTGATCTCAGGAATATAAATTTATAGAAACTGATGTGGGCATAAAGTGAGGGATCAGTTTATATATTGATTGTTATATGGAACTGATCCCCCACTTTATATTCAGTATGATTCTGCAGAACCACATTTCAGTTGCTTCAAGTTTTTTCTTCATCTTCGATGATATTGTCCAGCATTCATTGCCATATTGAAGAACCGACACCACATCGCAATCCAGTACAATCTTCTTTGTTTCTAGTGAAATTGTCCTGTTTCTTAATACTTTACTCAACTTCTGGAATGTTTCTTTTGCCATGCCAATTCGCTTTCGGATCTCTGTGTCGACCTTTCCGTCTTCTGTTATAACATTTCCCCGGTATTTAATTTTTTGTACCTGCTTGATTCTAGTATCTCCGACCTGTATTTGGCATATCAGTTACCTGCCTTAAAAAAATTATCACGTGGCTGGTTTGCGCCAGTGGCTTGTTAATTTCTCCCATCAGAAACAAACCCAAAATAAGCGAAGCAGCCGATGAGAATGAAGAATTACATCCTTGTTCAGTTAACATCACTAAAAAGATCCTGGATGTTACGATGGCTAAGAGTTAAGTTTCAAACTGCCTAGAGACGGAAACAAAGGAATCAGTTTGATTTACTGTGGACGAAGTCGTTTTATAATAGAGTTGACAAAAATTTAAGTATCTAAAACTTATTTATAAATGGAACTTTGTCTCTGTGTGTTTATGTGTTTGTGTGTGTCTGTGTGTGTCTGTGTGTGTCTGTTACCAAAACGGCTGAACCAATTTTTTTGAAAATTTATACAGTTGTAATATAAGCGTCTGCAAGTGTTCTTAGCTAGGTTTTGTGTCGTGGTACCCATGATAAATATCGAAAATCGATAATCGAAAAAATCGGGTTATAGAAGGAGTGGTCCGATTTTAATCAAATTTGATACACGCATAGACAAAGACATAAGAAACGATATTCAGAAGTGTCAAGGTTGCAGTGCTCACAATAGTGCAGAAAATCGATAATATATATATATATATATATATAAAAGGCAAGAATTTTGTGTGTGCCTGTTTATCTGCCTGTATGTCTGTATCTTTTGTCAGCCCTTTTATTTTAGTTCTTGCTTCGGGTTTGGCTCTAAGTAGGTATAATTGTAGTTCTTAATCTCAGCCATGATACCATTTACTCAGAGGACTTATTTAGCCTTCAAAATTCAGTTTACGACGAAAAAACTTATTTGATATCGATACCAGGAAGTCAAAATTTGACTTACATCCATTCATTTTTCTTTCAGTCTTTCAAGGTTTCGCTTTAACTGGAAACAACTATTGCTTTTTAGTCTTTCATGCCAACGACCAAAAATTCTGACCTCCAGGACCATGGATTAGTTTTAAAGCTTTCATTACACCCGATCAACGCCGAGCTATACTGCTAGTGGTGGATATATTTATTGGCTTACAATCATAATCAATTTGTTTTAGGTATCGGTTTACCCGGAAGGAAAGGAATAAAATGTCACGCGTTATTAGCAGATGCGTTGTAAATATCAGGGCGCTATTTTGACCCAAATTATTTAGCAAACGTTTTATTTTTGTTGCATTTCAGAAGGCAGCTGATCAACTGCCGTGTTCATTTTGTTAATAATCAGTAAATACGCATACAATCTCGCACAAAATCAGTCAGTTTAGTTCCATACGTGATACACGCTTTGGACGATCATGTCCTGAAAGAGACATGACTTGCTGGGCAGAAGATTATCCCGCAGTAGGTTGTCATTGCTTTCTGCGGTAGATTGGTTGGCGACTAAGGCTATAGAACATAATCTGTCCTATTATTTGACTCATAACTAGATGGGGGAAGCGATGTACTATATTATTATGTAGTAATTAGTGGGGGATCAGTTTATTACTTCAAAACAATAGGAAATCGATCCCCTACTTTATGCCTAGTAGAAGCCTTATTCATTTTTCCAGCTATTATATTCCGTCAGTCAGTTAATTGCCATACGTGATACACGCTTTGGGCGATCATGTCTCGAAAGAGACATGACTGACTAAGAAAAAGATTTTCTTGTAGGTTGTCATTTCTTTCTGTTGGAGACTGTTTGTCAAACAAGGCTAAAATCGAATCTGACTGATTGGGTTCTATAGCCTTGGCTGGCAACCAGTCTACCTCAGAAAGCAATGGCAACCTACTGCGGGATAATCTTCTGCTCAGTCAGTTAAGACTCTTTTCTATTTTTAGTATTTATTGCTAAGTGAATAATTGTAAATGAAAATGGATTTTTTTTTATAATACTGCACAATACCATGTGCATCTAATGAATTTATAGATATTTAATAATGACCTAAATTGCAGTTTCATCAATGAAAGAACAACGAAGATTTAGGGAGATTTGGACGAGTTTATCTTTGCTTCCTTGGATTGTAAAATTTTACAAAGTAACAATAACAAAAGAACCATTCTATTTTCATCCAGAATTATCCACTTGGTAATAAATGGTAAAAATTGTATGAATACATCATTTCTTTTAAAAAACTGGGGTGGCCTTTTATTGTTGAGTATATTTTTTTTATAAAGGATTAATGTATTTAAATTTAGAACAGTCAAAACTTTCCAAAAATTTGACTGAGATTGTACTTTAGTCGGGCTTTCGGTAGTAATATTCATAGAACAATAAATCTATCTATCTATCTATCTATCTATCTATCTATCTATCTATCTATCTATCTATCTCACAGTCTGTTCATTATCTATCTATCTATCTATCTATCTATCTATCTATCTGTTCATTATTCTATCTATCTATCTATCTATCTATCTATCTCAGTCTGTTCATTATCTATCTATCTATCTATCTATCTATCTATCTCAGTCTGTTCATTATCTATCTATCTATCTATCTATCTATCTCAGTCTGTTCATTATCTATCTATCTATCTATCTATCTCAGTCTGTTCATTATCTATCTATCTATCTATCTATCTCAGTCTGTTCATTATCTATCTATCTATCTATCTATCTATCTATCTCAGTCTGTTCATTATCTATCTATCTATCTATCTATCTATCTCAGTCTGTTCATTATCTATCTATCTATCTATCTATCTATCTATCTATCTATCTCAGTCTGTTCATTATCTATCTATCTATCTATCTATCTATCTATCTATCTATCTATCTATCTATCTATCTATCTAGTCTGTTCATTCATCATATCTATCTATCTATCTATCTATCTATCTATCTATCTATCTATCTATCAGTCTGTTCATTATCTATCTATCTATCTATCTATCTATCTATCTATCTATCTATCTATCTCAGTCTGTTCATTATCTATCTAAGGCTTTAGATAATCTATCTATCTATCTATCTATCTATCTATCTATCTATGTGTGTGTGTGTGTGTGTATGTGTGTGTGTGTGTGTTTATATATACTTTAATAGATTTAGCGGCAAGAAAGCATTATTTTTTCTTTGCTTTGGTTCATACAAAAACCGCTTGATTCATACAAATTTTGCACACATCGAGACACTCGAATTCGCTCAGATTTACGGCCACATATATTCATCCTTTCTGTTTTTCAATACTACATTTCTTTTCCGGCCATATTGACATATCAAAGCGTCTGCGCATGCGTCCACGCATTTTCGATGTCAACATTATTTCTTCACTTTCATTGACCTGCAAGCTTACGATCCATCAAATTACATATTTTTGCAATAAAACCGGACATAAAATATTTAATCTACCCTGTTCCGGCTCTTCCCCCCATATTTTTCCACTTCCTTTCCCTCGTAGCAAAATCTCCATGAAGAAAACCGGGACAACAATATCGAAGGATCTTGTTTCATCGCATTTTGCCAGAGGAACGTTTCGCGTTATCGATTTTCATTTCCAATATCGAAACTGCATTGAGCAAACAATAGGCAATCGTTTACAAAAGAAGGCAGGACCACATGATACAAATGCAACTACCGATAATCCGACATCCTCCTTCCAGTCGACAATATTGGATACTAACTTTTTTTATTCGCGCTTAATGTTTCATATTTCAATACTTTTATTTTTTTTAAATAATTTTATTTGCCTTTTACTATTTGTGCTTCTCTCAATCAATGTTGCACTTCAAGTTCTATAGAAATTCAAAGTGCGTGTCTCTGCAGGACGGAGGTGATATCGGCTCTCCTTCTCTCGGTTTTAGTAGATTTTCTAGATCTTTTGAAGGTCTCAATAAGTTTTGTCTTTTCTCTATCTCTCCTAATATCTGTTTAGACCAAATATTTACACGAAGTCCCGCCTCTTCTCCCTTCTTCTTCTTCTTCTTCTTCCATTTAGCATTGGTGTGGGCGATCATGATTCTCCATAATTTCCGGTACTTTTTAGTGTTTAACACATTTGGTGTTTTTTCTTAGTCTCAATTGTCTCTACCATTTGCACAAGCAGCAGCAGCAGTTTCTTTTTTCTTCTTCATCTTCTTCTTCCTCCTCTTCTCTTCCTGTGGCTCTTCTTCTTCCTCCGCCTCTTTCCCTGCCTCTTTTTCTTCTTCTTCCTCCTCCTCTTTCACTGTCTCTTCTTCTTCTTCCTCCTCTTCCCCTGCCTCTTATTCTTCTTCTGCCTCTTCTTCATTCTCCTCCTCTGCCTTTCCTTCTTCTTCTTCTTCTTCTTCTTCTTCTTCTTCTTCTTCTTCTTCTTCTTCTTCTCTTCCTTTTCCTCTGTCTTTTCTTCTTCTTTTTCTTTTTCTTCCTCCTCGTCCTCTGCCTTCTCCTCTTATGCCTTTTTCCCTTGTTTCTTTTCTTCTTCCGCCTCCTCTTCCCTTTTTCTTTTTCTTCTTCTTCCTCTTCATCTGCCTCTTTTTCTTCCTCCTCCTCTTTCCATGCCTCTTCTTCTTCTTTCTTTTTCTTCTCCCTCCTTCTCTTCTCTTGTCTCTTCTTCCTCCTCCTCCTCGTCGTTTTTTTATAATCGTCTCACCCCAAGCAAGGCAGTACTGCTACTGGTGTGCAGGGGGTTACATAATAGGAAAGTGACAAGAGAGGAGAACAGGTCACAGTAGATGTCGGAAAATGGGTAAGAGAAAAACGGGGACATTGGTGTGAAGAGAGCTGCGTGAGAGCAAAGTGTAAAGTGAGAAGAAGGATGGGGATCAAGGAGATAATAGATGGCAGTTGACGTTGCATTTAAACTCTTGGAGATTGTAGCTATCGGGAAAACAAGAATGCGGAAAAGCGTTCACTTCTTGCTTTTTCTCTTCCCTTGCCTCTTCTTCTTCTTCTTCTTCTTCTTGCACATTAAAGCCATGGGCGATTATAGCTGCTCAAAATTTCCTGTCCTTGGTAACTCTAAATCACAGAAATTCTAGAATATATACTTTCGTTTGCTTTAAATGCGGAGTTTTCCTGTTTTCTATGAAATAAAGTTATCTGTAAAGGCGTCTGTATTGAAAATGAAAGTTTTTTGCTTCGGCTGTCATCGGCTATAATGGAGTTTGCAAAATATATATTTTTTAATATTGTAATATTTTTGATATTAGGTGTATAAAAACAAGCTCATATCCGATTAAAACATACGCACCGTAGTGGGGGCGCTAGAGGGTGTCGTCAGTGATGTCATTGCGTAGATCACTAGAGGATTTCGGGTCTCTCAACATCATACCCCCCTCACCACGCCGACCCGATCAGAAATGGTCAATCTCCGGTCCACCCTCAATGAGCGCTTTCAGACATTAGAAATAAAATTTATAAAGTTTAGGCCCCGTACAAAGTCTTGCACACTCTTCCGATTGGCGACAGTCAAAGCTAGTTTGCATAAAGAGGGAAACCGTACATGAACTCTATATATAAAAATAAAATGAAAGTATGAGGCTATTTATTTGTGCAGAAAAAAACAAACCAAAAAAAAACCTCGACTAAGAATTAATCATGATTTGTTTAAAAGAAATACAAATCTACAATTGTATATAATTTGTCGAATCCAAAAAAAAAAAAAAAAAAAAAACATCTGTCGAAGAATTTATCAAAATTCGTTCAAAAGAAATACAAATATCTACAAATATATATAATTTTAAAATTTGTTCCAAAAGGAGTATGAAAATATAAATATCTATATATAAAGGCAATTTAAAAAAGTCTTAAACCTTTTAAAAATTATATATTTATATATTTTTTAAAATTATATATATATATATAAAACTTTTAAATTATATATATATATATTTTTTAAAATTATATATATATATATATAAAACTTTTTAAATTATATATTATATATATATATATATGAAACTTTTTAAAATTATATATATATATATATAGAAAACTTTTTCAAATCTTTCAAATTTATATATATATATATATATATATATATATATATATATGTATAAAATTTATGTACAATTAAAATGCTATAGTGAAATTTCAAAACTATTGGTGCAGTCGTTTTCTAGATACGCGGATAGTAACAAACGGACAAATACATTTTTATTTATATAGATTTAATTCCAAGCAAGGCGATAATGCCACTAAGACTCAAGTTGTTACTGAGAGTAGAGACTAGCGATGAAAAATGATAATAAAAGAACCCAGAAAGAGAGAATACGGCGATTGGCGTTTAAATTTTAAAGAGAATTGGTGGAATGGAAATAATTAATCGGAAGATAGTTCGACAAGTCAGAAATGAAGAGAAGAATTCCTCAGAATAGAACTTGCGGTTATATCTATTTCAATTTATGTTTCTATCATTCCATTCCACAAGTACACTTTCTTTAATCCGAACTTCTTTTAATCTGACCAACCGTTTACTGAAACGTATCCTTCACATTCCATATTTGTGTTTCTATCAAACCTTTTTGCTTGTTCAAATATTTTTTAATTCAATCTCAAATAAGAGGGAGCGTAAAAAGTGCAGGATTTTGTTCATCCTTTTACTCCGAGTAAGATAATAAAGTCACTGAGATGCAAGAAGTTATTGATTGTTAGAGCATATGAGAAAGCATTTTTGAGGACAGAGAATTATATAAATTTACTCGAGCAACAAGATTAGCAACTAGGTCCCACCCTTTTACTGTGAAGCTAATAAATTGTAAACGCAAATTCTACTCCAGCAGCTTCTTTTCCCGCATAGAAATTCTCTTTCGTTTACTTGCTTCCCCGACAGCTACAATCTCCAAGAATTTAAATGTAAAGTCAATAGTCATCTTTTATCTCACTAACCTGCATCCTCTCTCTTATGCTCCTTTCTCCGTCCACTCCACACTCATCAGTATTCTCATCCTTCTCTTACCAACTGCCTGACACCCCCTATAATCTGTCACTTTTTCTCATAACGTTCTTTCATGCTCCTTTCTGCCTCTACTCTACTCTCATCAGTATTCTCATCCTTCTCTTACCCACTTCCTGACACCCTTTATAACCTGTAACTCTGTCTCATAACTTTCCTCCTATGTAACACTCTGAACAATAATGGCAGTAAAATGCCATGCTTGGGGTGATATGATCATATATATATATATATAAAGAACTATAAAAGAAGAGGAATTAAAAACCCAAAAGATAAGGATTGATATTGCATTTAAATTTTTCAAGATCAAACATAACTGGAAAAGAAGAAACCGGAAGAGATTTCCACTAGCGAAAAGTACGACAGAAGAAACTATTAGCATAGAACTTGCGGTTATATCTAATCATTTTAACTGTAAAATGATATGAATCTAGTCAGTTGAGTGCCATACGTGATACACGCTTCTGGCGATCATGTCTCTTTTGAGACATGACTGACTGTGCAGAAGATTATCCCGCAGTAGGTTGCCATTACTTTCTGCTGTAGACTGGTTGCGAGCCAAGACTATGGAAACTGATCTGTCCTGTTATTTAACCTATAACTGGAGGGAAGAGACGGATTAATCCCTTTACCACGGGTATTTGTGCGTAAGTGGATGTAAGGAATTCAACTGGAATTCGAACTCGGCTCACCGATTTGTTTTTCCGAGTCGATATCCACTACACCACAACGCACATCCGGTCCTGCATACCATTTTGAATTCAGAGATATCATTCTTATAGACTGGTTACCAATCACGACTACAGGTCATCGAGAAACCGTTATACAGTTTCAAGTTTTCTACGGATAAGATATGTATGAAATCTATGTCACTGTTGCAATGTCAAAACTATAAATGGATGTAAAAGCTTGAAAATATATCGACTGCCATAAATGGGTTGTCCTTTTCGTTAGAATTCTATATTTAGCTTAGTTTGTGAAAATCTCGGCAGTAAATGTAATTGTTTAGCCTATTTACATCGTTCAGATTGTTGTCTTTATCTTTATTTTCGTATTCACGACGTTTCGGCCGTTGTACACTTCGACCTTCTTTGTGATGTGTCTATATTTATGAGATGAGATATTGAAGTTATTTACCCTATTTACATCGTTCAGACTGTTGTCCATACCTTAATTGTCATATTCACGACGTTTCGGCCGTTGTACGCTCTGACCTTTTTAGGACGTGTCTATATTTATAAGATGAGGTATTGTAATTATTTACACTATTTGCATCGTTCAGACTGTTGTCCTTATTTTAATTGTCAGATTCAAAATGATTCGACTGTTATACTCTGCCGCCTTTTTTTCGCGTTATATAGGTTGAAATTTCTAAACGAATCCTTTATTTCGTCGAAAGGGTGTTGCCAAACTTTTAAGCATATCTCAGTTGCAACAAATTCTATTTAGTAACTAAAGTAAAGAGCTTTTTTTTTTCGAAATTCCGACGTATAAAACCTGAAGATGGTCAGAGCGTAAAACGGCTGAAAAGTCGGTCGTGAATATGGCAGTAAAGGTGAGAACAACTGTTCGAACTATGTAAAAAGTTAAAATACCTCATCTCAGAAATATAAACAAATATAAAATGGAAGATTGTGTTGTTATTTTTTTTAAAGTAATTATTATTGTCAGGCTTCATTTTAAATGGTAAACACACTTTTACTCTACCACGGATCTAAATTCAAGAAAATTGCATTTTCAGATGTTGATAAATCTTGTAAAGTTAATTTGACTTTTGTATCAAAATTTGCAGTTAGTACGGGAACTCCCTGGATGGGTAGTCACCGAATGATGTTCTCTTCAAGAGCTGAGCTGTGTTAGTCAGAAATCTACTGGGGTTAGTAGATAATCTTCTGGGTATTTTGACTAAGAAGAAAGGGTCGTACATGAATACGCTGTATCGTGCGAGAGAAAGTTTAGCTTCAACCTAAAAAAAATAAAATAAAATAAAAAATAAAAATAAGCGAACAAAAATGTAACTCGTGTTATCTTTTCTGTGTCAACTGTGAAAATTTTATCACCAACCATAAATACATTTCGAGCGAGAAAACATGTAATTTTAGGGAGAGGAAAAATTTAGTCTGTGTGAGTTAGTCTTTGCGTTTGAACACACGATATTCTGTGTGGACAAAGTTCATTCCAGGTAGGCATCTTTCTTACTCCCTCTCTTTCTCTCTCCCTTTATCTCTCTCTATTTCTCTCTTGCTCCATCTTTCTCTTTCTTTCTTTCACTCTTTCTTTCTCTCACTCTTTCTCTCTCTCACTTTCTCTCTCTCTCTCAGACTTTCTTTTTCTCTCTCTCTCTCACTTTCACTTTCGCTCTTTCTCTTTTTTCTCTATTTCTCTCTCGCTCCCTCTTTCTCGTTCTTTCTTTCACTCTCTCTTTCTCTCACTCTTTTTCTCTCTCTCACTCCCTCTTTCACTCTTTTTGTCTCTCTCTATTTCTCTCTCACTCTCTCTTTTTTTCTTTCTCTCACTCTCTTTTTCTCCCACTCTTTATCTCTCTTGCAATTTTCTCTTTCTCCCTCTCACTCTCACCCTCTATTTCTTTCACACACACACACACACACACACACACACACACACACACACACACACACACACACACACAGACACTCCTATTTCTCATATAGGCTTTATAAAGCCCGTTTATATGGAATTTACCATTCTAATTAGTTGCTTTGATAGATTCTGATTGCAAAGAGGAGTGGGAGGGAGAACCTGTACATTTTCCTTTACAACAAATAGGTAAACTGCATCCGGCAGCAAGGCCTTTGGATGGGAGGTTGTGAGGAGGATGGAACCACTTCTTAATTGCTGTTGTTCCCATGTCCACCGTGAATCGGAGTGGTAGCACTTGTTAGGGTCCCAACTATGGGCAAATAGTTAACCTCCCAAACTCTGTTAAAAAACAATGAAAGTATAAAAATACACTTTTATATAAATATACTAGCAGTATAGCCCAGCGTTGCTCGGGTGTAATGAAAGCTTTAAACTAATCTATGGTCCTGGAGCTCGGATTCTTTGGACGTTGGCAAGAAAAACTTAAAAGCAATAGTTGTTTCCAGTTAAAGCGAAACCGTAGACTGAAAAAAAAATGAATGGATGTAAGTCAAATTTTGATTTCCTGGTATCGATATCAAATAAATATTTTTCGTCGTAAAATGAATTGTGAAGGCTAAATAAATCCTCTGAGTCAATGGTATCATGGCTGAGACTAAAAACTACAATTATACCTACTTAGAGCCAAATCCGAAGCAAAAATTAAAATCAAAGGGCCGAAAAAAAATACAGACACACAGGCAGATAAACAGACACACACACAAACATCTTGCCTTATATATATATATATATATATATTATCGATTTTCTGCACTATTGTAAGAACTGTAACCTTGAAACTTCTGAATATCGTTTCTTATGTCTTTGTCTATAAGTGTATTAAATTTGATTAAAATCGGACCACTCCTTCTATAACCCGATTTTTTAGATTATCGATTTTCGATATTTATCGGAGGTATCTCGACACAAAACCTAGCTAAGAACACCCGCAGACGCTTATAGTACAACTGTGTAAATTTTCAAGAAAATCGGTTTGGCCGTTTCGGAATCTAAAGGTAACGGACACACACACACACACACACACACACACACACACACACACACACACACACACAAAGTTCCATTTATAATTTTTTTTTTTTAATCATTTCACCCCAAGCAAGGTATCCCACTGCCACTATTGCGCATGGGGCTACATAGGGGAAGGTAAAGAGGAGGAGTGGTTAGGTGTAGGAAATTTCAGAAGGAAGGTGATAGATGGGTAAGGATACTGAGGATGAGGGTTGGGCAGATGGGAAGAGTGTTTGAAAGAATGGAAGCGAGTTAGTGTGTTAGGAGGTGTCTATTGACCTTACATTTAAACTCCTGGAGATTGTAGCCGTCGGGGAAGCAATCGTGTGGAAGGGAATTCCACAGTCGGGAAGTGCGAGAAAAGAAACTGTTGGAGTAGAAGTTGCGGTTGCATTTTATTGGTTTCACTGTAAAAGGGTGGGATCTAGTTGCTAATCTAGTTTCTCGTGCAAATTCGTATCTAGGGGGCAGCAATGATCTAAGTTCATTGGAACAGAAGCCGTGAAAGCATTTATAGAAGAGACACAGGGAAGCCACGTCGCGCCGGTGAGAGAGAGACTGCAGACGGTCTGCCAAGTAAATTTAGATTAGATACATAAGAATAGACTTTATAGAAAAATGTACATATCTGAAGGAAAAATAGTACCAAAAATACATTTCTGAAGAAAACCCGATTCCCATCACACATTTTTGAAAGAGAAACTTTTTCTCGGCAAAAGATTTTTGAATACAAAAGTAGAAGAGATTTTCAGTTTTCTAAAACAAAAAAAGAATAAAAACAATTTTTATTTATTAAAATCTGATTAAATTAACCTTCTCTGTGTAACCGAACGCTAAAAAATACCTTAAATCCCCACCGTTTTTGGCATTAAATAACCCACAGCGGTTGATATTTTTTTTTAATCATATCACCCCGAGCACAGCGGTAACGCTACTGATGTTCAGGGGGCTACGTAAGAGTGAAAAGATTGGAAAATAGACGCGGGTGGAGTGTGAACCGGACGATAGGTTAGTCTACCTACTCCAATTGAAAAAAGAAAAAAAGAAAAAAGTAAAAAAATTGGAAAAGAGAAAGCCGGAAACAACATCCTAAACAGGGAACAAGGGATGAGCCTCTACACCTGTTCAATAGACGTGGGTGGAGTGTGAGCCGGGCGATAGTTTAGTCTATCTACTCCAATTGAAAAAAAAAAATGAAAAGGAGTGAAAAGATTGAAAAAGAGAAAGCCGGAAACAACATCCTAAACAGGAAACCAGGGATGAGCCTCTACACCTGTTCAATAGACATGGGTGGAGTGTGAACCGGGCGATAGTTTAGTCTATCTACTCCAATGCCGTTAAAAAAAATCTCAAACTCAACTTTACTCAAAACAGGGGATAAATAAAAGAAACAGTGAAAAATATACTGATTTGTTTGGCTCATGCTCAAGAATCTGTGTAATTCCAATTTTTTTTTTAATCATTTCACCACAAGCAAGGCAGAGTCGTCACCAGTCGACAGTGGGTTGCAGTGAGAGAAGAGACTGTGGGCAGTGGGTATAGAAAGGATAAAAGATTATTGGGATTCAAGAAGATAGATAATGGCAGTTGACGTTGCATTTAATTTTTTTGAGATTGTAGATATCAGGGAAGCAAGTAAAAGGATGGAAGTGAGAGAAAAGAAACTGTCAAGTAGATGTAGAGGTTACTTTTAATTATTTCAATGGTAATCTAGTAATACGATTTTGTATCACGCTTAAATTCATGTGGAAAGGTAAGCATGAAAAAAAGCTCGTCAGATCAGTTGCCATAGTTTTAGAAAAGACAGAGAGAACCCATGTCACGTCAGAGATTCCAAGTCAGGACCGATTACAGTGCAAATCCCTCTTTGGACTTTGTCAAGAACCTCGAAATGAATAGCAGGACTGATGTGGCGATAGTATTCAATGCACGGACGAATGGTAGGTATATATCAAAATGCCTTTCATTTTTCTCAAAGCTGAATAAAGAATTATTACAACACATTGAAATTCAGATTTGTCTGATAGTTTGCCAAAATTAATATCTTCTAATTTCTAAATCTGCATTTTTTTTTTTTTTTTTTTTAATCATCTCACCCCAAGCAAGGCATTCCACTGCCACTATTGCGCATGGGGCTACATAGGGGAAGGTAAAGAGAAGGAGTGGATAGACATAGGGAATGTCAGGAGAAAGGTGACACATGAGTAAGGATAGCGAGGATGAGGGTCGGGCAGATGGGAAGAGTGCTTGATAGAATGGGAGCAGGTTAGTGTGTTAGGAAGTGTGTATTGACCTTACATTTAAACTCCTGGAGATTGTAGCCGTCGGGGAAACAATCGTTTGGAAGAGAATTCCACAGTCAGGAAGTGCGAGGAAAGAAACTGTTGGAGTAGAAGTTACGGCTGCATTTTATCGGTTTCACTGTAAAAGGGTGGGATCTAGTTGCTAATCTAGTATCTCGTGCAAATTCGTATTTAGGGGGCACCAGTGATCTAAGTTCATCGGAGCAGAAGCCGTGAAAGTATTTATAGCATTGATGTTAGCTAATATTTGAAGTTCATTCTCAAAATGGTATTGTGAATCGATTTCTCTTCATGGTTTATATTGTGGAGTAGTTTTCGCACTGAAGGTAATAATCGTGCTATGTCGGTTGCTAATCGAATTAACGTACCCAAAATGTTAGGAACTTGGTAATTATTCACTGAAAGCTGACTCCTTAGTATTCGGCTATCAACTGCCTTAGTTCAACTATGTCCAAACTGGAACAAACTAATAGTTCTACTGAACTCCAATAGAACTCTAAAGAACTCTCTAGAACTTCTAAGAACTCTTAATAAACTCCCAAGAACTTCTCGAGTTAACTTCCTGTTAACTCTTATTGATATAGATGTGTTTCACCATAATAATTTACCATTCCAAATTTTCAACCTACTCTTTTGAATATTTCTCTGTGTCCTTGAATGTTTTATCTAACATCATTAGTCGTATTTTAGAAATAATTTCCCAAAACACCGAAAGCTGCGACAAAATCAAAAAAATATTCTAAAAATTCGAGTCATGGAAAGACATAGCACAGGAAGACCGAGACCTTTATACAAATAAATGCTTGTCAGCAAACCTGCTCAGGAATATCTAAACTGTCAAAATTTGAGTTCCTGCTTGATTTTAGTATCCCTGCCAGTAATTGTCATTTTGTGGAGTAGTTTTCGCACTGAAAGTTATAATCGTGTTATGTCAGAATGTTAGGAACTTGGTAATTATCCACTGGAAGCTGACTCCTTAGTATTCGGCTAACTACCGACTAGTATCAACTGCCTTAGTCCAACTATGTTCAAACTGGAACTAACTTATAGTTCTACTAAACTCCAATAGAACTCTAAAGAACTTTCTAAAACTTCTAAGAACTCCTAAGAACTTCCCAAAAACTTCTCGAATTAACTTCCTATTAACTCTTATTAACATAGGAGGGAGTGTCCATTATCTGAGGAATAGGTGTGTTTCCTGATTGATTTTAGTATCTCCGCCTGTAGTTGTCATTTTGTGCTCTTCTTTTTATTGATGACCATCCATTCTGTTTTCTTGCAGTTTGTTTAGTTCTTTTTTTTTGTAAGAGGTGTTTTAGTTTCCGTTCTGTGTCTGCTACCAGCACTGTATCATCTTCGTATCTTATATTGTTCAGACTGCGGCCACCAACGATGAATACTTGCAGAACCTCTCAGAATTGTCTCGCTGTATAGGTTGAATGGATCCAGTGAGAAAACACATTGATGATACTCAATAATATTGTTATGATCAATACTTTTATCTACGGCTATATCGTGTTGAATACACCGGTTCTCGTCCGGTCACCGAAGTTACGCAACATCGAGCCTGGTCAGTTCTTAGATGGGTGACCGTATGGGAATGCCAGGTGTTGTAAACGTAAGGACAAAAAATGGTCCACCGGTCCTCCAGGTTTGGGGGTTGGGCGCAGGGCTAACAACCCTGCCCCATAAAAAACAGTTTGTTACGGAAGCTAACAAAAAGTTGCTACCCTACACACCATTGGGTGTAACGGATGAGATGATGATCAATACCTTAAAAATCAGCTGATATTTTCTACGTACAATACGAGCCCCGGACATCATTCCAGCTACCTAAGCTTGTCTTCTAAGTCTCGTGTTGATTGAATATTCCCATGAAGGGCCCATCTTCTACTTTAGCTATTAATACCATAAAAAATAGTTAACGGTCATGTCACGTTGAATACACCGGTTCCCGCTCGATCACCGAAGTTGAGCCTGGTCAGTATTTCCGTGGGTGACCACTTGGGAATACCAGGTGCTGTTAGCGTTCACGGATGTGCGTTGTGGTGCGGTGGATGTCGGCTTGGAGGGGGAAATCGGTGATCCGAGTTCCAATTTCAGTCGAGCACACTGCACTCACTTGCGCACTGATACCCTTGGGAAAGGTATTAATCCGTCCGTTCCCTCCAGTTATGGGTTAAATAACAGGGTAGGACTTGGGACCCTGCCCTTAAACAGA
Source organism: Ascarosepion bandense (assembly GCA_037127315.1). Taxonomy (NCBI): domain Eukaryota; kingdom Metazoa; phylum Mollusca; class Cephalopoda; order Sepiida; family Sepiidae; genus Ascarosepion; species Ascarosepion bandense. The sequence goes on along the minus strand of JBBBDQ010000532.1, from coordinate 3,610,096 downwards.
TCCCAATGAGACTTGCTCCGTCAGGGAGGAAGCCCGCTCAACCCGACTAGGGTGAATGCGGCATACATACATACATACATACCATCAAAAATAGCTTTCCATTTATCACTAAAAATTGCTGTTAAGACATCAGTTTTTTTTTGTTTTGATTTCTTTGCGCAATTTGCGCCTATCAGTTATAATGCCCATAGGAAACTGTAAGTTCTATGCTAGAGGTTTCTTCATTCGCTCTCCTCTCTCGTGAAATTCTTTTCCAGCTTCTTGTTTATGAGTTGATTTCAATCCTCAGAAATGTAAATGCAGTGTCAATTGTTTTCAGTTGTCATCTTAATTCCCATTCTTTAATAGTTCTCACTCCTTAATCATCTTTATTTTATATATCCCTTTGCGTCTTAGTGGCTTTGTTGCCAAATTTAAGGTCAAATAATTAACAAAAATGTATATTTACAATGTAAATGGCTTGCTGACGGTTTTTCTATATTTCTGTATTGAAAATCAGAAAGGAACAGATTATCTCAGAATTTCATTGGAATTTTTTGCATTCCCTTTCGCACAAATACCCTTGGGAAATGTATTAATCCGTCTCTTCCCTCCAGCTATTTATTTAAATAAAAGGAAATAATATTTATTTAAATAATAGGACAGATTGGGTTCTATAGCCTTGGATGGCAACCAGTTTACTGCAGAAAGCAATGGCAACCTACTGCGGGATAATCTTCTGACCAGTCACTCATGTCTCTTTCGAGACATGATCGCCCAAAAGCCTGTATCACGTATGGCACTTAACTGACTGACTGATCTTTTGTTAAGAATTAACACATGGGTTTGATTGATAGAACGGTGCCATAGATGTTTTATGTATATGCACAAAAAATTATACTTTCGTCCTATCATTTTCATTCCGTTGATAGGTTTTATTGCTTTCTCTTTTGGTATTTGGGTATCGATCTCTAAAATGGAAAAGTGGAATGATCCAAATGATTAGGAACGCCTGACAGTTCTGTCCCTTTGGGAAGCATACCGCGTAAAACGATCGTTAAGCATGATAGCATTAATTCGTATTGGCGTGCTCAGTTACAGTGTAAATAAATCAACAACGTCGGGCGTATTACACGATAAAGTTTCAACCAACAACGCAGACGACATTATTGCAGTACGACAGGGACAAGAACTTAATGGCAAAAGACACAAGATACTCGATACTAAACAATGTTTCGATACACAGGAGACCACGGCGTGCTTTTCGTTTCACCTTGACTCGTCAACGAAAGCGTTTTACGAATTCACCCCGCATTTATTTTTTGTTCTACTAAAACTAATATTTTATTCATCCTGACATTGTTAAGATGACATGATTGCATAAGATAATTTTAGTTTAGAAATCAGTTTGTTCAATAGCCTTCAACACTTATGAAATATTTGTCGCACAGGAATTAAGTATCAAAATGCTTTGTACAAGGGTCATTTAATAAATAAGGTGAATTTCCCGGTATAAGGACTTCTACGAAGGTGATTCAATAAATAAGGTGAATTTTTCGCTATAAGGACTTCTACGAGGGTGATTCAATAAATATGGTGAATTTTTCGGTATAAGGACTTCTACGAGCGTCATTCAATAAAAAAGGTGAATTTTTCGGTATAAATACTTCTTATACAGATAGAAGATTACTTTTTGAATTTTCTTTCCTTTAATTCTTTTTCAAAGGGATGCAATTTCTTTTGCCGATTGAAAGAAAACTTTGAGAATTTTGGAGATTAACAAAGATTACCGACCAAGAAGCATGCTCCAGGATTGAACAGAGGTCAGTTATCAAGTGTTTGAAAAGTTGAAATTCATAGGAGAATGTCAATTGTGTATGGTGCCACATGTTTCAGCAAAAAAAAAAACCTACAAGTGTGCTAAATTTTTTAAAGAAGAACGGAGCAGTGTTGAGGATGAAGACAGGCCTGGGAGTCCTACAGAAGTGAGGTCTCCTGAGGTGATAGAATCAGTCAATGACCACATTCAGTCTGACAGAAGGGTGGCAGTGGATGACATTGCTAGAATTCTGAGCCTATCTATTGGGACAGCACACAGAATTGTACATGAAGACCTTGCCTACTTGAAGTTCAGCTGCAAGGCCTCACACAGAAGCCCAAACGGTGCAGACCATCAAAGAACTGTGCTGGGAACTGCTCCCTCATCCCCTTTACAGCCAAAATCTTGCCTCTTCAGACTTTCACCTGTTTAGTCACTTGAAAGCGTTCACAAGAGGCACGAAGTTTGAAAGTGACGATGATGTCAAAAGTGCTGTGAGCGATTGGCTGAGACATCAGTCCAAAGATTTTTACGGTGAGGGAATACGGAAGCTTGTGCACAGATGGGAAAAGTGTGTGACACTGCTGGGAGACTACGTTGAAAAAAAAAGTAAGCTTCTATCTGTATTAGAAGTCCTTATACCGAAAAATTTACCTTATTTATTGAATGACACTCGTATTTACTAATATTACGAGATCTCGCCTTTTTTGTCCTTTTTTTTCTTCAGGACTTAAAAGAAAATATGTCTCTAAATAGATTCGTTTCTTTATCGTTTTTATAACTTCTTGGGAAATGTAGTGGGGTGGTTTCCTGCTGCCTTGACCATAAATTTAAGTCCAGAGTTTTCCTTCAGCTAAACTGGCTCTTATTGATTGACGTTTTTTTATCATCTCACCCCAAGCAAGACATTCTACTGCCACTGTTGCGCAGGGGGCTACACAGGGGAAAGTGATGAGAAAGAAGGGTTAGTTATAGGAAATGTCAGAAGGAGGGTAATAGACGGATGAGTATACTGAGGATGTGGGTGGAGTAGATGAAAAAAGAGTTTGAGAGAATGGACGCGAGTTAGTGAGATATGAGATGTCTGTTGACCTTACATTTAAATTCCTGGCAATTGTAGCTGTCGGGGAAGCAAGTATATGGAAGGGAATTCCACATGTGAGAAATGTGTGAAAAGAAGCTATTAGAGTAGAAATTGCGGTTACATTTTATCGGTTTCACTGTAAAAGGGTGGGACTTAGTTGCTAATATAGTAGCTCGTGTAAATTCATACCTAGAGGTCACCGGTGATCTAAGTTCATTGGAGCAGACGCCGTGAAAGTATTTATAGAAGAGGCACAGGGAAGTCACGTCACGCCGGTGAGAAAGCGACTGCAGTCAAGCTGCCAAGTCGGTATCTTCTTTTGTTTACTTATCTTCTAGACTTTATAATCTTTCTTCTAGTTAATTTCTTTATTTTATCGTTTTTCCACAAGCAAGACAGTACTGCCACTGGTGCGTAGAGCGGGGTTACATAAGAGTAAAATGATGAAAAAGAAGGACCGGTCACTGAAGGTGACGGAGTAGGTAAGGGAAGGATGTGAACGCTGGTGTAAAGAGAGTCGCGTGAGAGTATAGTAGAAAGGGAGAAGAACATGATAGAGGGGGTGGTAAGATATATTGACGTTGCATTTAAATATTTGGAGATCGTAACTATCAGGGAAGCAAGTATACGGAGTGGAGTTGTACTGGCGGGAAATGCGAGAAAAGAAGCTGGTAGTGTAGAAGTTGCGGTTACATTTGATTTTTTTCACTGTAAAAGAGTGGGACCTAGTTGCTAGTATAGTAGCTCAAGTAAATTCGTATTTATTTGTTCAGCTAAAGATCTATGTTTATTATACTATTTAACCCATACGTGGAGCAGAATAAATAGTTTGATGTCATTCTCATTGTGTCAGAGAAAAGACAAAAAAGGATAGGAATACCGGTGTGGTGACAGTTGCGAGGGTAAAGTGAGAAAGGAAAAGAACAAGATACACGGGGTGATGAGGAAAGGACGAGAGAAGAACTGGAGTCAAGTGGATAAGAGATGAGAATTTGTGTTGGGGCGCTCTCCACCTTGGTCTGCAATAATGGGCTGTTCCAAGCACTACATGAAGTAGTAGTGATGATAACTCGGGGAAGGCCCCGGAAGTCAGCTGAGTAACAAGTCAGTCGAGTATTTCCGGTAGTGAACCGGATGTGTGCTATTGGTCAGACTCTTACGTCTCACAACAATATGTTCTACTAAACCCTTGTTCCTGTAATCTACTAACGACCTCTTTTGTAAATACTACTCTTCCTGGTAATATACCAATTTACTACAATTCCGTTGCTTCTATTTATTGCACAATAATTCTGTTATATGCAACATAACAATTTGTGATTGCATTTAAATTCTTGGCGATCGAAGTCGCCAGGGAAGCAAATACACGGAAGAGAGTTCCACAAGCGGAAAGTGCGAGAAAAGAAGCTGATACAGAAGAAGTTGCGGCAGCATTTGGTTGATTTAACTGTAAAAAGGTGGAATCTTGTTGCCAGTCTGGTTGCTCGAGTATATTCTTATAGAGGGGGCATCGGTGAGCTAAGCACATCGGAACAGAATTCATGAAAATATTTGTAGAAGAGACTGAGGGAAGCCACATCCCACCGGTGAGAAAGTGGCTGGAATCGAGCTGCCAGGTCGGGACCGATCACATTACAGATTCTCCTTGGGAGCCTGTAGAGAACCCTGAAATAAATAGCAGGGGCGCCCGTCCAGATATGACCACAGCATTCAATGGTTGATTTGAATATGTGCAAGATGGGCTCAGGCGGAAAAAACCTCCTGGCCAAAAACAGTGAACCAACCTTCGTCGCAGTTAATTTTGCTCTTGATTCAATGTAACGGTTCTACTTGAAGTCGGAAGAGAGGGCGAGGCCGAGAAGGTGCAGTGTGTTGCTTTCAGGTAAACTCACTTGGTCCATGCTTATGTGGGGGTTTACAGATAGCAGCCTTTGGATTGCCAAGTATTCTTTTATAAAACAAAGTGTGACGAAAATTCCGTTCGAGTAATATTGAACCGATATTGACAATTTCCACGCAGTCCTTTTGGGGCCATTACGGGTCCTTATGAGTCCTTGTCGCCAATTTTTTGTGGCCTGGTTAGGGACCAGAAATAGACACTAAGACAGAATAGATTTAAACAAATATATTAACAAAGAACAGTAGAACAAACAGATCGCCAGTGTGATTTTATTTGTCCGGCTGTCAGAGGTATCTGCCGGAATAGACCTCTCTCTCTCACAAATCAGAAACTGCTGCTTATTTTTAGTTTGGAAGAGTTTATGTGTGGGTAAATGACCATTACAAAACTGTAAAAGAATCTATCAGCTTTATGATACTCCAAAGAAGACTAATTAATGTGTCAACTCAAAAGAAAACTAATTACTGATGATTTAACATTAATTTCATTTATTTGTGGCAATTTAATGACTCAAACAAAGTCTAAATTTAACAGAGAACAATAATTTTATTAAAACTGACTAGACCAAGATGATTAATACAATATATCATTAAAACTTTATAAGATAAATTATCGATGAAGACATTTTTAACCTGCTTTTACTTACATCTCATTATTATTTATGTCCTGATGGAAAGTTTAGCGTTTGCGAAATTGTTTCTATTTATTTCTTCTTCTTCTATGTGCCCTGTCCCTTCAGGACGTAGGCGATCATGGCTTTCCACGTTTTCCTATCTCTGGTGACTCTGAGCACGTGTTCTCCTGTTACACCATGCAATCCTCGTTCCACCTGATTAGGTCCTTCAAATATGTTATCCGTTACTTTCCCCTATCTCTTTTTCCCTCTATCTGGCCTGTTAGTATCAGATTCTCCAAGCCCTCCTTCCTCATTACGTGTCCCAGGAACTTCAGCTCTTTCTTCCTGATGGTCAGTATTAATTTCCTGTTGGTTTCCATCATTTCCAAGACCTCATCATTGCTTGATCCAAGATATTCGCAGTAACCTTAAAGACAGTTTAAATTGTTCCTTACAAAAATAAACAAGTCAAAATGATCACAATTACTTTTTACACGTGAAAATTTCACGGCTTTCCTATATTAAATTTCTAATGAATCTTTCTTCTTCAGTCAATGGTTCAATAAACACAGGATGAGTTCTACAACAATAAAATATCCGGAGAAATTCCTCTATCTCCTCGTTAAATATTTGATCTAAACAACTTTACCAGAATATTGCAATAACAATCATGAATATGAATGTTGGTTGTTATTTTAAAAAGTAAGAAGATACACATGTACAAAGAAACTACACACACAAAACATCCTTTACAAATATTAAATAAGTGAGCAGCACAATTCATTCTAAGCATATGTCAGATTAAAACAACAACAAAAAAATCACGCTAAAAGTATCATGGAAAATAAGGAAAAGAATATCAGCCTACAAAAACAGCCCGAAAACTGTAAACTCTGCCTGGAGGAAAAGTAACTTACTAGACCTAAATAAACTACTAAATAAATGATCAGAACTCATCTCAAAATGCAGACACGGAAATAATTTTTACTTTACATTACTTACATTATTCGGACTATTGCCCTCATCTTTATTGCCATTTGAACGACGTTTCGGCCGTTGTATGCTCCGGCCTTCTTCGGATACTAGGAATTTCGAACCGAACCCTATATTGTCCTTTAGTTGTAATAAAGGGTTCAGTTTGAAAGTCCTCGCACCTGATAAATGCCGGAGAGTATAACGGCCGAGATGTCGTACAAAAAGGCAACAAAGATGAGGACAATAGTCCAGATAATGTAAAGACTGTAAATACTACCTCATCTCAGAAATATAAACAAATAGAATGGTCTATTATTAAACGTCGTACAAGTGCCAACAAAGATTAGGAAAAATAGTCCGAATAATCTAAATACTGTAAATACTACCTCATCTTAATAATAAATCATTCTATTTGTCTATATTTGACAAATAGAATGATTTATTATTAAACGTCGTACAAATGGCAACAAAGATGATGACAATAGTCCGAATACTGTAAATACTACCTCATCTCAGAAATATAGACAAATAGAATGATTTATTTTTAAACGTCGTACAAATGGCATCAAAGATAAGGACAATAGTTTGAATAATGTAAATACTGTAAATACTACCTCATCCCAGAAATATAGACAAATAGAATGATCTATTATTAAACGTCGTACAAGTGGCAACAAAGATAAGGACAGTCGTCCGAATAATGTAATTACTGTAAATACTACCTCATCTCAGAAATATAGACAAATAGAATGATCTAATATTAAACGTCGTAGAAATGGCAACAAGGATGAGGACAATAGTCCGAATAATGTAAATACTGTAAATACTACCTCATCTCACAAATATAGACAAATAGAATGATCTATTATTAAACGTTGTACAAATGGCAACAAAGATGAGGACAATAGTCCGAATAATGTAAATACTGTAAATACTACCTCATCTCAGAAATATAGACAAATACTAAATTTTTACTTTGTTACTCAAATATCGAAAGCCTAAAACGAACAATAATAAATAAAATAGAATAAATAAAAACAAGTAAAATTAATTAATCAAAGCAAATTAATGAGTAAATAAACTAAATAATTATTAAACAATTTAACAAACCACGACCTCCAAATTAACCTTTAGAATAATACAAAAGACGACCCATAATGCATCACTGACCTGTATATATAAAATTCGAGCAAAGACACAACTCACATGACCTCACGATTGCATTTAGCATTAAACAGACTCTGGCATTTAACTTCAATGTCCCCATCTACATTTACATACGGTCTATCCTACTTAGTGGGAACCTTTACCCATAAATATAGCATACGTTAGAACTATATTTTATCATATCTAATCTAATCTAAACTTATTTATAAATGGAACTTTGTGTGTGTGTCTCTGTGTGTGTGTGTATCCGTTAACTATAGACTCTGAAACGGCTGAACCGATTTTCTTGAAAATTTACACTTTTGTACTATAAGCGTCTGCGAGTGTTTTTAGCTAGGTTTTGTGTTGAGGTACCCCCGATAAATATCGATAATCGAAAAAATCGGGTTATAGAAGGAGTGGTCCGATTTTAATCATATTTGATACACCCACAGACAAAGACATAAGAAACGATATTCAGAAGTTTCAAGGTTGCATTTCTTACAATAGTGCAGAAAATTGATAATATATATATATGTGTGTGTGTGAGTCTGCGTATCTGCTTGTATGTTTGCATTTTTTTCAGCCTTTTTATTTTAGTTTTTGCTTCAGGTTTGGCTCTAAGTAGGTATAATTGTAGTTCTTAGTCTCAGCCATGATACCATTTACTCAGAGAACTTATTTAGCCTTCAAAATTCAGTTTAAGGCGAAGAAAACTTATTTGATATCGATACCAAGAAATCAAAATTTGACTTACATCCATTCATTTTTCTTTCAGTCTACGGTTTCGCTTTAACTGGAAATAACTATTGCTTTCGTGCCAACGTCCAAAGAGTGTGAGCTCCAGGACCATGGATCATTTTTAAAGCTTTCATTACACCCGAGCAACGCCAGGCTATACTGCTAGTATGTATATCGACGTCACTTTTGAAACTGAAACCAACTACACTCTTCCGTTTCTAGACATCATATTACATAGAAATAATAACGAACTCAGTTTTGACATTTGCTTAAAGGCTACAAATCAGTTTCTACTCAAACCAATCTTCTAAAATTAAATCTGGAATCATTATAGGTTTCTATTTGAGAGCTTTAAGAATCTGCAGTTTCCAATATTTACTCAAAGAAGAAATATGCATAGAAAACACATTCAAAAACGTACAACACCCACATCATTTCCTACACAACGCAAGAAGAAAGACATACATAATATACAACCGAAACAAAAATAATAACATAATCTGCAGTAATAATTTACATGAAAACAGATGCATAATACTACTAACCAACTCTGTCACGTCGACTATCCAGAACAACATATCTCATCTCAATAATCTTAAAATATTCACAAACACTTCCCAAACCATTACAGATATACTCAAATCCTCAAACAGTAACAATAGCAATAACAATAATATTTCTGAAAAGGCATTTATAAAATAAATTCTCAAAACTGTTCCTCCCAATATATTGGAGAAACAAGTTGAAATAAAAAAAATGCATTTGTGAGCACAACGGTGACCAAAGAAATAACAACTTAGCTAATGCACTAGTCATACATAGAAATAAATTCAACCACAATTTTGATTTTAAAAATGCTGCACACATAAAAAAAGAAAATAACTCATTTAGAAGGAAAATCCTCGAGAGTGCCGCCATTGAATATTACCCAAATATTAATCTACGCCTATGCCTTTTCTCTATTTCAACATTTATAACAGAATTACTACTCTCCCAAACAAACGTACGCAACAGTATCAAAAAATCAAAAGAAAATGGTTGAATCCGTCAACACAGCAATAAAAACAATATCTCCACATGTGACAGAATTTGACGTAATTTACAGTTAACAGTATAAAAATAGTGTTCTTTAAATTCTTTCAGTTGATAAGGACATTTTGTTTTGTTATTATTAGTTACTTAGTTTTAATAAATACACTTCATGTTTTGCCTTGAAAAAATCCACATTGGATGAAACGTCTTGGCAACTATTACAGTTTTCCTATTGACTCTTACATTTATAAATATATGTATATATAAACACCTCCGCACAAGCAAGACAATAAAGCTACTAAGACGCAAGGGGAATGGTTGCTGAATGTGAGAAACACTGAGAAAAACCGAACATCATTAAGGATAGAGAAAAAAAAATCAAGAATTACGAAAGCAGAAGATAACAGTTCACGTTGCATATAAATTTTTGAAGATCAAAATTGACTAGTAAACAAGAAGCAGGAAGAGTTTCCACAAGCGAAAAATGTAAGTGAAGAAAATATTAGTTCCGAACTTACGGTTACATCTAACCATTTCAAGTGTAAAATGATGAGACCTTGCCGTCAATCAAGTAGCGTGTTTAAAGAAATGTTCACCAGAAGAATTATCTTGAAGATATTTGCAGAAAGGTCACAGAAGAGATACGTTGCAATGGATATCGGCTTCACTCACCGAAGGCGATATGCCTGCTGAGCACAAATAACATTGCAGATACGTCTTGTATCTATAGACTATATATATGCATTTGGGGATATTAATGCATTTGTGGTGCAATAGATGTCGACTCAGAACGACAAATTGGAGAGCCGAGTTCGAATTCCAGTTGAATTCCTTGCATTCATATAGGCACAAATACCCTTGGGAAAAGTATTAATCTGTCTCTTCCCTCCAGTTATGGGTTAAATAATACCGCAGAAAGCAAAAGCAAACTACTGCGGGATAATCTTATGCCTAGTCAGTCATGTCTCTTTCGAGACATGATCGTCCAAAGCGTGCATCACGTATGGCCCTAAAAAATGCATAGGTACAATTCACATCACTTAATATTCCTGTCACGAGGCATGGTTTATGAGCTTACTTATTATATATAAAGTCTGGGAGAAATATTTTAAATATTTTCAGCTAAAGAAAGATCTAACGGTAGACTTTTTAAAATACCCGTTACAAAGCCAAATATAATTACCGCCCCCCAATATATCAGACTGCGTTGTCAAAGTAATACATAAGAAATGGGTACGAAAATCTAATTATCTGTTTTTGTATTTAATCACAAGATGTCTTGGAAAAAAAGGGTGTCCTATTCTCTTCTGGCGACCGTAATGTCTCCAGCGAATATTATGTCGCATATAATCCCAGCCAATGTACAACGCCCTAAGTTTACTTGCCCACACACAGGCATATCGAGTAATTCTACCAAAATAAAAGATGAAGGATTCTTTTTAATCGCAAGTTTCTCACAAATCTTCAAAAGTACTTCACACAAACGTTTGTTTGTTTATTTAACGGCATATCAACTCCTAATGGGTCATTTAATGCCGAAACTTTATTTTGTGGGGAGCCTTGAAGTCATGAAAATAGGATGAATGTTATTCTGCTTTAACAGTTGAATACATGGTAGATGATACTCAGCTTTTGCGCTTAGACATGTTTGTGTGAATATAATTACTAAAGGCGGTGGTCTTTTATGTTGTAGTTGAAGTTATATTTTAAAATACAATTTGTTTTTTTGAATACAGTTTGATTTCTTCAAGAAATTATAGGATATTATCTGGATTAATGTCATGAAAAAGTTCTTTCGTGTTGGTTGTCTGGTTAGTTAATTTTCTTAAGCGGCATATCAACAACTCTATGGGTTATTTAGTGCCGAAATCTAAATAGTTGTAATTATATATGATAATTATCTACTATAAATATTTATAATTATCTACTCAAAGTTGTCACTCCCTTATAGCGGCAACACTTGATTTCCAACACCAGCAACAAGTAAAATGGATAGCACATCTAACTGGATGGGAAAATAATGATGTAATCAAGGCGTTGACTTTCCAAATTAACTTAAACAGAAGGTTAAGAAGTTTTTTTGTTTAACGCCATAGTAAATTCTTATTAGTCATTGTTTATGCCGCGATTTAATTTTCTTGGGAGTCTTGAAGTGATAAAAATATGTTATTCTACTTTCACAATTGAATACATGGTAGATGATACTCAGCTTTTCTGTATATGCATGTTTGTGTAGACATAATTACTAGAGGCGGTCATATGCGTGTTTTATGTTGTAGTTTTGTTGAAGTTATATTTTGGAATACAGTATAATTTCTTTAAGAAATTATAGGATATTATATGGATTATTGTCATAAAAAGAGTTCTTTTATGTTGTAGTTTTGTTGAAGTTATATTTTGGAATACAGTTTGATTTCTTTAAGAAATTATAGGATATTATATGGGTTAGTGCCATGAAAACGTTCTTCCATTTTGCTTGTTTGATTGGTTAATTTTGTTTAGCGGTATATCAGGTATATCAACAACTCTATGAGTTATTTAATGCCGAAATCTAAATAGTTATAATTAATAAATAAAATACATTAACCTTTTCGAAACACACACACACACACACACATATATATATATATATATATATATACATACATACATACATACATATATATATATATATATATATATATATATATATATATATATATATATATATATATATATATATATATAACGGTAATAAAAGCTAGAAAAGATTTGGTAAATAATATCAATGTATCATAGTAATATTAGAATAAGTATCACAACGGATCCAACAGAGAGCTCGATGAAAATTTAATTTACAGACCAAATATTTATTTATTTCTGTACCGCTTACCAGGAGCTGATTAAGCAAGATTTTGAGAGCTTGAAGAAATGGTTATTCTTTCCATGTAAAATATTGAATTTACACACACACACACACACACACACACACACACACACACACACACATATATATATATATATAAGCAAATCGAAATAAGAATATTTGTTGTGGCAACTCGCTCAAAAGTCGACAAAAACTTCGAATAATCAAGCTATAAATGCTAGGGTGTTAAAAATGGACGAAATAACCGGTTAGACGAAAAGGTCAACGGTGTTGCTGGTTTCAGACTATAAGTGTTCGTATATTGATGAGTCATTTCTCTCGATTTATGTGACATTCAAAGAAAATGTTCCCTGGCACACTTAGCACCTGATATATATATATATATATATATATATATATATATATATATATCAGGTGCTAAGTGTCATTTATATATATATATCAACATCTCAACATCTTGCTTCATCAGTTCAGAAATAAATAGATATTTGTTCTGTAAAGTAAATTTACATCGAGCTCTCTGTTGGATCCGTTTTGATACTTAATCTAATATTACTAGGATCCATTGGTATTATTTACCAAATATTTTCCTGGTTTTATTACCGCTATATATATATATATATATATATATATATATATATATAGAAGGCCTACGTTCATAAAATCTCACCAACATTTTTCACTTAGTACTTGAAACCGTGAACCTTTTGGTTTCCCCAGATTTCCCATCTTTGCAATTACAGACTGAGAATGGTTTTCTGAACGTAGCTTAGATGTGGCACAAGGGCGAAATTATTAGGAACCCAGTTTGAATCGAACTGCCTATTCCGTCGTAATTGATCTACCGAGAAAATCTTGCTAATTATTACACCACATAGAAGTGCCCTTTAAATGATTTTCTAAACGTAACTTAGATGTGGCACAAGGGCGAAAATATTGAGCACTCAGTGAGGCTCGAACCCACTATTCAGTCATAATTGATTTAGCGTAAGATGCCTGCTAAATTATATATCACGTCTAAGTGCTCTTTTAATGATTTTCTAAGCGTACCTTAAAAGTAACACAAGAACGAAAGTATGTCAACCAGTGAGGATCGCAATATATATATATATATATATATATATATATATATATATATATATATATATATGTACCTGCCTGATTATTTATGAATAATTTTGTTAGAAAAATGCGTGCTATTCAGCAGGATTCAAATCTGCGTGCCTAACAGTATAGGGGAAGCCGTCAATTCATCTAATGCGTCTTAAACCACACGACCACTAATGATTCCACAGTCTAAACGAAGTCAAATCAAGCTTTACATACACAATTTTCATAAATTTTTCTTAAATTCTCTCCTATATATAATTTGTAAACAAGTTTACAACATTACGCAACCCAGGTTTCTACCATCTGGTGTCTTCAGGCGAGATTTACAATAACTGATTTTACTGCTTTTTTAAGAACATTTACGTCACGGGAATTTTTTATGAATTCGAAATTTTCAAATTAGCACAAGTTATAACATTTTTATCCATCGTTGTATAACTCAAAAAGTTATTTTTTGGTATGGTTACACGTAGTCATAATTTCTTTTCTTTCATTCAGTCTTTCATTTTTGTTTGAAAATAACTTATTCTTCTTGGCACAGTCTACACATTTTGCCATCGTTTTAAGGCTTGGCTGTTTTTACTATACTCCATGTTATGTTTGGGTCTTTTCGATGTTTTTAAATTCAATTTAAATTCAATTTTCACACGTGGCTAACCAAGTTTGTATAATTTTTTAAGTTTTCTAGTTTAAATATAGACCTGTGATTAAGCCATCTCGTCTTAAAAGTATTTTTGGTTGATCCCAAATATGTTTTGTTTTGACCATTTAAATCATGTACTGTTGCTTTGTAAATAACTTCTTGAAGTCCTTGAAGTGCGCATTTATTCTTGTCACTGTAGTTACATTCCTTCTGACTGATCTTGTTTTGTATGTTGCAATTTAAGTTTCTGGCGTTTTGTTTCTTTATGAAATTGTTTAGATTACTAGTACAGCCATAACTCAGTTTGAGTGGATTCCTATTGAAAATTTTGTTTAGTTCTGAGCTTTTTAGAAAGTGTTTATCGACCAATTTAAAAATATTTGTCCTATTTTCTAAGTTAAATGGTTGGTTGAACCAGATAATGTTTGGTTTTCTATCATTGCTTTTATTTGTCTGTTTGGTTGGGGATTGTATTCTAAATGTTCGTATGACCAGATTTTCTTAGTACATCTTCATAGTTTCTTTTCTTTTCGTAATATATATATATATATATATATATATATATATATATATATATATATATTATAAATTATGTTTTAGAACATGTACATAATTTATTCTATATATGTCATCATATGTTTGTTTCAGTGTTTGGATTTAAACACTTCCTCAGGGGAAATAAAGGTTTGGAATCATTCTCTGTTTATATTTGGTTCGTTGTTGTCGTGGGGGTTGGTTGGGGTTATTGGTAATTAAGTGAATGTCTCGTTTTGATCGTTAGACTTTTGATGAATTTGGTGTGTAAGTGGGAAATTGTTGATTAATGGTATTATCTATTGGAATGTATGTTTTATCTTTTTATCGGTTGGGTATATCTTTTGGTTAGGATTTCTAAGAGGGCTCTGTTGAGTGGTCATTTTTATGGTCGGCTATCATTTAATTGGTTGATGTCTGCTGTTAGTGGACCTAATTCATGTATTTACTTTGATCCTGTGTCTAGGTTTTCATAGACGTGATAGGGGTGAGATGTTTTTTCTTTCCAATATAGATTTTTTTGGTGTAATATATATATATATATATATATATGTATATATATATATACACACATATACCCCTCTTCTCTTCTTTCTTCCTTCTTTTTCTTTCTCTTCTCCTTCTTTTCCCCTTTCTCTTTTTTTTCTTTTCTTCTTTTTCCTTTTTTTCAAGTTTGGAGTATAATTGTATTTAGGCGAAGTTATTTCAAGAAATCTAAATTTGTATTTTTTGGGAAGTAAATGCGAATTAGCGTTTTATCAGTTTTTTGTATAAAGTTGTATGTTTAATCTTAATTTTAAGTTTAGAGGGTCGGTTTTTTCTAATAATTTTTCTCCCTTTTTATCTTCTTTTTTCTATAAATTATCGTTTGGAATCTTATTTATTTCTTTTAATTTTTTATATATTTTATTTATTAAGATATTTTTGCGGGCATTAGATCTTATTTTAAGGATTTATTACATCGATTTTTCTGTAGCATTTTTTATCTTTTATAATAATAAAAACATTTATTCAAATTCCCAGTATTTTTTTGGGGTGATTGTAGGGTTAGATCTTACGTGTGCTTACAGTTTATTTTTGTGTATGATATAATTATTCTGAAGTAGTATATTTAATCTTGATTTTGAATGTATGAATTTTGATTCTTTTTCAAGTTTGGGAGCCATTTATTTAATTTTGATTTTTCTAGTACGGAATATTTTTGTATTTAAGTAAGGTTATTGTGTTAAGTAAGGTTATTGGTGTATGCTTTAGTGATAGACCTTCCTTTAAGGATTTATTGGATCGATTGTTTTCTAAAGCATTTTTTATCTTTTATAATGAGGATATCAGTCGAACTCTTTGTATTTCTTAGCATGATTGTAGGGTTAAGTTCCTAATGTGCTTGTAGTTTACTGTGGTTTCGTGTCTCTGATTTAAGAGCTTGTTACTATTTATATATTTAAGGATCTCTATTTTTTCTTGAAGGCAAAGAAAGCATGGTTCTTTTATAGATCTTGCTGTTCTTGCTTTTTTGAGAATTTTCCATTTGACCTTAGGTGTTTTATTTTCGTTTTTTAATTTCCAAAAGTGTTTGGAGAGAGATGTCATGTTTTGTTTTTCTTTGTTATTGAAGGCTGAGCGGTGATTGTAAAAGCGCTTTTCAAATACGTTCATAGTATTCCCAATATATATTTTTTCATCCTTAGGATTTTCTAAGGATGAAATCGAATACATATATATCAGAGATTTCGTCAGACATTTATGGCCATGGGGTATTGGTTGGGGTTTCTACAGTTACAGAAGTTGCTGTCATGGGACAGATTTGTATTAGTGTTGGATTTATTTTTGCTGTGTATTTTTAATATTTTTGTGTTATGCATTTTGATTATCTTTTCTAGATTATTAGAACAGCTATAGCTTAATTTTATGGTATTTTTATTAAAGATTTTGCTTAGAGGGTTATTTTTGGGAAAGTGCTTCTCTATTAATTTAAAAAAAATTATGTCCCAGCTTGAAATTAACTGATTGGTTGAATGGAGGGTTATACCATATTATTTTCCTGCTTCTATTTCTGCTTTTTGGACTTTTGAATTTTTCCACAAAACTGATTTTTGATGATTTATATCCGCTTTCATTAAGGATTCTATTATAAATTACCTTGTGCTTATCAAATATCTCTTTGTTGGATGAGTGTGTGTTAATGCGACGTTCAACTGATGATAGGATGTGCTTAAAAATGGATGGTGGGTGATTAGAGTTGGGGTTTATATATATTGGGTTAGCGTTGTTTTTCATGTAAGGTTGGAAAGTGTTTGATACTAGGTCTAATGTTATGTGTAGAAAGTCTACTTGCTTGATATTGTGGTTAATCACTACGTTAAGGCCAAAGGATTTAAAGACTCTATGGATTAATTTTCTGGTTTTATCAACCTTATCTCCAGTAGATTTATCAATTATCATGAGTCATCAGAGGACATATATAGAAGAAATTATGTACATGTTCTAAAACATAATTTATAATAAATATTCACTGCTCTATACACCATATATCGAGCACTGTTTTAAATTAATGTTTGGGACGGAAAAAAATTTTTCTTTTTTCTCTCCTCATTCTATACTCACTCGGATATATATATATATATATATATATATATATTCTAAACATATGCTGTTAAATATAAGAGATAATGAATGTCTATTATGTTTAATCATGAGCCGTTCTAAACATCGTATTTTGACTTTAATCTCAGGTGAAAATAAAGACAAAAAATTTCCAGCATTCGGATAAGTTGTTTTTAAGTTGATTCTAAGCTTTTGGCTCACATGAGCCATCTTCAGAGAGGTTACAAGAACGATAACATAAAAAATCCACCATCAGTGACGATTTTATCTTGTGTTGACATAAAACTTTGCTAAGCAACAGTAACAGTTACAAAAAATAGCAAACGCAGTTCGAAAATTTGTAATGTGGTTCTATGACGTCACACCGAGTGAGAGCTCGAAATGATAACAGAACCATATTTTAAATGCAATGTAATGTGTTATGACCAGATTTAAACGTGATTTTATTAAGTTGTTTGTATTTAATGTAGATGGCCTCCAATATCTGAAGGTTCTTTTAACTTTGTGTATCAGTGAGGATTATTGTATTGTTGACTAAAATCTGTTTGATATTACCTGTTATCGTCACTTAGTAAAGCTTTATGTCAACACAAGATAAAATCGTCGGTGATGGTGGAGGTTTTATGTTAACATCCTTGTAACCTATCTGAAGATGGCTCATGTCAGTCGAAAGCTTAGAACCAACTTAATAAAAAGATATCGAAATATTGAAGAATTTTTGCCTTTATTTTTACCAGAAATTAAAGCCAAAATACGATGTTTAGAACGGCTTATGATTAAAAATAATAGACATTCATTGTCTCTTATATTTAACAGTATACGTTTAGAAAATTATCTGCTGGCTCGATACACTATATATATATATATATATATATAAGAAAAATTAATATTTTACAAAGGATTTTACACGATTCGTGTAAAATCCTTTGTAAAATAAAGACGGAAGCTGATGATGGTTCGCATGAAATAGGCCTATACTTCCGATTTACCATGAAATAACGTCTCTGCCTTATTTTTCTTATATTTGCTCTTTATGTATTTATATACATATACATTTAGAGCTCTCTTAGAGAGTTATCCTACCACTGTATGTACAGCATACTCCTTTGGATTCTTCTATACCCACACTGCATGCTGATATATATATATATATCGTATTTCTGCTATATAAAAATAACTTTCCTTTTAAAAATTAATATCCAAACCTGACAGAAATATCTGCGTGCTTTGAAAAAAACAATTTTACAAAATAATTCTTAAGTAAAATGATTTTTTAAATTTTTTTAATCCGATTAATTCATTGGCACATTTGAAGGAACGAAATCTGTTTTCGTTCTTGATTTATTCTACACATTATTTATTTCTCTCCTTAATTCTTGTACAAGACCGTTGTCTCTGAAATGAAGGTTGACTTTTTGAGTCAAGAATCAAACAAACATCTTGTAAAATCGATATTCTTTTGTTACTTTATGCGAACGAGCAAGTAGTTTCATGGATAGAGAAATTAACTTCTGAGTTTAAATTCCGGTCGGGTTCGTTATATTTCTTATTTGCGAAAATACCTTCGAGAAAAGTGTGAACTCGTATCTTCTGATCTCATCCAGATATGTGTTAAACAGCAGTGCGTTCTAAGCTCTCAGCCCTTTCGCAGTAACAAGTGTAAGTGAAGAAAACTTTGAATTACAATCCATGAAAAAACGTAATAATATGATAATTCACACATAAAACAAAAAGAACTCCGTGGAGATCCATGACTGTCCTCATTCGGTAAGGATATGGAATTTAAAAAAAATTTAAAACGTACTGATAGAAACGCAAACAAATGAGAATAAAACATTTTGATGAATTTGTGATTGTATTAAAAACTTCTGGACGACGGTACACAACTAAGTAGAATATATGGCCGTGTTTGGCAACCGGTCTAGGTGAAGAAACGCACTGAATTCTAAATCGTATTCAGCTCAGCATAGCTGCAATATAGATCTTTCCCACAGATTATACATCACAAAGCTTCTCGCGATAAAACAACTATTTGCAATGACAAAAGTTCTGACGAGTAAAATTAATACTTCTATGTACCGTCTCTTCAGGACATAGTGCAATATCATACCTTGAAAAGCAGAGGTAAATGCCAAGGGCATCTGGCCGAGGGTGTGCTCAACAAAGTACAAAGGTGATTGAAAGATATATCCGGCGGTAGATGATGTCAAAGTGCAACGGAAAAGTGACAACCGGCTTGAAAAGCAATTGATCTCAGTGTGTGATTGACAGATACATCAGCCGTATATAATCAACCAAACAACAACCCGAAAAAGCCAGCGGCTTCTTTTCTCGAGCTTCTCGCTTGTGCTTCCATATACTTGCTTTCCTATAACATCCAGGATTTTAATGCAATGTCAATTCCCGTCTCTTATCCACTTAACTCCAGCCCTTTCCACGTCACCCCGTGTATCTTGTTCTTTACCTTACTCTCTACCTTCGCAACTGTCTTTACTCCTCATTTCACATCCTTCTCTTGCTCTTTCTCTTTCACCCCCTGTAGCTGGTTCGTCTTTGTCTTCACTCGCCTCCTGCCTAATACATCAACTCTCTTATGTAACTCCAGCTCTTTCTACATCACCCCGTATATCTTGTTCTTTTCCTTTCTCTCTACCTTCGCAACTGTCTTTACTCCTGTGTTCACATCCTTCTCTTGCCTATTCTCTTTCACCCCCTGTAGCTGGTTCGTCTTTGTTTTCACTGTTTTTCTGTTTAAAACTTTAACTCTCTTATGTAGCCCCCTGCACATCAGTGGGTGAAATTATTTTAAAAAAACTATATAAGGCCTAGAATTTTTGGCTGAAGACAAAGAACTCACGCTGGCTTCCGACTCCCGACGGCTCCTCGTATCGGGACACTCCCCGGCTGCATCTTATGCTCCATACAAGCGTCACCGACGAAGAATAAAAATGTAAGATTATATTTTTATATTCTCCTTGTTTGCTTAGATCCAGCGGTAGAATATAACAGTCGACGATCATGGCTCTCCACAACTTTATCTTCTTTGTTAGGGGCATTTTAACAGCATATCAACACTTCATGCATTTTTTGTGTCGAAATTTAATTTTCTTAGGAGCTTTGAAGTAATAATAATATTGCATATTGTTCTGCTTTCACAATTGAATGCATGGTAGTTCATACTCAGCTTTTCTGTATGAACATGTTTGTGCAGAAATAATTACTAAAAGCGGTCATATGTATGTTTTATTTTGTATTTTTGCTATATATTGGAATACGGTTTGAATTCAGAAATTGTCTGATATAATACGGACTAATGTCATAAAAGTTCATGTTGGTTGTTTGGTTGATTTTGTTTAGTGTTGTGGAGAGCCCCTTTTTACACACTCAATGGACTCGTCCAAGATGTACTTATAATCCTGCTTATAATCTGACAAAGAATATATGTACTATTAATAAAAATCTATTGCAAAAATCTTGTCGGCATTAAAGCACCGATTAGGTTGATATGCCGTAAAACAAACCAAACCAAACCAAACCAAGACTCCTCCGTCTTTATGTGTCCTAGAAATGTCGGTTGTGCCTTACTGATATTAAGTATAAGTGACTGTTTTGTCTGTTTTCATTTTCTTTGAAAGTTCTTTGTTGCTCATTTTTCCGGTCTATGGAATCCTCATTTCTGTTACTTCTGTACTTCATCATCAAACCACCATAGAGAAGCCTTCCTACCTTGTTATCTTCCAACGATATGGATAACGCTAGTCTCCCAGAAATCAATACACTCTGCCTCCTCGACCTCACTCTCTCAGCCGATCTCAAGTGGAAAGACTACATCGAATCAATCGCGACATCTACTGCTAGAAAGTTTAGGTCACTCGATCGGGCCAATAAGTTTTTCTCGTCAGCTCGTCAGAATCCATCCTGCACATATAAACATCTACTAATCGTCCGATACTATTGCCATATCTGGTCGGGGCCTCTTGCCATTCATCTCGGGTTTCTCGACAAAATCTAAAAGAGGATCTTCAATGTAATCGATTTGTAATGATTTGTTTTCGAACGACTTATCAATATTATGCCGATTATTCAAAGCCAGAAATATTTTCTGATTGTAAGAATCTTAAGAGATAATAATTTACTTATTCAAGTTCTACTAATTAACTCATTGCTGGAGAGAGAAGAGATGGGTTTATACCTTTACCAAATGCATTTGCTCGTAAGTGAATATAATGAACCCGACAGGAATTGGAGCTCAGCTCTCCGCTTCCCAGTTTCGAATCATTAGTTATTCCAACACACGCACATCCAAGCTTACAATCACAAGCGGTTACCCATCTCGGTACTGGGCAGGTTCCGAGGGTCGTGGTTGATCGTTTAGTTTAAAGTCATCCTGTCAAAATCTACCAAAGCCTTTTTTCCCGCCCAAAAAAACTGGAAACCGATAAAAATAAACCTTTTGAATATTTTTCATCCAATTTCTGACGATTAATCTTTTCCGAAATTCATAGAGCATAATAGGGTGAAAGTGCAACTTTTCAGCCTTCATCTTTAAAAATTTGTGGACAAAGTGTTATATTTAACAAAATCTGAGTCGCAACTGAACGAGAGAATGTTTCAGTCTCAAACACACCAGAAATCTGCACCAAAACAAACACCGATGTCTCTTACAAAAATCTGGTGTAGGCGTCAAAGCTAACCTCGCAGCCGAGATTGAAAAAAACCTCCAATCTATATTGGACTGGGGTAAGAAATGGCTAGTAAATTTTAATGCTTCTAAAACGAAGCTACGCTCAATTAACCATCATCGACAATCTCACCTACCTCCCATTAGCATGAACCAGGCTTGCCTCCCAGAGAGTAAAACACTACGCCTCCTTGGTCTCACACTTTCAGCGGACCTCAAATGGAATGACTATATCGAATCCATTGCTAAATCCGCTGCTATGAAAGTCGTTTCTCTGTGTAGTTTTTTCCGTCTAAATCTATCCTGCACATTTATAAATCTACCATCCGCCCGTGCATTGAATATTGCTGCCATATCTGGTCGGGTGCCCCTGCTGTTCTCCTCGGGCTTCTCGATAAGGTTCAGAGGAGGGTCTGTAATGTGATAGATACCGACTTGGCAGACCGCCTGCAGTCTCTCTCCCACCGGCGCGACGTGGCTTCCTTGTGTCTTTTCTATAAATACTTTCACGGCTTCTGCTCCGATGAACTTAGATCATTAGTGCCCCCTAAATACGAATTTGAACGAGATACTAGATTAGCAACTAGATCCCACCCTTTTACAGTGAAACCGATAAAATGCAGCCGTAACTTCTACTCCAACAGTTTCTTTCCTCACACTTCCCGACTGTGGAATTCTCTTCCAAACGATTGCTTCCCCGACGGCTACAATCTCCAGGAGTTTAAATGTAAGGTCAATAGACACCTCCTAACACACTAACCTGCTCCCATTCTATCAAACACTTTTCCCATCTGCCCAACCCTCATCCTCGATATCCTTATTCATCTGTCACCTTCCTCCTGACATTCCCTATGTCTAACCACTCTTTGTCTTTACCTTCCCCTATGTAGCCCCATGCGCAATAGTGGCAGTGGAATGCCTTGATTGGAGTGAGATGATTAAAAAAAAAATTGCGCTTATTTTATATGATCATAATATATATATATATATATATATATATATATATATAAAGCAATCTGTGAGTCTGTGTGAGACTGTAATCTATGCACGCCTACATTTTTTTAAGCTACGCCATTCAAACTTTCTAGGGACACATATCTACAGGGAAGCCAGGTCGACACATACGTTTTGATTGATATTTTTTTTTGTCTTCTTTGGCACTTCCGCCATCTCTGCCACGGATGGTTTAAGGGTGATCGTTTACACGCTGACAGCCTCACAACCTTTTCGCTTGCTGTCGTCGCTCTCTTTCTTCATTAACACATATTGAGGTCGTCTTTGCGGGTTCTGTTCGATAACTTGCGACTTGCGTGGTCGTGGTGGCGCTTCTCCTCGACACTAAGTGACGACGGGATCAGGATACCACACGTTGGCGTGATCGGACGCGTGTCGAACGGGAAAACACACACACACACACACACACACACAGATTTCAGCAATTTTCCTTTTCATAATTTTTTGGCCAATGGAGTCGATTGTTTACATTTGCTACGCAAAACATCCAAGATCTAATAAATGAAATCACACGCTTCAAACGCAACTAAACAAAAAAAAAATGAGCCTTTATATTTAATTTTTATTCCGACGTTTTAATAATTTATTTGGTCAAGAAAAAATGTGAATATTTTCCTCCGTAATTTTGAAACAAAAGAAATATGTTTTAAAAAAGTGTTTTTTCAAACAAAAACAAAATATGAAAAAAAAATGGGCCAATGGTTAATTTAATTATTTAAGTCTTTTTTTTTTCAGATTTAATATTTCATACTTCAGAAAGTAAAATTTAAAAAAAATAAAGCTTTTTTTTTCGCTTAATATTTCATGAAGGAAATCAACTGCCTGTAATTCGTGTGGAATTAATGAAACTTTTCCTCTAAAATTAAATGTCTACATTTTTAAATATTCTTCGAAAATTTCTGAAATTCATTTAGTCAGCAAAAAAATGTAAATATTTTCCCTAGTAAATTGAAACAAAAACAAACGCAATGTTGTTTACAATGTCAAACAAAACATCAACTCACGTTTACGTAAGACAAAAGAAAATAGATTTTTTAATAGAATTTTTGAACAATTTTTAAACAACAATTTTGTATATAATTATTTTTTATATAACAGAGTTTTAAAGTGAGGCGGCGACTACAAGCGCTCGGAAATCGCAACACGCTGCATTAATCATCTAATTAAAAATGTTCTGAGTTGCACGGGCAACGCCGGGCTATGATGCTAGTGATATATAAATAAGGAAAATCGGGAAGGAAATTTTGCAATGATCTCTGTATACTTTTGTGCAAATTAATTGAAACGACTGCTTTAGTTTCCTTTCTTTTACCATACTGTCAGTTTTAGACCCAGTGGAGTGACAGGATGTAATCGATTTCCAATTTTTTCCTCAGATAGGTCATTTAGGTCAGGTAGCAATAAGAATCTATTTTTGGGATGCACGATGAAATATAAGGATGTGCGTTGTGGTACAGTGGATATCGGCTCGGAACGAGAAACCGGGGAGCCGAGTTCGAATTCCAGTTGAATCCATTATATTCACTTACGCGCAAATACCCTTGGGAAAGGTATTAATCCGTCTCTTCCTTCCAGTTATGGGTTAAATAACAGGATAGATTGGGTTCTATAGCCTTGGTCGGCAACCAGTCTACCGCAGAAAGCAATGGCAACTTACTGCGGCATAATCTTCTGCCCAGTCAGTCATGTCTCTTTCGAGACATGATCGCCTAAGCGTGTATCACATATGGCACTTAACTGACTGACTGATGAAATATATAGCTACATCCGTGATTATATCAACTTGTTTTCACGCCCAGTCAACATTGTCTCGATTATTGATTAGTTTTCTGCGATGGTTAGTACTCCAAGGAAGCATACGAAAATTGATATGTTGTACGAACACACTAGCGTGCCTTACAGAATGATCGCGAATATTGTTGGTGTCAGCATTTCAACTGTCAGTGGTGTCATCAAGTCAAAGGAACAAACTGGAGCAATCAGTCCAAAACTTAAAGGAAGATGCAAAGAGATGACGTGTACATAAGGGAAAGTGTGAAAAATCATAGGAAAACATTATGCGTTTTGTTTTAATTAATTTCTTTTTAAGGACGTGTGTGATTTACTTGCGGTCATATCACGTTGAATACACCCGTTCTCGCTCGATCACCGAAGTTAAGTAACGTTAAGCCTGGTCAGTGGATGTCGGCTCGGAAAGAGAAATCGGTGAGCCGAGTTTGAATTCCAGTTAAACACTCTACAGGGATGTGCGTTGTGGTGCAGTGGATATCGACTCAGAACGACAAATCGGGTTGCCGAGTTCGAATTCCAGTTAAATACCCTGCATTCACTTACGCGCAAACACCCCTGGGAAAGGTATTAATCCATATCTTCCTTCCAGTTATGGGTTAAATAACAAGACAGATTGGGTTCTATAGCCTTGGCTGGCAACCAGTCTACCGCAGAAAGCAATGGCAACCTACTGCGGGATAATCTTCTGCCCAGTCAGTCATGTCTTTTTCGAGACATGATCGCTCAAGCGTGTATCACGTATGGCACTTAATTGAGTGACATAATATGGAAGCACTCAACTTGGAGAGAAATTTAGTTTAGGAGGTGTTAAAATTAAGAAGCCATCTTTTGCTCTTGTTAACGACGGATTTTAGAGTTGAGTAAAGTTGTTGTCACTTGGTCTGATACAATGACCAAAACTTTGCCCTGGTATAAAGACGACGATTATCATGTCTTACACGGTTTTACGCGCTGATAAGCTTGGTAGGAAATATGCACTTGTTTAAACGCACTTGGAAGCGAAAAAAGAAAAGATATATTTATTTTCTCTTAAAAGAACACAACGTGAAAAGATAATAAAATGTAGAATGAGAAAGAAGAGAGACGAGCGGGTCAGTTTGATATCTTGTTTGGCAGCTCGGTAGTTTGACATTCCATTCTTGTGGTTATTTTGGGGGTCGTCGAAAATATAACCAAGAATAAAAAGCGTGGCATTGGAAGAGAAAAATCTGGACCTATTGCTTCATTTGAAGAAGAGCAAGAATTATGTGAAAAAAAAAAATGGGATAAGAGCGAAGAATAGGAACAGATGGGGCAAAGAAGAAAAAGAAAGACGAAGAACAATAAGAGCGGGAAGAAGAGGTGGTGAAAAACGAAGCTGAAGAGAAAAAAATAAAAGATAAAGCAAAAAAAACAACAAAAAAACAAACAATGTTGAAGCGAAGGAAAAGAAGAAATAAAAACCGGTGGAAGGATGACAAAAATACTAAAAGGAGATGAGAGAAG
Organism: Ascarosepion bandense; assembly: GCA_037127315.1. Lineage (NCBI taxonomy): Eukaryota > Metazoa > Mollusca > Cephalopoda > Sepiida > Sepiidae > Ascarosepion > Ascarosepion bandense. The sequence goes on along the minus strand of JBBBDQ010000532.1, from coordinate 3,584,076 downwards.
ATGAAGAAAAATCGAGAGGGAGAAGGATAGCAGAAGTGATAATAAAAAGAATTAGGTGAAAAGAAGAATGAGGTTGAAGAAAATCGAGAAAAAGAGGAAGAAGAATAGGAGAAGGGAAGAGGAATTGAATGAAAAGAAGAAAGAAAATGAAAGAGAACAATTCGGTGAATAAGAAAAAATAAAGAGAAGTTGAATTGGATTAAAAAGAATTAGAAAGCAAAAGGGAAGAAAAACCGGGTGAAAATGAAAAAAGAAGTGAAGAAGAATTGTGTGAAAAAGGAATAAAAAGGGAAGAATTGTTTGAAAAAAAAAAAGGCTGAAGATGAAGAAGTAGAAAAGAACAAGTTGATGATGATGATGATAAGTATCAAGAGCATCAATTATATCGAAATGATACAAAAGTTGTGGAAGAAAAAGTATACAAAGAATTTTTTTTGTTTTTTTAATCGTATCACCCCCCCCCCCGAGCAAGGCGGTAACGCCACTGATGTGCAGGGGGCTACGTAATAGTGAAAAGATCGGAAGAGAGAAAGCCGGAAACCACATCCTAAACAGAGAACAAGGGATGAGCCTCTTAACCTGTTCAATAGACATGGGTGGAGTGTGAACCGGGCGATAGATAGATCTATCTACTCCAATTGGAAAAAAACAAAAACAAAGTGAGAAGATTGGAAAAGAGAAAGCCGGAAACCACATCCTAAACAGGGAACAAGGGATGAGCCTCTTAACCTGTTCGATAGACATGGGTGGAGTGTGAACCGCGCGATAGCTCTATCTACTCCAATAAAGTTAAAGAGAAGAAGAATTGGAAGAAAAAAAGAAAAAGGAAGAAGAATAGTGTGAAAAAGGAAAGGAACTATGAAGAAGTAGAAAAATTTGCAAAAAAAAAAGATTAGGGAGAAAGAAGAATTGGCAAAAAATGAAGAAAAACGAACGAAAGGATAATTAGTAGGAAAGGAGAGAAAAGAGAAAAGAAGAATTAGCCGAAAAAAAGAAGAAAAAAGAAATGAAAGAAGAAGAAGAAGAAGAAGAAGAAGAAGAAGAAGAAGAAGAAGAAGAAGAAGAAGAATTCGGCGAAAAATAAAGAAAAGAAAGGAAAAAAGAGTATTGGAAGAAAAAGAAGAACGGAAGGAGAAGAAGAATTGTATGAAAAAGAAGAAAAAGGGGAGAAAGAAAAATAGGAAGAAAAATAGTAAAAAAAAAGAAAAAGAAAAATTATGAGAAAAAGAAGTAGGAAAAGGGAAGAAGAAAAATTGATGAAAAATGAAGAACAAAGAAGTAAAATCAAAAATTCATAATTGAGGGAATAAGAAGAAAGAAAAACGAATAAGAATAATTGTTTGAAAAAGGAGAAAAATGAAAATGTTACTGGTTGAAAACAAAACAAGAATTATTGTGTAAAAAATAAAGAAAAAACTGAATGAAACAAAAACGGAAAAGCAAAAGAAGAAGAATAAAAAGATGATGACGAGAACCAAGAATATGAAGTAGATAATAAAGATAGAAAAATATAGAAAAAGAAGTGGGTGAAGAATATTGAAGAATATTCTTGGAGTAGGAAAGGATAAAAGACGGTTAAAACGGAAGAAGAATGTGAAAGAAAAAAGACGCATGTAAACTGGCAACTGAACCATGGGGCTAAAAAAAGAAAAAAAGAAAAAAGAAAAAAAGAAAAAAAGAAAAAAAGAAAAAATACAAATAGAAAGTGAAAGTAAAAAGAAAAGCAGGTGATCAGAGAGAGTGAAGAAAATAAGAGAAGATGAAGGAATAATACGACGAGGAAAAATAAGAAGCGGGTGAAATAAAAAGAAAAGTAAACTGAATAAGAAACGTGAAAGAAGTAGAAAGAAAATAAAGATGCATAGAAAGAAAGAAAGAAAGAAAGAAAGAAAGAAAGAAAGAAAGAAAGAAAGAAATTGTGGAGAAAGAAAGAAAGTATCGGGGAAAAAGATTCAAAGAAAGAAAGAAAGAAAATGCGGGGAAAGAAAGAAAAAAGATGCTGGAAAGAAAAAGAAAGAAAGAAAGAAAGAAAGATGCAAAGAAAGAAAGAAAGATGCAGTGAAAGAAAGAAAGAAAGAAAGAAACAACGAAATTGTGGAGAAAGAAAGAAAGAAAGAAAGAAAGAAAGAAAGAAAGAAACAACGAAATTGTGGAGAAAGAAAGAAAGAAAGAAAGAAAGAAAGAAAAGTGAGGGAAAAAAAGATTCAAAGAAAGAAAGGAATGCGCGGAGAGAAATAAAAAGAAAGAAAGAAAGAAGAAAAGTGTCAGGGAAAAAGATTCAAAGAAAGAAAGAAAGAAAATGCGGGGAAAGAAAGAAAAAAAGATGCTGGAAAGAAAAAGAAAGAAAGAAAGAAAGAAAGAAAGAAAGAAAGAAAGATGCAAAGAAAGAAAGAAAGAAAGATGCAGTAAAAAAAAAAAGAAAGAAAGAAAGAAACAACGAAATTGTGGAGAAAGAAAGAAAGAAAGAAAGAAAGAAGAAAAGTGCGGGAAAAAAGATTCAAAGAAAGAAAGAAATGCGCGGAGAGAAATAAAAAGATTCAAAGAAAGAAAGAAAGAAAGAAAGAAAGAAAGAAGAAAAGTGTCGGGGAAAAAGATTCAAAGAAAGAAAGAAAATGCGGGGAAAGAAAGAAAAAAGATGCAGGAAAGAAAAAGAAAGAAAGAAAGATGTGAAGAAAGAAAGAAAAATGCGGAGAAGAAAAGAAGGATGAGAAGATGCGGAGAAAGAAAGCCGAAAAGATGTGGAGAAAGAAAAAACAAGAAAAAGATGGAGAAAGAAAGAAAATATGAGAGATGCAGAGAAAGAAATAAAGAAAGAAAGAAAGAAAGAAAGAAAGATGAAAGAGAGAACAAAGAAAGATGCAAAGAAGGAATGATACGGAGAAAGAAAGAAAAATGAAAAGATGTGGAGAAGGAAAGAAAAAAGGAAAGATACGGTGAAAGAATAAAAAAAAACCTTTAGAGTAAATGAAGAATGTTTCGGTCGATGCACGAAGAAAAATTTGATGACTTATTTGCAGATCTGACGCCTCGTGTTAGGATAGTCGAAAATGTCTGGGATACCCAGACAATTACATTAACGTTGAATGTTAAATCCTTTCCTGCCGTCACCGCCACTTCTGCAGTTACCGCGAAATTGCACCCAGTCAGTTATCGTCCACCGAACATACTGACGTCTGATGTTTGACCAGAGTGCCGAAGTATTTGGGGCAAAGCTCTACGTAAAAATTGAAACGGTGTGTAACATCTTACTTTTTATGGGCAGGCAGAATGAATATACAGTTCATGAGTAAGTGATTAAAAGAAGGCATATTGACTGCTGACGAGATCAAACAAAAAACGTGATATAGCCATATCTATTGGTATACGTACAATTTTACAATTTAAATTTATTGTTTAGGCGAGGCAACTTAAATGAATATTGTGAATATATATATATGAGAACACACGAGAACGAATACTAGAGAGGAAAATGTAGCAATAAACACACCTTCAATTAAAGCAGATAGACGTAACTTAAGGTCGTAAAACGGCGCCTACTACCATTCTAACAGAGATGCGAAAATGCCAAACCCTGCCACCGGCCAATGACCACATATTAAACCATATATTAAAGCAGACATATATATCATCAAATCGTAACTATCACTTTAAGATGTGAAAAAGCCAAATCCTACTATCGCGCACATTTATATAAACCATAAACACACACATACATGCACTAACACACTTACAGCTACAACCACACACACATATACTCACTACAATTAACGACAGCAGTAGCAGCGAAAGAGAACTATTAGTTTAAAGGCATGGTCCACCAGCGGATGTGAAATCAAGTTCTCCTATCGTTCTGAAGATGAGATTCTGATCTCGAAATATTAATGAATAATAAATAGGTAATACCCAACACCTTCTCTACCTTCCTTTATTTTACTAAATGCATTGTGATAGCCTTCAAATACATAGCATTGCACTATATATATATATATATATATATATATATATAATATTGTATATATAATTCTTTAATTATTTAATATTTGGTCATAATTAACGTAACCAGTTCACAGTTGTATTAAAAGTGTTCAATACAATTATATTGTAGAACTTTTAAATATTTCATTTGTAACCGAGTTTTTACTTAAACCTGGTCTCTACCATCTGGTGTCCTGAGGTGATATATATATATATATATATATATATATATATATACATATATACACTAATGTGAAGAAAGGACACTAAGAAATTTACTGTTCCTTAACGTATATTTTTAACTTTGCAGTGCTCAATACAAAAATAAAGTTAATTATTATTGTAATATAATTTTTTTAAAACTTCTTTTCTCGATAGCAAGCAGAAAAATGATCGTTTGAAAATGGAGTCATAGTAAAAATGATTCCGAAACATGGGAAATTACATTGCAATAATATATATATATATATATATATATATATATATACAAAAATAGATTTGTACCCGCAGAAAAAACAAATGGATTGAAATAAAGTTGACATCATTTACCTTAGGACCCTTTCAGCCAATACATTACCAAAGGTGCTCGTTGGCAGAATTGTTAATGATAAACAGAACACATAAATGTTACTTGTAGAAGGGAAGTTGGAACTCATTTAAAAACACAATTTTAATAAAAAATTAATTAAAATGTAAAGTGGGGTGTAAAAGTAAATTTCTACAAGAGTAATAAAATGGGAAAAAATGATCACAAACCCTCCAACAATCGTAAGGAGCGAAAGAAGATCTCATTTTGCCTGCACAGATTAGGCTGGTGGATTTCCAGGCACACAGCCTCCAAAACACGTAAATGATAGGCCTAGCGGACGCCGTGCAAGACAAAAAAAACCCCATGTGTCCTCTTACCATGAGGTAAAGTCATAATTAGCAAGTAAGGGTTGTTCGATGGCCGAATCATGAACACGTTGAGTGCTACTTAAAAGCCTTCTTGGACTTCTTGTGGGGACGTACTGCGCTACTCATGATTCCAACCTTTGATTGGTACGCCCTATGTATACCGCATCGCATCAGCATTTGAACTTGCAAACAACAGAATTTTTACGAAAATAGGACAACCTATCTAAACTTATTTATAAATGGAACTTTGTCTGTATGTATGTGTGTCTGTCTGTGTATGTGTGTGTGTGTAGGTTTTGGGTCGAGGTACCTCCGATAAATATCGAAAATCGATAATCGAAAAAATCGGGTTATAGAAGGAGTGGTCAGATTTTAATCAAATTTGATACACTCATAGACAAAAACATAGGAAACGATATTCAGAAGTTTCAAGGTTGCAGTTCTTACAATAGCGCAAAAAATCGATAATATATATGAAAGGCAAGATGTTTGTGTGTGCGTCTGTTTATCTGTCTGTATGTCCGTTATACAAATCCACAATTTTTATCCGATTCTCACCAAACTTCATACAAATATTGTTTAGGCTGAGTCTGAGCTCCAGGACCATGGATTAGTTTTAAAGCTTTCATTACACCCGAGCAACGCCGGGCTATACTTCTTTACTAAAAGAAGGAAACACAGTTCGAGTTTGAAACACAGTACGCAACTTAACTGAAAAATATCCTGACAAAACACTCGCTAAAAGTTTGTCAGCTATTAATTGGCATTTTCTACCAAGACGGGGTAACTTTAAATGAATAGGACAACGATTAGATTCGTAGACTACTGGATCTTTGAAACGTTTGATTTGTATAGCAATCACCCGTTTAATAATAATAATTTAATAATGTGGTTTGAATCGTTTCTAAAAACTGAGGAGAGATATTTGTTCGCCATGTTTGAAATTTTCACTCACTTTTAGTGTTGGGAAACTGGTAAATTCTTTATTTTGTTTTAAATACTTGCTTAATGACTTACCAAATTTAAGCAATCAATTAAAACAGAACAATAAAGTAAATTAAATTAATTCATTAATGATTTCTTAAACATAAGCACAGAAGGATTATGGTCTTACGATGGTAAAAACTTCCACAAATATTAAAGCCAATAGAATTAGAAAATTATTACACAGGGAACTGAAAAGTCTTAACCTTAAGGTTGCTGTAAAACTAATCTAAAAAAAGTAGACCGCCTAGATGTAACACTTGATCTAGTCGATTTTAATTCTTCCAAAATGAATCTGCTATCTGTTAACTATCACAGACAATCGTTCCTACCCCACCCCGCATTAGCTTGGATCAGGCTAATCTCCCTGAAAGTAAAATACTAAACCTCCTCGGGTTAACTCCACACAAGAGACCTCAATTAGAATGACTATATAGAATCCATAGCTAAATCCGCTGCCAAGAAGGTTGGTTTTCTGTGCAGGGCCAGGAAGATTTTTTTGTATGAAACAATCCTGTACATATATAAATCTACCATCCGCTCGTGCATTGAATACTGCTGTTAAATCTAGTCGGGTGCTCCTGCTATCCACCTAGAGCTCCTTGACAAAATTCAACGGAGAATCTGTAATGTGATCGATCCCGACTGGGAGTCACAAGATTAGCAACTAGGTCCCAACATTTTACTGTGAAACCGATAAATTGTAAACGCAAATTCTAC